>VDFB02047230.1:352256670-352712266 GCA_007258455.2 Sequoia sempervirens
TATACTTAGTTGTAATTTTTTCGGCCCATAAAGTAGCTCATAGATGTTTGCATCATTCCTTCTAGTGTTCTAACCTGATACGCTTGATTAACCTAGTTAGGTTCTTGTTAGTTGACTCTAATAACCTGTTTCCTTATAGGTAATAATTGGATGAATTCTTGAGGTAGACCTCATGCTTGAGAGAAAATTTTGACATCCCAAAGCCTATAAAGGCTCGTGCATTATAAAAAATAATGGTTTTTGGTAAAATAATGGTTTTTGGTAAACCAAAACTTGTTACTAACTCCTCAAGAAAATTAACAATTTTTGTTTCTGTAGCGTTCTTCAAGAAATGACCTTCATCCATTTTGTGAAATAATCGGTCACTGTGAGTATCCACTTATGGCCTGCACTGGAGATGGGATTGATCATCCCAAAAAAATCTAAACCCTATTGTACAAAAGGTTCCGCTATCATGATCGGGCTCAATGGCATGGCAGAGTTCTTTCGCTTGCCAATGAAATATTGGCACTGAGTACACTTTCGCACCAAGTGATGTGCCTCAAAGAACATAGAAGGCCAAAAATATCCTACCTACATTCTCTTTAAATTAGTGGTCTTGGTGGAGAAGTGTCTTACCTAGGGATTGCTGTGGAATTCACTTAAAACTCTTTCTGCCTGTGGCTTATCTAAGCAAAGGAGAAGGATGTTGTCATAATTTCTTTTAAATAAAATCCCCTCAATTAGTACATACTTCATGCCTTGCAGTCTATATTAGTGTCTTTTGTGAGGTGGAATGCTAGTTTCAAGTACTGCCCCTTTTGCATAAATCGCATTCAATCTGCCATCGACAACTCATCAAACTCGAACTGATTTGTATAGACTTGGTCAATCTCTTCTTCCACCAAGGAGCTTAATTCCTGTGCGAGGTATTCACAAAGACCTCTCCCTCAAACCAACTTGGTTGGTCAGATGTCAATGTCATATTCCAAGATCTTGGTGATCCAGTTGGCCTCGTTTTTGGTTATCTATCCTTCGGTGATGTCTTCCCAAACACTGGGATGGGCGACAAGGATGGTGATCCCATTGGCCGATACCAAATGTCATAATTTCTTTAGGCTTTTAACAATAGAAAAAGCCTAATTTTCAACAAATTTGTACCTAGTTTCATATCCTTTGAGAGTCCTGGAATGGAATGCGATGGGATGTTCTTCGCTTCCCTCTTCGTCCTTCTGAGTGAGCACCGAAGCTATGCTGTTCTGGCCACTATAGACGTAGAGAAGGGAATCTTTAGAGAAGTCTAGGTTAGCTAACACTAGGGGGACAAAAATGGCTGCCTTGATTTGCTTGAAAGCAAGCTTTCCTTTAGGAGTCCATTTAAACACTAAATTTTTCTTTAACATCAGCATGATAGGTCTCTCAATGCCTTCAAAGTTTGAGATGAACTAGCTGACAAAATTATTTTTTCCTAGAAAGGATTGTGGCCCCTTTTGGTTGACTAGTAGTGGTAGCTCCCTTATGGCTTTCACCCTTTTGGGGTCTATGGCTAGTCCTTCTGTTGATACCACAAAACCAAGCAACTTTCCTTGCGATACCTTGAAGACACATTTCTTAGGATTTAAAGAAATCCCAAACTGTTGACACTTCTGGAAGACCTTTTCCAGATGATCAAAATGACCATCCTTTGATTTTGAAAAAATAGTCAGGTCATCCAGATATATTAGGATGATCTGATTAATCAATCCCTTGAAGACGATGTCCATTGCTCGTTGAAAAGTGACACCTACATTGGAGAGTCCAAAGGGCATCTTCGCATATGCAAACATTCCCCATTTAGTGGTGAACATTGTTTTGTGTTGGTCTTCCTCCTTTACGTAGACTTGGTTATACCCCGAAAAATCGTCGAGCAGTGAGAACATTTTCGATCTAGCCACGGTCTATAGGATCTACTCCATTGAGGGCAAAGGGTAGTGATCTCTTAAGGAGGCCTTGTTCAAGTCCCTAATATCCACATAGAGTTGAATATCAGCATTCTTTTTTTGCACTGGTACAAAGTTGGATACCCAAGTGGAATGTTTGATTGGGTATATGATTCTCAATTCGATTAATTTTATAAGCTCTTGTGCCATCAATTACTTGACCTTTAGATTCACTGACCTTTGTTTCTATTGGATGGGTTTTGAGTCATCGACTAAGTCAGTGGTATGCTAAATGATGCTCAGATTGTATCCTTTAAGATCATCGTAGTCCCAAGCTATGACCTTGTTGTACTTAGCACATAGTCCTTTTAGTCTTTCCTTGTTTGCCTGCGAGACGTCTCTTCCGACTTTTAGCTTTTTATTATTCCCGACATTGAGATCCTCATAGTCTCCTTCATTGATGGTGAATATTTTTTTTCTATTTCTTGCATCCTTGCAGTTGAAGAGATTTTCAAGAGAAATCAAGCCTCACAGGAGCCTATTGCTTTTTAATTGGATTACTTATCTTTTGGTAGCCCCTCTAGCTTCAGGCTATGAATGATTGGAAGCTTTCCCTAACTTTTGTAGAAAAGTGATAATCTGAACATTGTCCTCAAAAACCTACTAGTTTCAATCATTTTCGGGTATTGATGGTCAGGCTACAGTATGCACTACACTCTATTTTCTTGTTGATTTGGGGGTTTGCTCAAATTGTGAGCCAATCAAAGCCATTTGATCCATAATGGCATTTTGGGACCTTGGGATAACATGTATGTTAAATTATTCAAAGCTCTTGATTACATCTCATATTTTATTTCTATAAGACCTCATCCTTACATTTTTCATGGTTGCCCATCTATGGACTTGGCTTATGACCAACTCTGAATCTCCAAACACTTGTATTCTCTTCATGTCCATCTGCTCTAAGAGAATCAAACCATGGACCAAAGCCTTGTACTTTGCATCATTATTTGAGCACAAGAACTGGAAGTGGAAAGCTTTGAGGGTCTCTGATCCCATCGGATGCCCACTCCAGAATCGATTGTGCATTTGGCACCATCGAAATATAGTATCCATAGACTGTTGTCACCCATTCCACCAAGTTTCTCCTGCTCCTTTACCAATTTTGATAAAACTTGGTCATCGTCAAAGATCGCATAGGTGCCCAATTCGATAGCATGGAAGTTCCCGAATGGTTCAAAATGAAAAAATTGATTGAGCATGACCTTCTCTTCAGGGGTTTGATCATTTGTCTCTTCTTTGTCTTCTAACATTGCTACGTAACACATCTCCTTTTTTGAGGAGGTATGTGTTGCTTCAAAGCACAAAACTACACTGTGTACTATATGTTTAGGGTGCAAGGAATCAGACGAGATCTTCATCTTTGCCCCGTGCTTTGTTTGTAGTATCAAATGAGACCAATCAAGAACTAGCTATCTACCAAGATTTATTGTGAAGTCCCTTGAAAGAAACATCCCAAAAACTAGGGGGATGTTTATCACGACTACTTCTTGTGTGATAGTTTGGCTCAGACACGAGAAAAGGGTCAAAGACATATCCTTGATGCGATTGACAGTCAGGATCTTTCTTCCTTTCCAATTGCATGATTGTAGTACTATCTCCCAAATCAATCATGTTATTGTGTAAGAGCTTATCCCCCACAATAAGTGTTAAAAAGAAAGGGGTGGGTTTTTATTTGCTTACTGTTATCCCCTCAATTTGAGCCTGAAAATTTTCAAAATTTTAATGTGTTCCCTTAAATTCCTTTGAGCCTTCCAAGTCACAAAAATAATTATTTTTGAAAATCTATAAATACTCGTTCAAATTCCTCTTATAGGTCTCATTCTAACTTCATTTTTCCTGATCCGGTGAGTTTCTATGCCAAAATATTTAACCGTTTGCAAGCTATCAAGCTTCACATTTTTCGGTGCACACTTTACAAACAAAACAAAAATCGGGTTTCCGAGTTGTTGAAGGTTAAACACTTCTTGGGTTTTGCTTGGAGAAGTCCCGTCACCATGCTTTCCAAATTTCGTCAAAAATAGATTTTTTTTGTAAAAGATATGAAGGCTTTAATTTGATCAATTGCAAGTAACTTTTCAAGGCATAAATTATTTTCCCTATGACTGGAAAATTAATTTTGGACGGAGTATTGTGAAGTTTTAATATATTGTTCCAAAATTAATGAGGGCGAAGCAAATGTGAGGACGACATGATATAAGATTTGAGGTGGCCCCCTTAAGTTTTGAAATATACAAATAATTGTTGTCGGGCATTTTTTGAGTTCTAGAGCTTGGAATATCTCTGACCTAAAGGTTTTAAACTTAGAAAAAGTGTTGATCCCCCGACTTCTCTTTATGTCGGGAGTTTCGATAGTTCGTGAACTCCTTACATCCCCGACTCCAAGGTTTTGTTTGAACGTGGATCTATGGACTGTAAAGAATGCAAGATATGCCAGATATGCTCGGAGACACTCACAAATGGATCTGTTGAAGATACTTTAGAAACCTCCCAACAAATGCAACTGACAGTTCTAAATCCACGTCCTGTACCAGCATCCAGTGCCGAATAGAAGAGCATATTAAGAAAGGGATTCATATCAGGATTTAAATGATATATTGAAGCGGCGTTAGAAACTTTCCAGTATATGTAGATTTTTGTCAGACATTACAACTAGAGATATGATTTTGTTTCAGAAAATTTTGAACAAAGGCAACATAACGTCCGATACCACTGGCTTCTTTGGCGAAATAAGTGCAACGAACCTTTGAAGTTAGAAACTTCCAGATTAATAGTACTTTAGCAGGGAACAAAAAAAGGTGGTTGCATATTTCCCTGTTGGAAACACGAGCATATGCACTGCTTTCAACAATCATCGTTGCCCGAGCTTTGTTTGTCATATGGCTGCGGGAGTTTGAGTAACATGCAGATCCATTATCGCCCACTCAGAAATAACTTCATGAGAAACGAGGCCAGTAATTCGAGACAGGCTCGATTTGCAAACTGGAACGATTAAGATAATTACCTTCCTTGCAGTATATGATGACATTAGTGGAGCGGGCATTCACACAAGAGATTGATAAAATGATAGAGGAAGGTCTTGAACCAATCATGGTTGGCTCACCAATATCTCTGGCTATTCTTGCAGTTGGCACACATTTTAAATTATTTTTGAGGGCCTCTCATCTATATTCAGAATCAAAACATGTTCATTTATTTCGAGAAGCTGTGATATCAAATATGAGTGATGATGAAGTATTGAAAAGGCTAGGCGTAGCCATTCTATATAATCCACCAAAGATCTTCGAGTCTTTTAGAATGTTGTAAAAGCATTTGTGGAACCTTGAAGCAAACACAACTACTGGCGGGTGTGAAACAAGTTTCCACAACAAGTACATGAAATCGTTTGACAAATGCTAGGAAGCTTAGCACGGTTCGTTTTGAAGAGATCAAAAGTGACGAGGTTAATCATGGTGGTATGGTTCCCACTTGTAGGGTGGAGAAGTATATTCAAAGCATATGAAATGTTTCAAAGAAATCTGGATGTCGCGGTTGCTGGTTATGCTCAAATTGGATATCGTCTTTTGGAATGCGATGATTGTGGCTTATATATAAAATGGATCCATAGAAAAGCTTTTGAAACTTTCATACTAATACAATTAACCGGTGCTAAACCAGCTCCCAATCTAGCATAGCCTGGAGATCTTCACCAAGTGCATAAATTGCTTCATAAAAGAAATGCAATAATTGTAGAATATGCACACCATTGATTTGTTGAAAAGGTTTTAGAAACTTCAAGCAAATGCAATTCACAGGCAGTATCCTCTTAGCGGCTGCACATGTTCTTTGTCAAAATGACACGACAGGTTTGAAGCCTGCTGTTCGAGAACTAGTTTACAATGGTAATGGCAGTTACGGTGTTTGATATGTCTTTTGGTAGGATTGGTCTTCATGCGAGTCAATGCTTTTGGATATCTTCTTGGAAACGAAAAGTGTCATTTGAAGTGTCTGATTGTAAATGCTAAAGTTTCCTCCAAAGACCGAAGGAATAGGTGATGTCCACGAAAACTAAAGCAGCAATAGGAAAGGAAAAAGAAAAGCAAGGAAAAAGACTCTGTAATTGGCAAGATCCTATATCCTTCTGATTATATGACTGTTGATATAAGTTATTTCCAGTTCTACATGAAGAAAGACGTGGGGGGTGCACCCGACTGAGTAATTGTGACTCTTGGCATCGTTGGTTCTATTTTTTGGGGCAAATCAACCAGCTAAATCACATTTCAAACAAAATTCATTACAAAGTAATTTATTATGAATCTCAAGAAAAAAAGAAATGGTTGTGGAATTGAGTAGGCATTACAAGAAGGTTTCTTTTGTAAAAACTAAACTCAAGAAAAATGGTTATAGAAAACATAAAGGCAGATTGGGAAAATTTTAAATAGGTAATCTGCAGCCACAAGGAAGGATCTTTTTTCGACTGTTTTGTGAAACAGGGCAGGAGGAGAAAATTAATTTTCTGTTGCTTTGTAATCAATTATTATTTTTCTTAATTCAACTTATGTACAAGAGCTTTTATAGAAACTTTGAGTTTGGTTTTATTTAAGAAATTGAGAATCATTTTTAGAACTTTGTGTCTTTAAATGTCTTCTCTGATTGCAGTTGTTCTTATGTCAATTTGTAACCTTTCTTTAATATTGCCCATGTTATGTTGGGATGTATTGAGAGAAATATAGCTGTCTTTAACTGATCTATTAATGTCCTTGGGTGTTGGGTAAATGGACTTTGTGTCATTTTTCGGCATTCACTTAATTCTAAGTTTAATCCTTCCCATCTACTTCATGGCTATGAGTAAATGGTAGATTTTCCTTTTCTACTTTCAGGTTAAAAGCATACACTATTATTCCATTCATTGCATATTTTAAGAGGGAGTTGTACCTCTCAATTTAGAAGAAAGTTGTCAGTTTAATGGAAACTTCTCCAATTGTTAGCATTGTTTGTTCTTCCTTCTGGGCATGCTGAGTCATTTTATGTATTTATCTTTGAAGGACAAATTTGTATGCTAACAATTTTTTGGCGACTCTATTGGGGAGATGAAGAGACCAACACCTTTCTTGTTTCAGATATTTAATAGTGACTTCCCAGAAAAGAAGGTTGGCGACTCCATTTATCAAAGATCTCAAAAAAATGATTAGAGGCCAGGCCAAGCAAGGAAGCCAATTTAGAAAGAAATTTGTACCAAAATTTGAAAAGATATTAAAAGAGGTATTGGCTGGAGAAGATGAAGTGCTTCAATCATTGTGGAATGATTTTAAAGAAAGTATCTGTGAAGCTGAAAAGAAGAAGTTGCATCCATCAGAAGATCATAAATCTTCCATACTACTGAGAAAGGTACATGAAAGATATTACCTGATTAAAAATCTTAAACAATTAATTTATCAGTTACAAACAACAATGGAAAGATTGAGATTTCCTAAAGAAGGACCTAAAGATAATAACGTTCTTGCTTGTTCTTCTTTCAATTTCTCTGTACTTGATTAGCGGACTATGGAAAAGACATACGTTACACCTTAGAAATTTATAAAAAAGTCTAATCAAATTAAAAGCAAAGAATCAACAACCTCCATGATATACATGCAGATGGGAGAAGTTGAACAATCACTTGTTTCTTCTGAAGAAGAGGTATCACCTAAAGACTCTAATACTATTTTAATTCCCAATTGGTATTTAGAAATTTCAAATGATGATTTCTTGTGTGGGATTATGGATGAAAATGGTCATATTAGCCAAGTTGAATTGGATGTTTAATCACTTGTGATTCTAGTAATATTAAGAAAGATGAAACTGTGGTAAAAAATTTAGATAAATTGCATTCTCAATCTGCCCATGTTTTTAATGATGATTTTCTTGGAGTAAAAGAAGAAAAAGTTATTTTTGTTCCATTTGATCCTATGATTATAGAATCAACAATAACATGCCCAGAAATGCAGCAAGAATTTTTGGCTAGTACTAAGATGGTAAAGGCTGTTACAATGGTATTTGGAGAGCAACCGAGGAAATCTTAAAATGAGAAGCAAATGGGTGAGTTGAGCATATCCAATGCATTATTTGTGCCAAAAAAATTTGAATTTTTTGAGAATCCCCTTTTTGAATTTTATGATACCTCTAAATCAGACAATGCAAGTCCACTATTTTTTTCATGTAATGAACAACTTGAATCTATTCTTGAAAATAATTTTAATGACAAATTAAAATCAAAGAAAGAACATAAAAAATTAGAGAGTGTGGACTGTTGTAAATTAATAAAAGGGAATGATGAGATTGCTCTAGTGGGTAATGATCTATTGATGGTTTTAGATGATATTGGTGTTTCCAACTTAGCTACAGTAGTATGTGGAAGTGTGCCTCGTCAACAGTCTATGGTCGATGATTCTTCAACTAGTAAGAATAAAGGTATGGGATTGGTGCTCGAAGAGGATAGGTTGATTGAATTGGTTGTTAAGGAAGGTGAAAATGTTTCCTCAGTAAGTAATAACTCTATGATTAATAATGTTGATTGTAATGATGATATCTTTGATTTTTGTCAAGTGAAATTTTATTTGAGCCAAGGCATACAATTTGATTTCTTTCAAAAAGATTGGTCTCATTTATCTGAAATAAATTCTGGAAATATGGTTGGTTATTTTCAAAAGACCACAGAGATATATGATGAAGAATGGCTTTTTGGCTTTAAGCTTATACACAGGAGCTTTTTATATTTGGTGAGTCACCATTAGACCTACGTGTTATTGTTGAGTTTTCAAGCACTTCATGAGTGTACATCTCTTTTTCACAGCAGGTCCTATTTCTCTCAGCCCTTGAATGGCTTTGCATGAACATCAGACATTCTCTGAAGGTAGGGTCTTTGGACCATGTATATAGTATGTTGTTTTGTTGTGTTGGTAGTTTAGTTTCCTTTCCTGTTGCATCTTGTTTTTGCTTGCTTGTTGCCCGGTTCCCCTCCACCCTTTTGCAATTATTCCCTTGACTTACTGCTTTCTTTTAGCTCCGTGCCCAATGGACTTGGACTGGTCTTCCCCAAATCTTCTGAATTTCTCTGCATTTTCTACAAAAATACAGTCCCCAGTCGGAGCCAATATTATCCCCTCAATTTGAGCCTAATTTTTAAAAAAATTTAATGTGTTCCCTTAAATGCATTTGAGCCTGCCAAGTCACAAAACCATTTTTTTTGAAAATCTATAAATAGTGGTACAAAATCCTTTTATAGGTCTCATCCTAACTTCATTTTTCCCGATCCAGTCAGTTTCTATGCCAAAATACTTAACCGTTTGCAAGTTATCAAGCTTCACATTTTTCGGTCCACACTTTACAAACAAAACAAAAATCTAGTTTCCAGGTTGTTGGAGGTTAAATACTTCTTGGGTTTTGCTTGGAGAAGTCCCATCACCATGCTGTCCAAATTTTGTCAAAAATAGAATTGTTTTGTAAAATATATGAAGGCTTTCATCTGATCAATTGCAAGTAATTTTTCATGGCATAAATTATTTTCCCTATGACTGGAAAATTAATTTTGGACGGAGTATTGTGAAGTTTTAATATATTGTTCCAAAATTAATGAGGGTGAAGCAAATGTGAGGACGACATGATATAAGATTTGAGGTGGGCCCCTTCAGTTTTGAAATATATAAATAATTGTTGTTGGGCATTTTATGAGTTCTGGAGCTTGGAATATCTCCGACCTAAAGGTTTTAAACTTAGAAGAAGTGCCAACCCCCCGACTTCTCTTATTGTCAGGAATTTCGATGGTTCGCGAACTCCTTACATCCCCGACTCCAAGGTTTAGTTTGAATGCGGATCTATGGTCTGTAAAGAATGCAAGATATGTCCGATATGCTCAGAGACACTCACAAATGGATCTGTTGAAGGTACTTTAGAAACCTCCCAGCAAATGCAACCGACGATTCTAAATCCATGTCCTCTGCCAACATCTAGTGCCAAATGGAAGAGTATGTTGAGAAAGGGATTTATATCAGGATTTAAATGATATATTGAAGCGGCGTTAGAAACTTTCTAGTATATGCATATTTTTGTCAGACATTACAACTGGAGATATGATTTTGTTTCAGAAACTTTTGAACAAAGGAAACATAACGTCGGATACCACAGGCTTCTTTGGCGAAATAAGTCTAGCAAACCTTCGAAGTTAGAAACTTCCAGATTAATACTTTTAGCAGGGAATAGAAAAGGTGGTTGCATATTTCCCTGTTGGAAACACGGGCAGATGCATTGCATTCAACAATCATCATTGCCCGAGCTTTGTTTTTCGTATGGCTGTGGGAGTTTGAGTAACATGCAGATCCATTATTGGTCACTCAAAAATAACTTCATGAGAAATGAGGCCAGTAATTCAAGATAGGCTTGATTTGCAAACTGGAATGATTAAGATTATTACCTTCCTCGCGGCATATGATGACATTAGTGGAGTGGACATTCACACAGGAGATTGAGAAAATGATAGAGGAAGGTCTTGAATCAATCATGGCTGGCTCACTAATATCTCTGGCTGTTCTTGCAGCTGCCACACATTTTAAATTATTCTTGAGGGCCTCTCATGTATATTCAGAATCAAAACATGTTCATTTATTTTGAGAAGTTGTGATATCAAATATGAGTGATGATGAAGTATTGGAAAGGCTAGGCGTAGCCATTCTATATAATCCACCAAAGATCTTTAAGTCTTTTAGACTATTGTAAAACCATTTATGGGACCTTGAAGCAAACACAACTACTAGCGGGTGTGAAACCAGTTTCCACACCAAGCACATGAAATCGTTTGACAAATGCTAGGAAGCTTGGCACGGTTTGTTCTAAAGAGATCAAAAGTGACGAGGTTAATCATGGTGGTATGGTTCCCATTTACAGGGTGAATAAGTATATTTAAAGTATATGAAATGTTTCAAAGAAATCTGGATGTCGCAGTTGCTAGTTATGCTCAAATTGTATATCGTCTTTTGGAATGCGATGATTGTGGCTTATATACAAAATGGATCCATAGAAAATCTCTAGAAACTTTCATACGAATACAATTAACCAGTGCCGAACCAACTCCCAATCTAGCACAACCTGAAGATCTTCACCAAGTGCATAAATTGCTTGATAAAAGAAATGCAATAATCGCATTATATGCACACCATGGATTTGTTGAAAAGGTTTTAGAAACTTCAAGCAAATGCAATTCACAGGCAGTATCTTCTTAGAAGCTACACATGTTCTTTGTCAAAATGACACGATAGGTTTGAATCCTGTTGTTCGAGAACTAGTTTACAATGGTAATGGAAGTTACGGTGCTTGTTATGTCTTTTGGTATGATTGGTCTTCATGAGAGTCGATACTTTTGGATATCTTCTTGGAAACGAAAAATGTCATTTGAAGTGTCTAATTGTAAATGCTAAAGTTTCCTCCAAAGACCGAAGGAATAGGTGATGTCCACGAAAACTAAAGCAACAATAGGAAAGGAAAAAGAAAAGCAAGGAAAAAGACTGTAATTGGAAAGATCCTATATCCTTCTGATTATATGACTGTTGATACAAGTTATTTCCAGTTCTACATGAAGAAAGACGTGGGGGGTGCACCCGACTGAGTAATTGTGACTCTTGGCATCGTTGTTTCTATTTTTTGGGACAAATCAACCTTCTAAATCACATTTCGAACAAAATTCATTACAGAGTAATTTATTATGACTCTCAAGAAAAAAAGAAATGGTTGTGGAATTGAATATGCATTATGAGAAGGTTTCTTTTGTAAAAACTAAACTCAAGAAAAATTATTATAGAAACCGTAAAGGTAGATTGGGTAAATTTTAAATAGGTAATCTGTAGCCACAAGGAAGGATCTTTTTTCGACTGTTCTCTGAAATAGGGGAGGAAGAGAAAATTCATTTTCTGTTTGCATTGTAATTAGCTATTATTTTTCTTAATTCAGCTTATGTATAGGAGCTTTTATAGAAACTTTGAGTTTTATTTTATTGAAGAAATGAAGAATCCTTTTTAGAACTTTGTGTCTTTAAATGTCTTCTCTGATTGCAGTTGTTCTTATGTTAATTTGTAACCTGTCTTCAATATTGCCCCTGTTATGTTGGTATGTGTTGATAGAAATATAGTTGTCTTTAACTGATCTATTATTGTCCTTGGGTGTTGGGTAAATGGACTTTGTGTGGTTTTTTGGCATTCACTTAATTATGATTTTAATCCTTCCCATCTAATTCATGGCTATGAGTAGATGGTAGATTTTCCTTTTCTACTTTCAGGTTAAAAGCATACCCATGTATTCCATTCATTGCATATTTTAAGAGGGAGTTGTACCTCTCAATTCAGAGGAAAGTTGTCAATTTATTGGCAACTTCTCCAACTGTTAGCACTATTTTTTCTTCCTTTTGGGCATGGTGATTCATTTTATTTATTTATCTTTGAAGGAAAAATTTGTATGCCAACACTTACCAATTTCACGTTTGCATTGTCCACAACATTTATGTATGTCATAGCTCCTGAAGGTCAAGGGTCTAATGCGGGCTCCTTTTCTTTATCTTGATCGTGTGGCGGGATTGCATCCATCCATGGTGTTTATTCCTGCTTCTTCAATGTCTCTTGAAGCAATTCCTTCAATTCTAGAATTGATATAACGTCCCATAGAGACACATTAGAGGGTGCCCTCTTTAGCTTCTCTACCACGTTAAGTGTTCTGACTGGCAGGACCTTAGGTTTGAATGGTGGTATTTCTTTTGTCTTTGGAAGAGGCCGATCCGATGTGGACGGGCTCAGTGCTTTGTCCACCTTTTTCTTTAGTAATGGTGGAGCTTGCGATTACTGAGTGGGTTAGATCTGTGAGGATTGCTCTATTTTTGGTTGTCATTATGGAGTTCATTTACATATTCTCCAATGAGCCTTCTTTTGGACCGTGTGTTCTAGTCTGATTATACCTATGGGGCACTAGTCATTGGAACATCATTTGTAAATACTACATATTATTATTTCATCTAAGAAAAACGTTCTTGGTCTGGTGACATATCCAACTCTTTCTCTAAGGAAATCCCTTGTGTTTTCACTCTAAAGCGAGAATTCTCAATTCCAGGAGATTGGTATTTTTGTATATTTGGAAACATGCCTTGGCTTCTTTGCTTCGCTACCTTATGTTTAAGATTTCCCCTTGGACAATTATGGGGCATATGACTATCATTGTATGGGAAGCACCATGCGTTATCTTCTGCCATATTGTTCTAGCCTATGACCAAATCCCTGTTTGAAATGTTCTTGATAGTTCTGAAGTGGCAAGGTGACTGGGACCAACAAATTTGTAGGCCTTGGTTTCTAATTTCCTACTTTTGGGACTCATTGATATGCCTTCTATTGATAGGATGGTATTCCTCCTTAATAAGTTTGTGTGGGAAGTTTCAGAGGTGTTGCTTGTTATCATTAGAAGAGGACTAGCTCACTCCATAAAGGACTACATAAGGTTCTTCATATCATTTACATATGTTGCTAATGAATAAGAGCTCGATGGGATGGGTTGTCCTCTTGCGTATATATACATGGATGGTGGTGCAACCGATGTGCTTTTTTGTGGAGTGGAGGCACTAGGAGTTGCTTCTTCCCAAGGGCCACTAGATATTTCTATGAACATGGGCATCGATGGTCATGGTGGAAGCTTTTCATAATCAATTAGATTGTTTTCTACATGTACAGTCAAATCATATGCATCAGGTAGGGTGTATCCTCCTATAGACTGTACCATGTATGAATTGAAAGCCTTTAGATAGAACATGAATTCCATGGCTTCCAGAGCCTTAGTTGTGACAAGAATCCTTTACCATGTTTTGTGGAATTTGTTATTGAAGTCACTCATGGCCTCTTATAGATCCCTTTTGATTGTAATTAATTGTTGTAGCAAAGAGGAACGATATCCTCTCTTTGAGAAGTGCTCGAACAAATTATCTCTAAGTTTATACCAAGAGTAGATGGAACCAAAAGCCAAGGACATGTACCAATCCTGAGCCTTTCCTTTGAAAGATGCAGTCGGTAACCTGAGGGCTACATTTTTCATCTGTCATGTTGTGCACTTTGCATACCTTTGCTATATCATGGAGATGATTAGAAAGGGTCTTAAAATCCTTCCCAAAAAACCTCAGGATTTCCTTGAGAGCATTGACGAGTATGGCAGGACATACATCTGGGTGTGTAGGTGGTTCTGGTGAGCTAGTGCTATTGCAAGTTACAAAGTTTCTTGGAGCAGGAGCACCTAAGTGAGCCATTGTAAATAGATTCCTATGAATAGGGTGGACTAGTATTCTAATTTGGAAGGTTCAATCTCCTGGTGGAGTGGATAAAGCTATGGATTGTGGGATAACACTTCTTACCCTATTACTACTTATAGGTGATACAAAATGTGTAAGTATTCTCCTCCTAGGTTTCGAAGCAAGTAACTGGGAATACTTGAAATGGCCTCTAGAAGATGCTTTTGTTTGAACTCTAGGCATGAGATTGCTAGCCTCTCCTCTTAGTCTGATTTATGAAATATTTTTGACTTCTAATTAGACGTCTGACAAACTTTGACTTCCATCATGCATGCTAGAAAAAGAATTGTTGATCATAAAATCTTGCACCTCTCCAAACAACCTTATGAGAAATTCAACAAATGGGGGATGAAATTGCACCTCACTGAATGACCTTTGGGATTTTTAAAGAAAGTTGGCTCTTCTTTGTCTTTGGAAAAGGGAAAGTGAAATGCAAGGAAAAATATAAAAAATGGCGAAGCGCCAAGGCTTTCACAACATTTCAAAAGCTTAAAAATTCATTATAACTGATAAAATGGACACATAATGCCACATACCCTTCATTTTTGGGAAGAGAACGAGCAACACAGGCTAGAGAAAGCACAGTGAAGTCTTTCAAATCTCCCCATTGGAAGTATCCATTAAGGTCTAACAGTAATAAGAAACCCCAAAAACCAACAGGAATATTTGGATCTTTATAGAACCCTCCCTCTCTTACAACATAATATGAACAACAACATATCTTTTACAAAAAATGAAAGATTATATTGAACATGATTCAGTTTTTGAAAAATAGTATCAAACATAAAAGCTAATAACATGTGAAAAAGTCATTCAAACTACCTACATAAGGTTTTCTGACATAGTGCTCTTAGTATAAATGATACACACAAAAAAAATTCATAATAAAGGCCATAAAATGCACAATTTTAGAGATTTCTTCCTAATAGATATAATTCTTGCAATAAATTAACTGAAAACAAAGGTCGGATGACAATCTGATTAATAGTCTCAAAAAATATAACACGCTAGAGAGCTTGAACATTTCTCTATGAAATCCTCCTATCCCTAAGAAATTAAGAGCTCCTTAAAACTATCCTCTTTTGAAAGATTCAAAGGATGGTTCTTTTTGAAGATTATCCAAGATTTTTTGTTCTCTGCTATGAACCCCTTTAAATATAGCTAGGAGAGAGATCCACCGCCATAACTAGTAGAGATGAACCAATTCTAGATGTTTGCACCTGATTGACCATGATCTAATTTAGAGCCTGATTAGATTGCAACAATCTTTGCTCATTAAGTCATACGTCGCCTCATTAATGGCTCCAGAATTTGTAGAAGCTCCATGAAGATATACTATTAGAAGAAAATTGAATCTTAGCACATCTTGGAAAAATTTGATCGATCAACTATGAAGAATGATGATGCTAACTCAAAGGATCCACCCCAAAAGTAAGATCTCTGCCATGCCCTTCAAAAAACTTCCACCCAAAAAGATCCCTTTGTGGAAGATACAGTCTCCCTGACGAAATGTATAACATGGCAAGCAAGTGGGTGATTTTAGATTTTATGAGAATGGCTTTGAAGAAATCCTCGCCAAGTAGACATGTGTCTCGATTCAGGTCCAAAAGGAAACAATATATATAAAGTCACGCATCCACCACATGGCACATTGCACACCTTTATGTGAGAGTAGTCTTTGTCTTTTAGGCGTGAAGCCATCCTAAAGCAAAAAATAAGTAAGGTTCAAAAACCAAAAATTCTTGAAGGAAAAAAAGCTCCACAGACACCTAGAATGGGATAACTAAAAGATAAAGGAAATGATAAATAAGTGACTATTGGGATTCTCCAAGTGGGTGCTTTTAAAGAGGCAATAGGTGTCACTTGTTTTTCCATCTTTTTTTACATTTAATGTAATGCTTATCTTCTCAAGTTTGGGCACCCAAGTTGAAGTGAAAGTGTAGACACTGAAAAATGTCCTAAATGATATCATGCACTCGAATCAGGTTTACTAATGTCATTTCCTCTCGAAACCCATCCTCTTTTCGCTTAATTAATTGAATTAGCCTAGCTAATTAATTAATTGCATCATTTTCATCTATTTAACCTAATGCATCAAATCAGGTTATTTCACCACCTTTCATTCGAACATTTCATCTCATTAAATTAAATAAATCAAACTATTTAATTTAATTTCCTAAGTCATCTTATTTAATTAAATAACCCTAAGTTATTTAATTAAATATCTTTTCACCTTTCCCCCTTTCATTAAATCATTTAATTTAATGAAAATCACTTTAATTCTTCTAATCCGATAATTACATGATTAAACCTTGTTTAATTAACAATTAATCTAATTTTCCTCAAAAAAGGGAATATTCTTGTGGAATACTCCTTATCCTTTTTTTCCACAATTAAAACTTTCTTTTAATTTGTAAAATATCATTCTCATCACCCATGAAAATATTACAAAGAATATTCTCTCTCCTCCAATCATCTCACTTGGCTTCTTGAATAAGCTAAACTTGTGACCTATAGAACAAGTTACCTTGTGACCTACATGTGTAGATAAAAAGTGTGTTTATTTGGAACAAATGTGAGCCCTTGATTAAAATCTCATCTTGCATTCTCACCTGTTGATGAAAATCCATGATCCATGCCTCCTATTTCCTCCATCCTTGACCATTGATTGATCTGTTTGATCTTAACCCTTCATTTCTCATTTTCTCTCCTATAAATAGAACACTATATGGAGACAAATGAATCCATCTGTCAATTGAAAACTTATGTTGTTGAATTCACTCACACTCACAGTCATATTTTACTCACATTTAGCATATTTTAGTTCATTTTTAGTTGCATATTAGCTTTAAGCTTCCATTAATGGCTTCCATGTATCCATCTTAGCTTGTTTATAAATTAGGGTTTGAATCTTTTAGCTTAGAATTAGCTTAGATTAGTAAAGAAATTGCATATTTATATCAATTTTAGCATAGAATCATTTTAATTTATCTTGCATCATGTTCAATTTAGCATAAATCATGTTTTCATCAATTTATCACAATAGTTTCATCATTTCTCTTTAATAGAATGAGTTGAAATATGCTCACTGATCATGATATTGGGAAAGGGTCGTTGTTCCACATAACACAACACCAATTCCAGAAAGGGATAAGTTTTAAATGGGTCAGAGTAGGCATTTAATTGCTTCTATAGTTTGTAGTTTTTAGTTTCAATATATGCTTAATTTAAACTTTCAATTTGAATGATCTTGTTTGAGATTGAGGTTTAGTGGCTAAATTATGCTTCGATTCATCATGGATCAAGCATAATTGACCCATACTGATAATTCTCGGTGCACATTCTGGCACTAGAAAGAGGGAAAACCATCAATTTAATCAATTTTTAGCTCGTATTTTGTTCATTTGCTTATTTGTAGGATACAATTATGACCAACTAAAAAAAATTACACACTTTGCATAGCGTCACCATATATCGACGCTACCCCAATCTGAAATAGTGATGCCTATTAAATGCACTAGCACTGATTTAAAAATGGTGACACTAATTAAATATAGAGGTATCAAAGACTTTAAACGACAATGCCCTAAATTCACTAGAGTAACACTCGACCAAATAGCGATGCTATAATGCTATTTTTTTTGCTACAAAGCAATGCCCAAATTCACTAGAGTGACACCCAGATTTCAAATTGCGACGCTATCATGTTCAGTGACACCCAACTAGGGTAAGAAGTTTTACGATCAATTTTTTGGCATATGCTTTAATTTTCTCGATTTGTCAGATCACTAATGCACTTCTAACATTTTTCTAGTTGTTAGACTAATATGATTTTGTAGGTTGGATGACATGGATCTAAAGTGAAGAAACCATTCTGATCTTGAAATTCTATGATTGTAACAAGTGTTTAACGCTTTGGGGAAATTATATGCCAACTTTTTATGCTTTCTACTTTCTACTCTAAGACCTCACTAAATGTCAATTGGGTCTTAAAAAGAATGCTCAAACAGGACTAAAATTGAACCCTCATTTCATCATTGTCTTTTGGGTTTAAAATTGAACAAGACAACTTCATATTTCGTTCAGTGCATAAAATGAAGTCATCTTAGCTTAGGGGTTAAAATTTACAACTGTTTGCTATGTTTTTTTATTTACAATGTTGTTATTGGATGCGTATGCTATTCTCCTGCACCACTCGGTGATCTTGAGAAACAAAAACATTCTTTAACATTTTGCAAAATCACCTATATCTTTCAATTTGGATTAAAATTGAACCCCTTGCGAGTGTAAGAAAAAGGCATGGCATGTGTTCTCTCTTTGTTCATACGAATAGAGATGAATAAACTATGGATGTACTTCCTTCCTATTGTTTATCCTTAGAGGACCTTCCTCCCCACTTTGAAAGGAGGGAACGACCCAAGTGGTAATGAACTAAAGCCAAGTTCTTCTGAACCGCTATATAAATGTGTGGTTGCAATGAAAATTGAGATCAATGGAATGAGATACATGATAGATCTCCCCTAGTATCTTTATGATGTGAAAATCCCTTGTTCTAAAGGTTGGAAGACATCTTGAGGTAGTTTATAATTGTATCTCCTAAACCGGAAGCCCTTATTACGAACCACTTGTTTAGAAGCCAAAATCCTAAAATACTTGTTGGTGCAAGAATGATCATTCTAAATCTGCCCCAAATTCTTACTATTCAATTGTAGAAACATAAAAATCCTTTTGATCTCTGAATTTTAAGGATTTTGAGATTTCGTAGTCCTGAGAAGTGTGTCATGGAGGGGAGGCAGTGTCGCCAAATCTCCAACTGTTCACATTGTTTAGTGTTTGAAGAAATCCAAGTGGGGATTCAACAAGTATAGCCATTTTGAACCTAGGATTGTAAATGATTGTGAGTCAGTTTAATACATTGCTTGGTTTCAAAATGTTATGAACAAACATTCACTATCTTCCTCAAAATTTCAAACACTTTGGCTTAAATATGGATGCCTCTTAAAAGAAGCCTTGATATTATTGCTTGTCCTAAGGATTCTATCCTTAGAGATTTCTAAATATCTTGACTTATATCTCAATCCATATTTTCCAAAGACAACATAGGAAATTATGGCTTCAACATCCCGATTCTTACAAAATGGAAATTTTGAAAGTTATGATGTTTTGGGCATAAACATTTAATTTGAAAAAAAATAGTCAAGACAAGTGTTTGTGGTAAAATAAACTCATTAGGAAAGATAAATTGACAAATGAACCCCAGATGACTATTTGGAGATCGACTACTCCTATTGAACAACTAAATCTTCTAGGTGCTATCATTCAACAAAACATTGAACTCATTAACAGAGAACAAACTAATCTCATTAGCAGTTTGAGAAGCTTCACTTTTGAAACAAAAGAAACACCTACCCAGTGGAGAAACACAACAACCATTTTAGATGAAGAAGAGGAACAAGTTGATTTTGAGGCTAGAAGGCCCACATTACCACCACCCATGTGGCAATGAATATCTTCCTTTCTTCCATAAACTTGAACTATTTCTAAATGATCTCACGCAAAGTTAGGATCCCTAAAGTAAGGTCTATAGGTCATCATTACAGACTTAGGCATCTTAGTCCAAAAGCTCTCAAAAAACACCTTTGGGAACTTCATGAACTAGGACTAGGCTATTATACAACTTCTACAAAAATGCTTCAAGACACAATCCAAACTTGTATTCCTTCTATTACTGTTAGAATCCTGGTCTTTTCCAACATTTCCAATTTCTCACATAAACATGATCTTAAAATCACCTAAATGATCTATCACACAATCAAAATCCATATGGTAAGATCTACATCTAGCCATTACATACGTAGGTATCATAATTCAAAGTTTGGTAGGAAGTGGGCCTTAATACTTTATCATAATCACAACCTCTTGTTAATAAACTATTATGCTCGAGCTAGGAGGAACCGAACAGGCTTACCTGCCCATATCTATCCTATCATTTAGGCCAACATTAGTCTTTAGGATTTGAGAACTTTAGAGGTCTACCATTTTTCTCACTACCTTGGTCTTATCAAACAATGGTTCACTTTAGGTCAACATTGGGTCAAACATTTCACTCACCCCTCCATCAAATTTCATCCTTCACTTCATCAAACTTTACAAATTTTTTTGAATACACAAACACTTTGTGACTTAAACATCTATCAAACCAACCCCTAGTTTGGCTATTTTGTATGTGAAATGTATTATTTTCCATGCATTTAGACAAGTTAGTTATCATCCCTGGACCAGTTCATCTTGAGGTTCATGAGTCTACCCTAAATATTTACAAGTTCATCAACATACGTTATCCCAACATTAGAAACTCAAACTTAAGTCAAAAGTGTTTCCCCAAAACATTTGCAAAGATCACCCTCCACATCACTCATCTTTTCATCCCCCATTATCATCATTGCTCCCAAAATACTTAGAGAGTCCCTTTTACCTACATTTGAGTAAACTAGAGAGTTCAAACATCACAAATCACAACACAACTCTCCCAAAGGTGACACAAAATCTATGGTAAATATGACATCACAACACAAGAGAATAATGGAGAAAACCAAAGTTACATTTACCTCAAGTGATCCAAATCCTTTAGAATTTGATATGAGAAGTCATGTTACCCCATCACAATAACCTTCATCACCATCAAGACCATATTAGATAGAATATATCACAAATAATCCATTTGAACTCACTAGGGAGGAAATCATGGAACATCAAGCCCTTGAAAATGTAGCTCCTATCTCCCCAATGTTTGTGGCACAAAATTTAACATAAGGTTTCACAACCCCATCACTAGGGCTAAATTAAACCTACATTCTCTGTATTGCAATAATCCTTTCCAAATAATTTGGTCATTCTCTTTCATTTTAAAACAACACACTTGTGGCAACACTTGAAACCAATCCTCCATCTCACACAACCAATTTGATACCTACCTTTGGTGCTCCTCCCATTCCTGAAGATCCTAAATAGCCATACACACCTCTTGATCTTCATTACTGTACCACAAATTCCACATATCAAGGACATCCCTCTTCATCCCTACCCATGAGTACCACAAGTGTTCCTACCATCACACAAAGTAGTACGGATCAAGTCTCTCAAAACAGTGTGTAAGGGCATGTTAGTACCATACCACAAAGTCAAACCTTAAAGTAGAAAGGGACATCCTTACCCAATCCTCAAATTGGTACATCCATACCATTAGTTTCACAAAAAAATCCATCTGATCCATTATTAACCCATCTCAAAGCAATCCCTTGGTAAAAAATCCTGTCAACATAGGTAATACATCCCTAACACAAGGGAATCCTCCAAACATGGGACAAGGAAGTCTTTTTAATAGTGTGTCATTTCCATCACATAATCTAATGATACCATCCTCATATTTTCTCACAGTCCCCTTTACTATGGAAAATAAAATAAGATCTCAAACATACATTCCTCCACCTCAATCCACTATCTTACAAGGAATGTTGAACCAAGGGAATCCCAAAAATATCATCACCAATCCATTACCCACTCAAAACATCAATATCCATAATCCTCCACTGATGTCCCAACAACCACTTGATCCCACATTGTAAGCACAAGCCTTAGCCTTACAACAAGCACAACAAGCATATTAGCAATCCCTAGTAGCACAACAAGAGCAACAACAACAAGAACAACAACAACAAGAGCAACAACAACAAGAGCAACAACAACAAGAGAAAAAACAACAAGCAGCCTTACCACAACATTAGCAACAACAATAACAAGTAACCTTAGCAGCACAACAAGTAGGACAACAATAGCAACAATAACAACAAGCAACCTTATCATCACAACAACAAAAACAAATAGCCTTAGTGGAACAACAAGCATCACAACAACAATATCAAGCCCATCAAGCAACTTTAGTAGCACAACAACAATATTACCAATAGCAAGCCCTAGTGGCACAACAACAACAACAAGCCTTACTAGCTCAACAATATGCCCAACAACAACAACAAGGTTCCTATTATAATCCTCAATCGAACATCGTCAATCCAAATGCATTAAGAACATATACATCAATACCCTAATCACCTTCACTAAATCTTACACCACCATACACCCCATACAATTCATCCATCATACCACCATATGTTCCTCCACCCAACTCACAAGATGATGTAGCATCACAATTTAAGGCTCTATCACAAGAAATGCATGGCCTTTGAATGGGAAAGGTAAAGAAGCCCCGTACACAGAACTTGTGTCCATATCCATTTGATTGAAACATCATAATGATACCATTCCCTCCTGGTTTTTAAATCCCAAAATTCGATAAATATAAAGAGAGAGGAAGTCCTATGGACCATATCAAAGAATTTAATGTGATGTGCATGGAGGTGGCTTACAATGATTCATATTTTATGTGCCTCTTCCCTCAAAGTTTAACAAGTCCTGCTATGGATTGGTTTTCTCATCTGCCTCATGGTATCAAAACTTTTCAAGAAATTATTGATAAATTTATCGATCACTTCTCCTTCAATCTTGACATGGACGTTAGTCTAGAGGAATTGTACACTCTTAGACAAATCAAAGGGGAAAATTTTGCTAGTTTCTTACAATGGTGGAGACAAAGAGCTAGCAAAAGCAAGTGTCCTCTTCCCGATGAACAAAAAGTGGAAATCATCATAGAAAATCTAGACCCAGATCTATCCTTCCACTTGAAAATGTAGTGCATCACATCATAGGATGAGCTTGTCCCTACAACCCTTAACATCGAGAGAGCTTTAATATCACAGGAAAATACTCAAGCTTACAAATACAACCACCCATCAACTAGTTCAAATGACAAGCCTCGTGTCTGGGCTAAGAAAAAAAACATAACAAAGGATGGTGTGGTAGATGCTAAGGTAATCCTAAGTGTTCTTGGAATAAACAAAAATCAAGTTGCTAACATCCAACCAATTGTGCAACAAATAACACCTCCTCTAAACAATCAGATCAACAAAACCAACATGCAACAAAGGTGAACCCCTAACAAGAACAACTATCCTAAACACAAGTACATACAACTATCTGAACCCATCGAGACTATCATGAAAATTTTGGTAGAGTTAATGATCACACTCCCCAACTTTGAAAACTACCAAGAACCACAAGAGAAACCATCTTGGTACAATGAGAAGGACCTTTGTGACTTTTGCAAGATCAAAGGACACAAAAAACCAAACTACATGAGGCTCAGAAACATTATCCAAGACCTCATAGAGAATGATACCATATCCGTTGAGGTACCATCTGGGAACTAGGACTTTAAGATATACAAGAAACCTATGCCAGGTCATAACAAAGCAAACAACACTAGGAAAGCTAAGGATTATACGAACGTATAGCATACCTATTCCAACATAGTTGATTCCTATAATAGCATTATCACTGTTGTCACTATCAAAGGCATAGTGTAGAGTGTGGAGTCACCATCCAAGAAGTCCCACCCCAATCTAGGGCACAACTTGCTTGGCCAACAACAAGTACCAGTTCAAGTACAATCTCTTAGAACAACTCAAGAAGACCCTTGCACAAATATCAATCCTAGAATTGTTGAGGCTATCACCCGCACATAAGGAAATCTTGAAGAAAGCTTTATTAGAGTCATTTATTCCTAAGGATATTGATATTGATCAGTTTCAATCTATGGTAGGCCATATCACTAGTCATATTCTCACCTTCTCTGAGAAAGACCTTCCCTCACATCCATCTCATATCCTTTCTTTAAACCTTGAGGTTATCATTCATAAGAACAAGGTGAAAATATTCTTAGTAGATGGAGGTGTTGGATTGAACATTTGTTCCATTCAACTAAAATATAAGCTATTCATAGGATACTATTGAGAGGACAAAGAGTACCACCATCAGGGCATATGATGACCAAGAACAGGTATCCCCCAAGAAGGTGTAGGTCAACAAAGGCTTGTAGCTTATGAAGGGAATGGAATATAACAAGAACAAGAAGCTAGGATAGAATGATAATGGTTTACTAGAGCCCATCATTCCTGAGAAACGACTAAAGAATCTAGGCCTGGGTTGTACTACTAGCAAGCTCACCCTTATTGGAAAAGGTACTTCCACTAAATGAGCTGAGGTTTCCTCTTGGTTACCTACATCACGTGATACGACCTTAGATGACTTCCCCCTTGATGTTGCTGACCTATTTGAAAATAACTCCCTCTTCATGATATCCATTACATCCTTTACTTTGAGCAATCAACCAATTGAAATACGCCTTGTCTATGCACAAATCATAGACATGGACCAACAAGGACCACCAATTCTTGATTTGTTCAAAAATGATGAAGCAATCTAAGAATTCATGGGACACTGGGACAACTTACCATGGGTAGATCATAAAGCAGGTTTTGACATAGAGCTAGATACAGAGGTGTACTATGGGGAGACGATTGAATCCTTCAGTTGTAAAATGAATGAAATGCAACTAACATGCAGATCTTTAAGTGAAACCCACATTTTGGCACTTTCTAATCCTAAAAAAGTAAAAATAAAGGATGCATCCGATGGTGAAAACCTCTCTAAGGTGCCCAAGGATAAGGGATTCAATCTCCCCCTTAGCACAATGCACCGATAGAATTCAACAGTACTAGCAGAAAAGGCCACCCCAATCAATGTGGGTACTGAAGAAGCACCTAAGATCACTTTCTATGTCGAATCCTTGTTGGACAAAGAGAAAAATATCATGACAACCTTCCTAAAAGAGTGCATAACTAACTTTGCATGGTCATACATAGATATGTTAGGCATCAACCCAGAAGTGGTTGTGCATCACTTAGCATTCTATCTTGAAGCTAAGCCAAGCAAGCATAAATTAAGGAAGATGCACCCTCATATAGCACTCTTGGTCAATCTTGAGCTACAAAAGCTTCTTGATATTGGATTCATCCAACCGATAGATTATCCTAAGTGGTTTTCAAACCTGGTACTAGTCTCAAAACCCACTAGGGGCATCAAAATATGCACTGACTTCAAAGACTTAAACAAGGCATGTCTGAAGGATGATTTCCCTCTTCCTAATATCAACCTCATCGTAGAATTAATAGCTTTAGGAATGAAATGTTGTCACTCATAGATGATTTTTTAGGCTACAATCAAATCATAATCGCTAAGAAAGATCAACAAAAAAATGTGTTCACTTGTCCATGGGGAACCTATTGTTGGAATGTGATGCAATTTGGCCTAAAGAATGTAGGAGTAACCTATCAAAGGGAAATGACCCTCATCTTCCATGACATGATCCATAAAACAGTTGAAGATTATGTGGATGATATTTTGGAAAAATTAAAGAAAATAAGTGAGCACATACAAGTCTTAGGACCCATCTTTGATAGGCTGGAAGAAAACAAAGTAAGGCTAAATCCAAAAGAGTGTGTCTTTGGGGTCACATCAGGGAAAATTCTTGGCTTCATCGTCTCACAAAGAGGGATAGAAATTGATCCAACAAAGGTAAAATCCATCCTAGACATGGAACCATCGCAAACACTAAAGCAAATGAGAGGGTTACAAGGAAGATTGCAGTCCATTAGGAGGTTCATAGTGCAATTATCAGATAAAATCCAACAATTTTCTCATCTTATCGATAAAGGGATAACCTATAAGTGGGATGAGAAGTGTGATAAAGCTTTACAATAGATAAAAGACTATCTAACAACACCTTCAATGCTCATGCCACCAATACCAAAAAAACCATTGATCTTGTATATCTCAGTAACACCAGCAACACTAAGAGCTATTTTAGCACAACATGATGAAAATGGAAAGGAAAGGACCATCTACTACATTATTAGAACTTTGGTGGGCTAAGAAATGAACTATTCACCTATTGAGATAGCATGCCTAGTAGTATTTTTTGCTTCACAAAATCTTAGGCACTACATGTTGTCACAACAAATCAAGCTAATTGCCAAAATTGATCCATTGAAATACTTGTTATTCAAAGTAACTCTCATAGGGTGAATGGCCAAATGGGTGGTGATCTTAATGGATTTCAACACAAAGTATGTAGAGCGCAAGGCAATCAAAGGACAAGTGATCCCATACCAACTAGCTGAAGCATCTATCTATGTTGAGAACCCTTTGATATCTAAGTTCCCTGATGAATCAATGTTCCTTATCAATCTCATAGCTTAGTGGAATATGTACTTTGATGGATCATTCACCCAACCTGGATCAGGAGTAGGCATTCTTTTCATCACATCCCAAAGTCCTACCAACTATCATTCCCTTGTACTAACAACATTTCTGAGTATGAAGCCCTAATCATAGGTCTAAGGATAGCAGTTCAGTGGTAGATATAAGAAATGAAAGTCTAGGGAGACTCATAGCTGATTATCAACCAAGTCAATGATGACTATCAAACTATGGATGACAAGCTCACTCCTTACAAAAATATGGTGGAAAATATCAAGGACCTTTTTATAGACATAAATTTTGAGTAGATTCCTCACATGAACAATAGAGCAGTAGACACCATGCCAATGATCAAATCACTACTAGACATGCCAAGCAATGTCTTCCAATGTGAATTCTTGGTAGAGAAACTTCTCATACAAACTTTCAAGATCGTCGAATCAGAATTCGTGTGTTTCATTGTTGGTACTAGATCCCCATGGTACCATGACATCTTTATCTACCTTAGAAAAGGAACCCTCCCATCTGATATCACCTCAAACCTTAAAAAGGCCTTTGTTAAAAAGGAATCCCAATTCATGATCCTAGGTGATACCCTTTATCACCGAAGCATCGAGGGGACATTACTACGATGTCTTAACCAAGAGGAAGCCTTGACCACTTTAATAGAGGTACACGATGGAATATATGGGTCCCATTCTAGTGGTATGATGTTAGCTAAGAAACTGTTGAGGATGGGGTACTATTGGAAAATAATGGAAAGGGAATTTCATCAATACATGTAGAATTTTGTCCAATGTCAATAGCATGGTGATATGATTCATGCTTTGGATCAAGGGTTGTAAACCATGATCACGCCATGGCCTTTCTCACAGTGGGGACTTGACATCATAGGTAAAATCACCTCAACCTCATCTAATGGCAACAAGTTTATCATAACTGCCACTGAGTATTTTACTAAGTGTGTCAAAGCCATTCCTATGACCTATATAATGGGGAAGAAGATTGCTAAATTCATCCTAAACTACCTAATATGTCATTATGGTATTCCACAAACTCACTTCTCAGATAATGGAACCCCCTTTAATAATTAGGATGTGAAAGAGCTATGTCAAAGATTTAACATCCAACACTGATTCTCTACCCCATATTATCCCAAAGGAAACTATCAAGCTAAGGCTATGAATAAAACCATCTTGAAAATCTTGAAGAAAATAGTGAATGAAGTTGGTTGTGATTGGCATCTGCAACTCAATCCTGCTCTCTGGGCTTATCGAACTAGTATTTGCATGCCAATAGGTGTAACCTCTTTCTCCCTAGTCTATGGATCCAAAGCTATCCTACCTATTGAGGTTGAGCTCTCATCATTGTGAGTGTCACTAGAGAACATGAGCACTGATGAAGAATACAGAGTATCTCCATTAACCGAGTTAGAATTCCTAGATGAGCATCGTCTTGACACCCTTAATCACTTGCAAGTATATCAAAACTGACTGAAACAGAGCTATAATAAGAGGATCAAATGTCGTTCTTTCCAGATAGGAGATCTTTTCCTAAAACAAAATCAGAAGAGCCTTCCATATTAAGCAAACAAACGGAAGTTTGAGCGTAACTAGTTGGGTCCTTTCGTCATCACAACAAGCTATAGATCAGGAGCATACCAATTGTAAACCCTTGAAGGAACCAATTAATAGTCTACATCTTAAAAAAATTTATGCCTAGTCTTGAAGGGTATAAATATGAAAATACAAAAAAATCAAAAAAAGATTAAAATCCAAAAAAAAGAGAGAGAAAAAGGATTGAAAAATTAAAGAAAAAAAATTGTCCTCTAGTGAAGAAAACTTCGGTGGCACTTTGGGCAAGTACCTTGGTGAAAACCTGGCAAACAGGTGTCTTGCGTAATTAAAAAGAACCTCCATCTATTCTTTGGATCTTTTCTCTTGTCATTCTTTGCACCACCATTCATTTGTGTCCTTATCATAGCTTGATGTTGTGAAGTATCACAATCCCTTTAGTACTACATGACATATTCCAAAGGTCAATTTGTCTTGCCTTTATTGAAGTAGTCTAACATATCACACTAGGGGAAATTCATTATGGATCGTATCAGGTTCTTGTATATCTTGAGGTTATCATAAATTTGTCATCGAAAACACCAAAAAAGTTCATAAAATGTTCATAAGAAAATCCCCAAAACATCCAAAATCCTGTATAGTTAAAATACAAAAACATTTAGAAATTTGTAAAGGAAAAAATGCAAAACATTAAAAACACATCAAAACCCTAAAAATGTTGAAAATAAAAAATCCAAAAATAAAACCATGTCAAACTACATTGCCTTTGAGCTTGAACATAGGCAAGGCTATCTTTGATCAGCCCCTGAGACACCCTAGGTCATTCCATTAGGAGTCTGTCATAATAAACTAAAATTTCATCAACTATTCATATCTTCATCTTTAATAAGTTGAGTCAATCAAACTATGTGGTCTCTGCATGTATAATGTAGGTAAGGCTTATCTTTGATCAGCCCCTGAGACCCCTAGGATAGGTCTTTAGGTTAAGTTCTTGGTCAGAAAACTCTTGAAGACACATAAAAACATCAAGTTATTCTGAAAAATCCAAAAACATCCAAATATTTCGAAAACACAAAAACATTTGAAAATTGAAAAACCAAAAACAATATGAAAACATCCAAAAGACCTAAACAACCTCAAATATCTTCAAAAACCCTAAACAACCTCAAATAATTAAAAAAAAAACATTCACATAAACTTCCAAAAGACCAAAAATGACCTCAAAACATTTCAAAATACCAAAAACATTGAAATAATCCAAAAACTTCAAACCCATCCATCCCCATCCCACTTTCACCTGCAATAAACCTTCACCCATAATAAATCAATCATCACCTTCAACCTTTGGCAAAACAAATAGAAAACAAGAATAGCAAGTTGTAAAGTGCGAACCTAATCGTCAAAATCTAAAGTCTAGATCATAGGTAAATGCCTCAATGAAGTTTATATCAATGACTTATTATAAATCTCATCATCCTAACAACAAAAAACAATCTGATCAACATGTCCTCTGATGTATCCTTCTTACAATGGACATCAGTACCAAAAATCACCTTAGCTAAAATAAACGGGAAAGGGATATAGATAACACTAATTGTTTGTCTTTGATCTTTTCTTATGATTTATCTTAATGACCCATTCTGAGGACCTCTCGATGATGCCTATAAAAATGATTTAGAGAGAAAGGAATGGGGCATCGATCATATCTTTCATTTTTTGTGCTTGTGGGTACTCTTATAAAATAATCTTGGCGCATACTTGCTTAGTTGTGTGTAGGGAAGTTGTTTGGAGTACGTTGTTGACTATTGCGTATGCTTTGGTCCAATATATTCTAAACTTCTAACTTACACTCCAATGATGTTTTCATATGTTTACATAGACACTAGATACAACATTGTCCTGGTTATCAATAACTTCATGCATCGTGTCTATGTGCTATATCAAACAATAAGGAACAACGAAAAATCCCAATCCCAAAAAGTGATCACATCATCATGCATTTCTCATCACCCTCTCTAATAAAGTCTTGATGGATCATAGAATTTTTGGATCTTTTGAAGCTATCATCAAAATCAATGATCAATCATCTTGCTTCTTCTATCTTCTCTCCGCACTAACCTGGTATCATGACAATCAATAAAAACATCATTAAATGTATCCATCCTACATCCAAAAATCATCAACATACATGCATCTCATGATCATAGCATATCACATCATACATTTTGCATTGTCATGATCATTTAATCTGAAAAATAATATGGATTTTTTATTCTAAGAATCTTAAATTGATGTACATATCATAAGAATAACATCTGCATTTCCCATCCATACATCTGTATGCATACATACTCATCATAAAACTACATAGAAAATACCTAAAAAGAAATGCATCCATAACATTTGCACCTCATATCATATCACATATCATATCATGAAAAGATAATGAAAAATAATATAACATTGCATCCATCTCATTATATCTCATATCGCATAAGCATAAGTAAAGTGCATCCATACATAATAAAATATAAGTATGCCACATATCATCTGTATCCATACATATAAGCACAAAATAAGATGAACACATCATATATAATCCATATTCATATCATATATATATATATATATCAAAAAATGAATTTCATGGTACAAAATATGGATTAGTGTATGTATATCGATCATAAATACAATATCTACGAGGCTATAAAAAAGGAGCCCATGAATGTATATCTGTATCAAATAATGGGGCAACAAAATCAAAAAGTGTTTGTACACTCGATCTAGCCCTAATGGTTGCCCCCCTCTCTGGCCTGCCTCTTTGATTGATCCTTAGCCTGAGGCCATGCATCACTCTGCTATGAAAAATCAGGTTGTCAGAGTGCTTATGCGACATCACAGTGGTAATGTATCCTATAATATGTCACTTTAGTCACGACCTCTCTGCACAACTTGGAAAATACAGTCCTGCCCTCGGTAGTTGTTGTGAGAGCCTCTAACTGCTACTACCACCTAATCTCCTAGTCCCTCTCAGTAGTCACAAAATTTACTTGTTGTCTCACATGGTCTCTCTCTGTTGTGATGGCCACAACCCGATGTTTGGCCTGGTCCCGCTTTGTAGTAATAGGTAAAATTTGTTGGCAGGCTTTATCTCGCTCACCTATAAGAACCTGCACTTATTGTTGTAGTTACTGAATCTGAATATCTCTAGCATCAAGTGGTGGTGGCTATATAGGTTGTTGTTGTATGGGATGCTGTTATACAGGCTATTGCTGAACACTAGGTTGCTGAACAATTGGTGGGGCCCCTGGAACCTATCAATCTTGGCCATCTTGGCCACCCTATCCCTATTCTCTGCCCCTGGCTCCCCTCCCTCTTGGTATCCCTCGTGGAGGAGCACCTGTTGGATTTTTCAAATGTCGAGGAGGTGTGAACCATGCATCATAATCCGACGTAGTCTATGCTATCGTCTGACCCTGGTCATAGGCCCATGGTTGAGCCACCAATTGTCTGAATCCCTCGACTAACTCTAGAGTTGGAATGGTGCATCCCCAAGTGGGAACCTCTCAAGATGACCTCGATGAAATGGCCCTATATGCATCATCTGGTTTGTTTTGTTGCTCTCCAAACTGTCATGCCACTCTATCTGGTAGGTATCTCTCAATAATCGTATGCTCTCAGCCCTGCATGTACTGGGTCTATCTCACATAGAAAAATTGTTGTACATTATCAAACCATGGTGGAATCTATAGCCAAGGTTGCCATATGAATATTGTCATTTCATCCAGTACCCACTACTAGTATGGGAGCCCAATTTGTCCAGTGTGTCGTAGAGTGATTGTGCCTCTGTACCGTCAAATCACAAGGATCTTGTGGCTCAATGTCAGCCATTTGTACAATCAATCAGAGCACAACAATATGCTCCCACACCTAAATATGAAGCAAGGTCACCCCTATTCAAATGGCTCTACTGTCGTAGTAGACAAAGTTGTGCATTTCATGATATAGTGAGGCCAACATCACTGGCCCCCATGCAAATAGAGTCCTCATGTGCCATGCTAGGCCCCATCTTGAGCTGAACCCTCCGCTCTATTGGTTAGGCACAATCAAACCTAAAATGATGGCTACAACGATCAATCGAAATGTGGGCATGTGACCTCTATATGACTTGAGGTCAATATGAGAAGTGACAAGAATGATGGTCTCCATCTCCATCACCTCATGGCAGGCATCATATCTGATGTCAACATCAAAAATCACATGCTCATTGTGTATTGGAAAACACATAATTTTCCATATGTACTCTAAGGTCACCATCCGCTCGCTAGTGGGAAGGTGAAATGATGATGTATCACTCTGCCATCTATCGCTCAAAGTAGTCATCATTGCTAGATAAGTCCAGATGATGGGCACATATGCAATATACCAAAGGTTGATCTCTCTTAGGTTCTCTTGGTGCAACTCAAATAAACCACTTAGTCTCTTCAAAATTGTGGGCTTGTGCTCACATGACATCAGTGGTGGAATGACCTCCTGCACCCATGAAGCACACCACATCAAAAAATAAAAAAAATTGACTTAGTTTGGAATTTTCAGCACAAAAATCACAATAGCGCCGCTATTTGCAATAACATTGCTATATGTCAAATTTCAAATCATGAGGCCCAAAAACATTTCAAATTGAAAATTGCAAAGTGTGTTGCTATTAATATATGCGTCATGATTTAAACTTTGAAAACCCTAGCCCTAGTTTTCAAAGGCAGGTGCGTCGCTATATAAGTATGTGTCACAATTTAAAATTAGAAACCCTAATTTTAAATCATGAAGTACGTCACCATATACATATGCATCACTATAAATCATTTTATCATCACTGATTGTAAAATGGGTGTCGCTATATAGTGATGCCGCAAAATTTTAAACTTTAAAGCACAATAAATGCATCAAAAAGTCAAATTTCAAATCAAGTTTGGAGTTACATACCGGTGGTCTTGAGCCTAGAATCCACTGATACTCTTGGAATCGATCAAAAATGTGTCATGGGAGCTCTTGTCACGCCATTTCGTCAGAGGGTTAGAGCTAAAATTGCAAGAATTCCTTAAGGTGTGAATGCACAAATGAATTGAAAGTGACCCTTCTTGGCTTATTTATGCTAGAAAATTAGTGTTTTTTTGCCCTAATTTCACCTTGAAGCTAGGTTTTATCATCATTTTCACCAGTTTTTCCAAGATGGAGCTTATTTTGCATCATTTTTTGCATTTTTGGCATGATTCTTGCATCCTAGAACCTTTCTAGACCCTTGGGGCAGCTTTGCACCTTTATCAAGAAATCAACCCAAAATTCAAAATTTATGCCCGATTTCTTGAGGTGGCAGGGAATCAGCTTTACCATTCTGCTGGGACATCTAAAAAATTAGAAGTTTTTTAGTTTTTGATTTAATTAGTAGTTTTAACTCGAGGAGCATTAGTCTTTGGACCGAAGCAGCAGGTACCTCGCTTCAAAGAGGGGAAAAATGTAGACACTGAAAAATGTCCTAAATGATATCATACACTTGAATTAGATTTACTAACATCATTTCCTCTTGAAACCCATCCTCTTTTCGCTTAATTAATTGAATTAGCCTAGATAATTAATTAATTGCATCATTTTTGTCTATTCAATCTCACACATCAAATCGAGTTAATTCACCCCCTTTCACGCTAACATTTCATCTCATTAAATTAAACAAATCAAACTATTTAATTTAATTCCCTAATTCATCTTATTTAATTAAATAACCCTATGTTATTTAATTAAATATCATTTCACCTTTCCCCCTTTCATTAAATCATTTAATTTAATGAAAATCACTTTAATTCTTCTAATCTAGGCCCTAATTGCATGATTCAAACTTGTTTAATTAATAATTAATCTAATTCTTCTCCAAAAAAGGGAATATTCCCATGGAATATTCCTAATCCTTTTTATTGCATAATTAAAACTTTCTTTTTAATTTGAAAAATATCTTTATCCTCACCCATGAGAATATTACAAAGAATATTCTCTCTCCTCCAATCATCTCACTTGGCTTCTTGAATAAGCTAAACTTGTGACCTATTGAACAAATTACCTTGTGACCTATGTGTGCAGGTCAAAAGTGTGTTTGTTTGGAACAAATGTGAGCCCTTGATTAAAATCTCATCTTTCATTCTCACCCATTGATGAGAATCCATGATCCATGCCTCCTATTTCCTCCATCCTTGACCATTGATTGATTTGTTTCATCTTAACCCTTCATTTCTCATTTGCTCTCCTATAAATAGAACACTATTTGGAGAAAAATGGATCCATCTGTCAATTGCAAACTTATGCTATTGAATTCACTCACACTCACACTCATATTTTACTCACATTTAGCTTATTTTAGTTCATTTTTAGCTGCATATTAGCTTTAAGCTTCCATTAATGGCTTCCATGTATCCATCTTAACTTGTTTATAAATTAGGGTTTGAATATTTTAGCTTAGAATTAGCTTAGATTAGCTTAGCAATTGCATATTTAGATCAATTTTAGCATAGAATCATGTTAATTTAGCTTGCATCATGTTCAATTCAGCATAAGTCATGTTTTCATCAATTAATCACATCGGTTTCATCAATTCTCTTTAATAGAATTAGTTGAAACAAGCTCATTGATCATGGGATTGGGAAAGAGTCTTTGTTCTATATCAACATGCCACCAATTCCAAAAAGGGATAAGTTTTAAATGGGTTAGAGTAGTCATTTAACTGCTTTCATAGTTTGTAGTTTTTAGTTTCAATAAATGGTTAGTTTAAACTTTCAATTTGAATGATTTTGTTTGAGATTGTGGTTTAGTGGCTAAATTATGCTTCGATTCATCATGGATCAAGCGTAATTGACCCATATTGATAATCCTCAGTCCACAAAAAGTATTGGATCCAAAACCAGTGTCTTTTCAAATTTCGAGGAGGTAATCCAAAGGTTGCGGATGTTTGGAATGAAGGGTCATCTTTGGGTGCCATTTTTGGTGCATTAGATGCCTTCACAAGTCTATAAATGAGCCTCTTGGATGTAGAATGAGAGAGGAACAATTGAATGTAGTGTTACTCTATAGGAACAAGGATAGGTGAAGGTATAAGGAGGTTTTTCATAGGTACAAAGTCGCTTCCATGTTGGAAGAAAAGAGGAAAATGGAAGTAGTTGTATTATAATCTCATTTATTTAATGATAATGCATACTTGGCCTCTCTTCTTGGTGGAGTTTTTTTCTGCAAGGATTTCTCCACATAAATTTTGTGTTATGTGATGATCTTGTGTTGCTGATTTACACCTCATTTCTTCTATCTTATGGTGAATATGTTGTTTATTTATTGATGTTATAAGTTCACATAAGCCGGTGTTTATAAGCATGTTACGTTGGTTGTTTTTGGCATCATAAAGAAGATGAATCTAACCATGCTATTTCCATATTAAGGCAACTTAGTTTTCAGATTTGCATATAAGTTTCATATTTTTATTTTTTTGTAGTCCAATCTTTCTATCTCATCCATTGAAGTGATATTTGGATAGAGATTGAATTTCCCAACAATCAGAATTGAACCTATTTATTTCTCTTTAATGCATACACTTGGACATCCTCTAACACACATGATCCTGCCTAGAGAATTTGAATTATGATGGTTCAATTATCAAGAAGTAAATTTATTAAATTTTGAAGTGTAATAAATTATATATTTCTACAATTTCATACTATATTTGGGTCCCTAAGTTTATTGGACTTAATTAAGCTTCTAATTTTCTAAATTATGTATTCCAAAGCCTTATTCTTACCATTTTTCGAAAGGTAGCCAACATTAAATAAATGCATTTAATAATTAAATTACCATGGAACATATGTGTCCTAGAAATATAGGCCATGACCCATTTGACCATGGGCGAATGGGTAGCCTTAATGAGCTAGGACCCAATTTAATTTAATTTTGGTGGTCTTTTAATGATCAAAATTAACATAGTAAGTCTCAGGTTTTGGAATCTAATTTTTGAGAAATTAGATAAACACATATATAAATACATAGTCATTTTATCATTTGAACTCTATGACTTTTGGAGAGCTTGTAATTGAGAAAATATTATTTTCTAGAGCATTCAAGAGTAGCATTATCAAACATTTGTAGTAGAAATCAAGATCCTTACATCATGTCAAAGTTATGTGTGTTCATTTTATCTTGTGAAGGCTAACAAGCATTCAAGCATTCAAGCATCCAAGAAAATTAAACAAGCAAGATCCCATTCCTTTGAAGAAATTTTTATGGCTTTAGTCCTTCAAGGAAGCCATTGAAGGGTGGTTAGTTGCAGTAAGTGTTAATTCATAATTTTATTTTTTTTCCATTCAAGGTTTTTTATCATTGAAATTTCCATTGTGAAAGTAGGAAAACTATTCACGAGGTTTGACTACATGGCAAACCCTTTGTAGTAAAAATAAGACAATTTGACCTCTTTCTATATGTGCAGGTTATAGGTTGAAGAAGGGTCGAAAATATCTTGAAGATCAATTTTCCTTGTTACATTTGTTGTCATCATTCTTGTCAAGAAATGAAAAACTAAGTTGCAGAATTCATTTCTGACATTCTGACAAGTTTGCAAGTGAAAATCAACATCTCAGATCTAGAACCAAAGGACCCAAAAAAATGAGTAGGACCCCTATAGAAAGACTCATTTTCCATTGGGTGAATGAGTACTTGTAGGCACATCAAAAATATTTTTTTTAGAAGGTTTTTTGTCTTATACACTTCCTAGATCCACTTGCAAACTATTTTTTCCATTTTTTAGTTGTCAAGATCTTGCATTTTTAATATTAGGGCTTATAGGACCATTAAGTTAATCATTCTAAAATATTTTCAATCTATTCAAATCCCCTATTGGATGTAGATTCAAGTTCAAAATTAGCTCACCATTATGGCTAAAATTTAATCTTTTTACCTTGTGATCTACATCTTAATAATGAAATTTGGATAAGGCCCCTTCAATCCTAGGTTATTTGCATTAAGGACTTAGGATCCCTTTTTATACATTTTATTTTGATGAACCCAACCTGTTAACATTATATACCTTTTGAAAATTCACCCTAGATCTAATTTTTACATTCAACTATTTTGCATCTTTCATTTAGGGTTTCATCTTTGCATCATTAAAATACATAAAAATTCAAAAACATTACATTCCATATTGCATCATACATTCCATTATGGTTTGTTTCAATCATATTTAGATCATATTTACATTTGATTTACATTCATTAAGTGGTTAAAAATCTGAAATGGTTACTTGCATTTAGATTTCATCTTTCATTTAAATCAAAAAAGTAAAAAAATTACATTATTTTATTTAAAATTTGCATCAAATCATCATTTTCAATATTTTGCATTTTCAAAGATCTTAAAATTGCATTCAAAATTGTCCTTTATTATTGCATATTTTCATTTCAATCACATTGTCTCAAATTGAAAAATGTTGTATTGTTTGATTGCCAAATTGCATCAAAATCATCATTTCTAGGTTGTGGAATCATAGAATTAGTCAATTAGTGCATTTTAGATCTCAAATTTTCATTCAAAACTCCTCAAAACATTTTTACCTATGTTTCACACTTGCATCTTACATTACCTTGTCCTAAATTGAGCAAAATCTAGTAAAAATAGTCAATGTTTAGCCTGTTTGCAATCTAAGAAAGAAACACCAAAAACATAAAAAATTCAAATTTTTAGTTTTGAGAATGTGATACAAGGACCCATTCTCCCTTGGGAAACCCTGACCTTGTATAGATGTCTCAGAAAAAAAAATCATAGTCTTTTGTCTCTATATGATCAATCTATTTCTACTTGCAATTATCTAATTTGAAATTCTGGAAAATATTATTGCATGTTCAAGAAAGATATCATTTTTCTTGATTTGTTGCAAATTTGGGAAAAAAAATTCATTTTAGTAGGAAAATTTATTACATTTTATGAATCATTACATAATTTAGATAGATTAGTTCTCATTTTTGCACAAAAAGAGGCATGTTTACTTTTCAAACATATGGTATTCATTGAGTATCACATGGCTTGTATGATTATAATTTCCCTACATATGGGCTTAATCTAAGGAAATGAAATAAAACCTTTGACAAGTACATTAGTTACCATCCTAATATCCCTTCCATTTGTGACAATGTTATAATTCAAGAGAATGCAATCATGGATAATCATGATAATCATAGCTGTCCTTCTCTTGATACCTCTCCTACTCAGGATGAGGGTATCTTGGTGTTAGAAGATCCACCCATTGAGGGCCATGGGCATATTTTTTTTCCTTTTCCTAATGTTTTTCTCCACTTGGGAAGATATTTTGCAACAAAAAGATATCATTGAGACATTTCTTTTGAAAGATAGTAAGATGGATTGCATAGATGAAGAAGCTAAGGTCACCTTAGATCCCCCATCATTAGAAGATCATCAATAAGAAGTTAAATCAGTTGAGGTTATAAACACACAATTTACCATTAGACCTCCCTTGATTATAGGACCTCCAAAAACTCCTTTTGGACCTCCCAAGAGTCCTCTAATCATTAGGCCTTCTAAGATTCCTTATGGAACTCCTAAACTAATTCTCATTATCGGACCTCCTAAACCTCATGGCCATATCCTATGTTTTGTAAAATAACTTGTAATCATGTGTTGCAACAACCAAGTTATCATACTGTAGTTCACACATATAACACTAGAAATAATAAGCAACCAAGACAAACTCCAACATCCATCCCATTGCCTCAATCATATCTCCCACCTACACCTAACATTCTATAGCATATTCGTAAATAAATTGATCTTGTTGAAAAACTTTGCAACACTCCTACTAGGATATCCTTATGATATTTGATTCAAAAATCACCAATTTATCATGAAATGCTTCAAAATTCCTTGCAAAAAAATTTCTTCCTTCCTAGTGTGCAACCAAATGATGTGGCAACATTATTTGAGAATATAAATTCACCTAATTTTGACATCATCTTTCACCAAATTGAATTACCTCTTTTGGAAACAAAAAACCAAAATGGTGCTTTGATGATAGTGTCTATTATTAAAAAAATTGGATTAGGTGTACTCTGGTTGATAATGGTTCAAAACTTAATGTTTTTAGTGTGCACCTTTTGGATAAAATTGGCATAGATAAGATGAAAATTCAACCAACTAAGTTGTCTATTCGTGCTTTTGATAATGTGGGAAAACAATCACTTGGTGTGATAACATTACCTATCAAAGTTGATAAGGTTACATTGCAAAATGTTATTTGTAGGAGCTAAGATATAGCTCATAGAACATGTTTGAGTTACTCAAGGACTCAAGCCTCTAGGATCATCTATAAAAACCAACAACCTTTCACAAGAGGGAAAAGTAAGAACATGAAATTGCAACAATGGATGCAAGATGAGGCCAATATACAACACTCAAGATTGTAATGATTTATTGGACTTACACAACACTCAATTGAGCTTTGGATTGATAAATGTATCTATGAAGCCTTGCTTATATAGGCAAGGAGTGAGATAGGATTAGACAAGATCATGAAAAGTTCCATAATCCTATCACATGAGATAACTAAGTCATAACAACCTAGGACACATGAATTAAATTATCAATGCAAATATTAAATGCATGAGAGAATTATTAAATGCCTAGATAACTAAAAGTAAATAATGAGACATAGCCCTATTATAACCAACTTCTAGAAATTACAACTAGGGAACTTAACTCCTAAGTAAACTTATAATAATGTGAATATGTCCTCACTAATAAGTTCTAGTTAGGAAATAACCCCATTCATGCCAACACCCCCCATAAGTATAAATTAGGAAGTGTAGTTATTATGCAAATGATGAAAATATGGGTCATGGCTACGAGGCCATGTTAGGTACCCATGTAAAAGTCCAATGCAAAGAAATATCTCACAACCAGAGAAAAGGGGAAAACCCAATGGGATAAAAATTATACCAAAAATAGAGATGAAATACAATAATGCTCTCCATAAAAAATGAGAGGAAAAAACCTCATTCGAGGAAAAACAGCCCGCATAAGAGAGACAAAGAAGAAGAGACCATTTAGCACCCCCTCAATGAAATGATCCATAACAAGTCCAATTAATTTCCATCCACACAAAGGATGATAAGAGAAACCATATAGCGGCCCCCCCTAATGAGATAACCTTCTACAAAAAATCATTGGAAGCACACTATGAAGTAACACTGGAATCCTTAATTCATAAAGTAAAGGAAAGATAATTTTGTTTGCTAGAAACCATATTAGAGTCACTCAAGGACTCAAGTTGGAATCACGATAACACAACAATAGATCTGACGCAAGGGAACATTGGAACAACCACTATATCAAACAACCCTCGAATCTATGAAGCACAGTTGATTGAAAAATGATCTAGAATGGAAATAAGGTGTAGAGATCAAAAGAAAATGCAAACCTAACACTAGTACAAAAACAACAATATATGATTAAAAACCCTACTAAAAACTACATATAAATGACTAAAATGGTCACATGACCATTAGTAGTTTATTACCAGTCATTTATAACGTGACTGAATTGATGAGTAAACCATTTTTAGTTATTTATTGGTTGTTTTGATTGATTGATTTGGTAGTATATTTAGTCATTAATTTAGTCATTGATTGTTGTAAACTAGTCACTTATTTAGTCATTTTTTATTCACTGATATATTTAGTCGCTAATTTTAATCATCATTTTGATCAATTCGGTAGTTTATTTAAATTTTTTTGTTCAATGTTTTTTTTCAATTGGTTGTATATTGATACAATGTTTATTAATTGCATAATCACTATATTTAGTCATATATTTAATCATATTCATTCACTATTTTCTATTGATTGGTAGTATATTTAGTCAATTGGTAGTTTATTTAATTGTTTTTGTTCACTGATTTCTCCCTAAAAGTGTTAGAAATGAGACAATGCTTTTGATGTTTAAACATAAAACACAAAAAAACATAATCAATCATAAATTTGCACATAATGAAAAAACTATTAAAAAGGAAAAATGTTGAAATTTTATTGAGAAAAGGTGTTCTTATAGTAGATACAGGACAAAAGTATGTCTTTTTTTTGAAAAATATGTTACAAAGTGTGTTTCTCAGTGTCGTGACTGGGAAAATTGAGTGACAATGCCTTTTTTTGCTTATACAGCTCCAAAATAGACAAAAAACACTAAGATCCCTAAACAACACATTCAAACTATTGCATAAAGCAGTGGGCCAAGCTGTCTAACAATTAGTACATGATAAACATCAACTATGTTAGGTTTTAAAAATATTTTAGTGGCCACTATGTGAAGGTACCTTCTTTCTATTTTAGATGGACAACTCCATCTATTTTGTCTTCATAAGCAAGGGGTATGTTACTTGTGACCTTTAAAATATTTGCATTTACATCTCCTATTCCTTTCAATTTGACTCCATGTATAATAGATAGTGAATGAATCCACCCAATGCCCACAACAACACCATCAAACGGATCCAACACTCCAACTTTATCCCCTTCTTGGAGTTTATCAATAATTTTTTACAAAAAAAATAAAAATACACATTATATTGAGATATAAAACACAAATTATATTACTTTTGATAGCTATATGTAATGTCTTCTTTTTTTTTAGGCAAAAGTGGCAAGCCACTATACTATACTATTATATATAAATATGATAGTACAAAAATTGGTTCTAAAGGGCATACTGGCAGGAAAGAACTAGTAAGAAAGCCTCTAGTTATAGCCCAAAATTAAACAATGAGTTTGTTTGATTCCATGACTAATAACCTCATACTGATGATTTAAAATTCACCCCATAAGTCCCAAAGCACCTACCCAAAAAATTGAACAAAAAACCCATATTATCCCTTTAAAAAATGAACCAACCCCCCCAAATTTGTAAACAAATTCAAAAACCCACTACATGTTGTATGTAATGTCTTATGTCTTGGAACAAATTAGTTTTTGTATGTTCTTTTTTTATTATATTGAATAATAAAGAAGCAACTTTTTACTCTAACAAACTTAACCAACCCATTGTGAGGTACAAACAAATGGAGGAAAAGACTACAATAGTGCTAGACTATATGAGTACTCTAGAAAGAGACATGGATTGGCAATGAAGTCCCCCCAACTAAGGACCATGACATCCTCGAACATAATGCACTAATGCATTTTCAAAATCTATGTATGCACTCTATTACAACTAAGCTCTAATCTTCCATATGTAAGTTATATGTTCTCCCTTATTTCCATAATCTATGTATACTATCTAATTACACTTCACTACCATTATAACCAACTTCTATCAAATAGGTAATGATTACCCTTATTTACATAATAAAACAACCATTACTTACTTTAATAGTACTTGAATAATACTTACTTGCACGTGATTTCATAGAACTCACCTTGAGTTCAGCAAGACTACTAATTTTAATATCATGCGCATGCTCATCAAGCTCATCATCATAAATACTATCAACATTGACATGAAGTTGTACAACTTTGCAAAGAGCTCTATTGACAGGGCCTTTTTCTTTTCATTTTTCTTTCATATAATTGCTCTACATGTGGTTTAATCATCATGAAAAAATTAATATAAGTCAAGTAAAGAATGCAAAAGCTATAAATTTTTGTCCAAAAGAGCATTTTAACCATGAAGAATGACAAAACATTGGGACAAATTAACTTACAACTTAAAGAATGCAAAAGCTATAGTTTTTTTATCCAAAAGAACATTTTAGGCATGAAGAATGACAAAAAATTGGGATATATTAACTTACAACTTAAAGAATGCAAAAACTATAATTTTTTATCCAAGAGAAGAATGACAAAACATTGGGATAGATTAACTTACAACTTAAAGAATGCAAAAGCTATAATTTTTTGTTCAAAAGAACATTTTAAGCTTGAAGAATGACAAAACATTGGGATAGATAACTGTCAACTATTATATTACCTCAAGTTCAACACAACTATGATGACTATGTTGCATATTCTTGTCCAATTCATCATGATCACTATTAATATCAACAACTTTCTTGACATCATGAAGGAATTTTCATTTTCTTGTTGTTTTGATAAAATTGCTCTGCATGTGATTTAAACATCATGCAAAAAAAATTTGAGGCCCACCCCTATGCCACATCTAAAACTTGGAGTATTTTGAGTTTGGTTATTATCTATGCCTATTGATAAGATTGATGACGAGATATTTAAATGTTCAAATTCATATGATGATTGATCAAATTTTATGCTAGTTATTGAGTTGTTTATTTTGAATCTAGAAACTTAATGATGAATGAATGAAACCAATGGTGGGAACCAATCATGTTCCAATTGGATGGGTATGAAAGTTATGGTTAATGAAAAAGGGATAAGATAGGTGGCTAATGATTTTTCAATTATGTTATTGGATCTTTATGCTATGTGAATTAGGAATCTTGTGTAAATGCAATGGTTTGATTTTTATATGAATATGGTTTACTTGGATGTATTAATGTGTGCATTGAGTGTGCAGGTACACTTTCCATGGCTAATGGAAATTGGAGGTGACTCTTGGGAACCCTATGTAAATTAACCAGTGAAACCGAGCTAAAGTCCATATGAAGGGACTATAGCTCCATCATGTAATTATTGATGTTATTTGTGAATGTTTTTAATTTGGTTTTTATTGCCATGCCAATCCATCTAGGAGGTGAGTTGTCTATCCAAGTGGACAAACTCGGATTTGAACTTTTAGGCACTTTTTGGGATTGAAAAGTGATATTTTTTAAAGTGTTTTTATGGGTTTAAGGTCCCTAGGGTAGGTACCTATGGGTTAGGTACCATTTTAGCTCAAAATCATGGGTTAGTTTCAAGATAGGGCACTCTTTTTGAGGCTTTAAATAGGTTTGACGAAAATAAGGTTTGGGAAGTGGGATGGGGACTAGTCCCTTTCCAATCCCACTTCATCATGTTGTCTTGGAAGTCTCTCAAGTCCTCACACATGTGTGAGAACACATGGGTGAGTGTGCTTTGGAGAGTGAATGGGAGGTTGACAAATGTCAGCTCCCTATTCAAAGGAATTTAGACTTGAGTTTCTATAAAACAAACTCAAAACAAGGGTTATGGGATTCTTTTCCATTCTTGATTTTAGTTGAATTTTGGGGGAGTGAGGAGTTTAAAGAAAAATCTTGGAAGAAGAGGAGTTGTGTGGATCCTCAACCCATCTTTCCTTGAGCTTGGTTCTAACGTAGATTCACCACTTTTGTTTTCTACTTCTTCATGTTGTATTTGAAAGCTTATATGTGTAGGTGAAAAGATGTGCTTGAAATTTTATCTATTGTATTTGATTTGTATGTTTATTTCAAATTTCTCTTGGAGCATATCTTCTTGTGTTTTTTATGTATTATGTGTTATGGGAAAAAGGGTTGTGTAGGGATAGGCTCACCCAAGTTGGGAAGAGCATCCCTTGTTGGGGATGGTATGGAGTAGGAACCTCCATGGGGAAGTTTAATCCCTCCTTAAGAGGAGAGGATCAAAAAGGGTATGAGTACCCATGTGTAATTGTGAAATGGTAGAAATGGTTTTGGTGGTGTGGGTTTCAGAGAAAGAGAAGGTATTAAAGAAGGGTTGCATGTGAATGATGGGAGTATGATAATGACTTGTTCTTGTTGCTATTATTATAAGTCCCCATATAGAGTGTGTAGTCCACCCTATGTCCCCCACTTTGGATTCTTAATGGAATCCTAAAGTTATGTGAAATTCCCTTGGGTGGGTGTGAAAATAATCTGGTATGTGTAAATATTGTTTTGCTTGGTTTTTTTTGTACCCGGTTCCCTTGGTTGCCTCCTAGCTTGGGGGTGGTTGGTTTTCCAACCAAAGGTTGGGAGGTGAGCACTCCCTTGGCAATGGAAAAATATGCTTGAGCTTTGTGTAGGTTGAAGCCGATATGAGGATCTTACAAGCTTTGGAAAAGTTACCTTTTTGTTATGTCATTAGGGCTATGAGGTGAATATACCCTCACTAAAATGTAACTACCTTTACGGTAAGGGGGAGAGGAAAACTGTATATGTGTGAAAGTGGTGTATATTTTCATGATGTAAATGAGGGTGCATTATAAAGATTCCATTAGATTAGTTTTGGAATTTTACAAGTATTACGATATATGGGAGAAATATTTTATGTAGTAAGCATTGTGGTTTACATGAGAAGCTTTCAAGGATATTGGTTTACTATGCCTCTTAAAATATAAGGAATGATAGAGTCTTAACTTATATTCTTAAAGTAAAAAGATTCATTCTACTAGGGATACATTACATTCCTTGGATATCTTGTGATCTAGTGTATTTTCCTTGAATATTATAAAGGAAAGAAAAATCTGCTTCCAATTAATTACTGATTTTAACATTTCTGTAATGTGCTATCTTGTTATAAGGAAATAATAAGAAAATGAAAGTGAAGTCTACATTTAGATTGTATTGAGAATTGCATCATTATCCTTGCACCCCAGTTTTGCTACTAAAATCAAATGTAAAAGAAAAATTGTACTTAGCTGCTAGGATTAAAACATTTTTAAAATATGTAGCTTTTATTCCTAAAAACCTATTACATACTCTTAATATCATGGTTTAAAGGAGAAATTTTAAGTATTCCATAAGCTTGACAAACAATAAAGTTGTAAATTTATATGCAATGGTGTTTGAAAGACATACTATATTTCTGTGTGTGCACTCTTACATAAAAGAATTACAGGAAAGAGTATATCACACTGTTAGTACAATATCTATAGTTTTCTTATGTCTGAAAGCACATATTTATATTTCATATGCAACATTGACGTGTAATCACTTCAATCAACTTTTTTTATTTAGTTTTAAAAAAATAAAACATTCTTGCCTTAAAGAAATTCATACACTTCTCAAACTCTAAGGGTCAACAAGGAAACCTTTGAATATCTAACGCTTGATCTGCCATTATTTTATTCTGTGTAGAGTAAATGTTAAGACATATCTCATTTGAAAAAAAATATGAAGAATTGTTTCTGGCAATGAAATCTGCATAGATTTAAAAGAGGGAGGATATACTTGTGTAAGTTATATTAATATGCATGGATAGGATTGAAGTAATGAAATATTTCTCATAGCTGATTCTTCAAGCAGAATAACCAAGATGATAAAATCATGCAGAAAGAGGTAGTTTATTCAAACTAGAAAGAATAAAAAAAAAAAAGTATAACTTGACTCATCAAATCAACTCTGGCCATAGGTTGCAACATACTCTAGCAGTTGGTGCGCCCTATCTTCTCTTTCATCAGATCCTCATTTCACCAATTTCATGTCGCTACGATAGATCTTCCTGCACAACTTTAGCTGGTCACAAAATCCATACTGTGGAAGGGATATCCCATGGTGTTCCCCTCAAATACTTCTCTTTTGTAAACTGGTAAAACCAATGAGCATATCGAGCAAGCAATCCCATAGAGGTATGTGAGTTGCCTCCTCACTCCAAATTTCACCACAGCCATAATATTCCTCCACCCAGCCTCTAGCTAAATTTGCTCAATATAATGGGTTGGGATGGAAATTTGCGCAAATATATAAAAGAGAGCTTGAACAGTAAGGATTTAATAAATCTCAAACCTGTTGATGGACCGACCCCATTGCCTACTAGACTGTGACCCATAAGTCCCTGGGTTCGTCCTCAACTGCTTTGTAAAGAGAGGATGCATACAACGGTATTCATGGAGGGAGCTTTTTCGCTTACTGTATAGGCTGCTCATTGCACGAGAAACACCTTAACCCAGGTAGCAGTAGCACCTGAGATTGCACCTCTATCATGTTTCTGATAGGCGCCCCTCCCCCTTTCATCTGAAAATGGCAACACTCTCCCTATGCCTTTAGCTTGCGTAGGAAATTAGATCATTCCCAATGGAGAAGCCTGGACAACTTCTTTGTTTACTTCTGATCGCATATCTATCTAAAGGAACCACTAATAGTAATGTATTTTACTTGTTCTTTAACTTTAGGACATACGCCTAGTAGAGTGTTTTCTACTGCAAGGCCCAAAGTAATGCTGCCACTAGTTTCTCTGAACCTTGTCATTGGCACGCTTCACTCTCTCGAAAATGGGGAAGAAATAGGGACTAAATGTCTTGAATAAAACAAAATATTATATAGTTATATATATTTGTATAATCTTTATTCTACCTTGAATGAAGCAACCAGATCGAATATTGGCTCGCCTTGGCAGTTGAAATGTCATTTCACACTCAGGAGAAGGAACTATCTTATGGTGTTGCAATATCCCCCTTCCTATGATTGGTCATATTTACTAATATGTCACATTCTACAGTGCCTCGTGCTACTAAGTTTGGCTTATCAAAGGAAATGTGAGAAAATGGGATTTGGGATCGCCATTAAGTTTGGCATGTCACACACTCAGCTTAGCACATGGGTCCATTGACCAAATCCCTTTACACTGTAACCAACACAATTTAAAATCTTTGGTGGCAACTCTAGCTAGCTTTGTGGCTTTGAGAATTCAGAGTAATGCGCAAGAAAATAAGATAGGGCGAGCTGATATCGGTTGATATCTTGGACGAGCATTGATCATAAGTCCGGAAATGTTATTAAAATAAATCAAAACAATCATACCCTGTAATTTTGTTGGGATAGAGATATAGATGACATTCAATTTGATTATCTCTATAATACATTAGTATATTTGGGGTGTTAGTGCCTATGTCATGTGAAGTTAAATTTTGTTCATGCACGTTTGATCTAAATAAATAAATAAATAAAAATTCAAGATGAATTTTACTATGATCTATAGAAAGTGAGAAATAAATGATACCGTGGTAAAGAAAATAAGGCAGAAAGTGAGTAAAGGAAATAGTGAATAAGAAAATAAAATAGAATGAGTCTTCTTCTTTGAAGGAAAATCCAATGTTATAGTCATATGCATTCATTATTATGCTCAATAGAAAATCGCGCTCTTCACGTTTTAATGATTTTGATTACGTCTATACTCACTAAAATAACTTGTAACCTTACTTTTAATTCATCCCCATATGTTACGTTAGTGTTCACATTATTTCTCCAACGTAAGAGATGTCTATTCTTTACATCACCTTATATCCCATGTTTAGTTGCTCTTAAAAGTAAAAAGAAGAGAATGTATTCTCATCCCTTTAGAAAAGATTCCTTTAATCTAAATAAGAAAATAAGGAGGTATTTTAAACACCCAATATTAGGGGTTCTTTAAAAATAATAATAATAATAATATCTCTCAACTTATATTATTCCTTCCTTTTTAGGGAAATTAATAATATGTGAATGTAAAGGAATTTTAAATATATCTATTTGTATTTAATCTTATAACTTTTAAATTCATATATGTATAATAATTAAATTAGTAATAATTTAATAGAGGATAATAATAAATAAATTAGAAATGGGAATATAATAATTAACATGAAAATTATAAACATTTTAATTATTTTATATTTAAAATTTGTGGTGAATTGTTCTAAATGGTTTCCAACAATATCGTCAAGATGGCTAAAATGGGTGGGGCTATCAAGTTAAATGGCGTTCCATCAATTAATCCTTGGGATTAATGGTAAATCAATTTGATGATATTTATATGTTTTTCCCCTTGTGAGAACCCTTACCAAGGGGGTCTAATAAGGACATTAACTTTAATGCAAAAGTGAACATCAAATCTTGATTTGGTAGTTAAGGTTCTAGTAAACCCTATGTTTGGAGTCAACCCAAATTCATTTTCGTCCCCTTATTCCGCTATTGGTCTACATGGTGGTGATGATGTGCACGAGCTACGCCACCGAATGCGCATTGTATGTATCATGTACATGTATGGATGTTAATCATTAACATTTTGTTATATAATTGTTAAAAAAAAAATTGATAGTTGTGGTTTTTCTCTTCACGCAATTTTTGGGCATTACAAAAATATACAAAGAATTCAATAGTCAAGTAAAGAATGCAAGCTATAAATTTATCCAAAAGAACATTTTTTGGATCACTCCAATAATAAATAAACTAGGTTGGATTCTCCTACGCTCAAATTTCAATAATCTACATATTAATAGGCATTTATGTACAAAATTTACAAACAAGAAGAAATGAGATCAATATATCCTCTTACCTCATCTGATTCCATGGATTTATTCTCATTCCATGTAGAAACTATATGGCTAATGGATGCAACCAACTGCAAAACTTGCTGAGAGGGACCGAATATGCAACTCATTACATGTTGGTACCCTTCATTTGAGTTTACATGATCTAGTGAGGCTCCTACTAGACATTTAATAGATGGTTGTGAAATCTATGTTGGCAAACTAGATTTCCTTTTCATCCTACTCTTAGATTTACTAGGATCTAGTGCTGCTATATAATTGACAATATCTTTTGCACCTACTTCTCTATTACTATTTTCTACCTAAAATACAATGTCAATTTCAACATATAGTCAGCTCAATAAAAATTAAAATAAATAACAAAATGTAAATTGAACCAAAACGTCATAAATTTACTATAAATTTTTCCATTTTGGCATGTAGTTCCCACCTCTGCCAGATGTATATCTAGCCCTCACATTATTTTTTTCTCTTGCCTTTGTTAGTCTTTGCCAAATATTCTTCAGAATGTATACTTCCTTTCAATGCCTCCCACTGTTTAGGAGATATAGTGGATTCTAACATCTCTATTCCCTCCATGTTTGTTTTTCTACAATTGTATCTAAAAAAATTCATCAAAATTCTCATCTTTTTCTTGTAATATTTTCTAGAGATTTGTCTAGCAATAGTCTCAAAAGCATTTTCCACTTTTTGTATAACATTTTCCACAGTTCGTAGATCTTGCTCTATAAAACTTTATTTGCAAATATCCAAATGGGTTGTACACCTTATACCCAAGTTGGAGGCCCACTTTGTAGCATTTGGCCCAATGGCTCACCATCTCTCGATACCTCAACCAAGAATGGCTTCTTGCCTTATAATTTTCTTTATTTTGCATTGCTCTCTGTAGATCTATACAAATCTTGAATTAATCTTTGTCTTTTGAAAAAAGTAGACACATATTCTATTAAACCACTACCAGTATTTCTGGTTGATCCACTAGTTCCATCAAAATTTCTAGATGCAATAGGTGCACTCTGAGGCACAATAGATGCAAGAAGTCTCTCTTCATGACTTTCATTAACCAAAAATTCACACTATTGGCCACATCAAGTTTGGCATGAGTAGGTAGATCAGTACCGGTCTCCATAGATTTCACTTCAAACACATCCTTTAATGTTGAATAAATCATCTGCAGACCTTATGTTCCTTTGCTCTAATGTTTTTCAATAAACTCTCTTAGACTTTGTGCTAAGAGATCATCACAATGTTGCACATCACCATGTGCTATATCAGGTTGCACATCACCATGTGCTATATCAAGCTACACATCACCATACACTATATCAGGTTGCACATCGCCATATTCTATATCAGGTTGCACATCATCACAACTATTGTTTTCACCAATTGCATTTTTTGAATCACAAATGTGTTGGCTTCTACGAGATGGTGGTACTATATCTTTTCTATCCTTTTGTTTTTTCTCTGCATTTTCTTTGCACTCTTTTTCTTTCCTATAAAACAAAAAAATATATCATATTTTGTCTTTTATACATAAAGCTCTTACCTATAAAATTTCATTAAGCACTATTAAAAAATTAATATACTACTTTTAGATTTACAACTTTCCTATTTGTCAAACAAAGACACGATAAATATCCATTATTCTTGGCCACTATTTCTCTACCAAACCGCTCATAATCTTTCACTAAAATTTCAACATTATGATCACTATCATCTAATTTACGCCTTACAGTCCATTTCCTCACTTCTTGAAGTTCAAAGAAACATTAATGTATAAATCAACAACTTGAATTGGTAAAACTTTATTGAGTTCATAAGTTGATAATTGTTGAATTTCCAATCCACTAATAACTGCAAATGGAAACTTAAAATAGAATTCAGTTTACAAATTAAAAAACATTTGTAGTCAAAAACCAAGAAGATGTTAACAATTATAGGTATCATAAATTTTTTCCTTAGGGATATATTCACAAGAAAATGATGCAGAGCAGGGTGGAGTAGGTTTAAATAACACAATTTATCAACTTCTTCAAATCTCAAACCCTAACTATTGTGGCTTAACCCACAATTTCACAATTCTTCTTCTAGGTCTCCAAACCTAGTTCTTCAAAAATATCTTTTAGAGAAGGTATTTTCTCCACAAACCCTTGACCATCTCAGACACCCATTAGGCTCTTATGTAACATATCTCATTTGAGACTTAGGTTGTTTTGGAACAAATTCATCAAACTGGACCTGCTAAACTACTCCAAGGCCAAATTAGGCTAGTTTTCCAAAGCACCTCTAAGAAATTCAAACACCAAACACCAAATCTTCACACTAGTAGTTCTAGCATGTCACATAGGGTCACAAAATGTTGTTTTTATCACCAAACTTCATTACCAATTTGTTTTCCTATCAAATCTCCAACCTACCTAAGACTAACACATGAAGATGTTATGCTAGGGCATGGACAAAACCACTTGAAACTCCATCCCCTACTCTAAACAATAAAAAAAAACCTAAGAAAACCCTAAGCCCCTCCATTCCATTGAATTTGGCCAAGATTCAACTATGGAATGTGTTAAATAGGTGCAGGAAAAATGAGAGGGGGGATGAATCAGTTGTAACAAAATTTAAACTTAAAAACTTCAACACTTATCAATTCCACAACTACACTATTCTATTATTGAGTAAGAGCATGAAATACAAATAACAAAAAGTAAATTGACACAATGAACACCAAATTTTTATGTGGAAAACACAATAAGGGAAAAAAACGGTGAGGGATAACTCATAATATAAAGAGATTATAAAAATAAATACAGAGGCTCACTTCCAAGGGCTCACTGTCCCAATACAAAGCCTCACTTCCTACGGAAAGGACTCACTGTCCAATAGGGAGGCTCACTACCTATAGATACAAAAGAGAACAAAGATCCACCACAACAATTAAGTACACCTCTGCAACCTTGAATAAAGAATTGTAGAAACCTTCAGCTCACTGCCTTCATGAATCTAACATAATGAACAACTACTTCCTCAACACACTTTTAAAAAATTATGCTCTTATGATTTGTGGCTCACTTCGTCACTTTGCATCACTTTTTCATACAACTCTTCACAATTTGACTTACTTTTATACGATCCTCAACCTTAGAAACTTTCTCCAAGGTCAGCCACAAATACCCCATTTCATAAATTCAAATTAGGTTGGAAACTCAACATTCCCACAGTGGAAAGGAATAAGAATGGCCCAATAAAATATTTATCCAAGACCAAAAATATTATCTCAAATCAACCACACACTTCCTTAATTAAATTTTATTCTTTGAATGAAGTGTAAACAATAGGTCAGCCAAACCTAATGAAAACACAAATGAACATTGATGTACATGCTTCCCAGCAAGAAGATGACATGCAGATGCCACAACATGCTTCACTATGCATGAGAATACATCTTAGATTCCTTCAGATACATCCATAGCAAGTGCAATGCGCTTCAAACACTAAACACCTTTCACGAGTCCATCTAGACTGTGCAAACACACACTGCAACATTGAAACATGACTTCTAGACCACCAAACTTCAACCTTCTTTTCTAGAACCTAGAGAACACCATCACAAGACATATCCCAGATCCACAATATCTGAAACAAAATAGCGGAGGACTGAGGAGTAGAAACATTTCTCCCAGTCCACAGACAACCAACTCTACCAGAATAGTTCACATACTAGTGAACATAACTTTCATGTATCATCACACCAGAAACTAAAAATCATAATATATACCACAAGATCACCATTAGCAAATCTTTAGATCTACACAAGCATATGATCAACACAGGAGAAATGTGGAGCACATACCGGAGCACAGTTTGAAGACACTCAACATTTTGACTTCTCTTCTTTATTAATTTTCTCAAAAGCACTTGGAAACTCATCAATACAACCATCGACAACATCATAAAGATAGCTCCATGTACTCACAACATCTCAATAGCATCTCAACTATACTTGTACAATTTGCAACATACTGAATTGTGTTGACATCAATGACAACATTAATGACAACACCACCAAACTAGCTCATACTTTCAACAATCTCCCCCTTTGTCATTGATGACAACACATGATGTGAAAAACCATCAAAGACAACATCTTACACAATATCCCGAGAGAACACCTTCTCTTCCTCTACAACTATTTTTCACATGACTTTCTCTCCCCCTTTGACATCAATGGAAAAAATAAAACACTGTGATTACTCCCCCTTAGGATTACACTCATACTACAACAATGAAAACCTTTTCTACTCCCCCTATGGAGTAGACCCATTTATCAATCTAGATAACTGAAGAATCTATGAATTCACTGGACTAATGCACCTTTATGTGCACCTAGTTCAGAGGGACAATGACCCCAAACCTCTGCCTAAGATGTTCAAAAGTATCCTTCGAAAGAGCCTTAGTAACTATATCTGCAATTTGTTCCTTTGTTGTCACATATTCCAACCTGACTTCATTTTCCAACACCTTTTCTCTCAAGAAATTATATTTGATAGATATGTGTTTTGTTCTTGAATGCATAAATAGATTCTTTGAAATATTTATATTACTCGTGTTGTAATAGAAAATAGGAATAGGCTCATCACACATTACTCCAATGTCTTTCAAAGTTTGCTTCATCCACAAAACCTTTGTGCAGCAGGATGCTGCAGCAATATATTCTGCCTCTGCAGTGGATAAAGAAACTGAGTCTTTCTTTTTACTCAACTAACAAACCAATCTTCCACCAAGCAAGAAAGTACCTCCATTGGTACTCTTCTGGTCATCTACACATCTGTCCCAATCAACATTTTTATAAGAACTCAGGGTGAAATCAACACCCCTAGGATACCATAAGCCATAATCTGGTGTAACTTTAAGATATCTAAATATCCTCTTTATAGCTGTAACATGTGCCTCTTTAGAATCTGCTTGAAATCTGACAACTAGACATACTACATGCATAATATCTGGTATGGTAGCAGTAACATACAACAGTCCACCAATCATAGATCTATATTTTCTCTTATCAGTCTTAGTAGATTCATCATCTTTTCTTAGCTTACATCTGGTTATCATAGGAGTACAAACCGGTTTGGAATCATTCATCCCAAAATTCTTTAACAACTCTTTTACATACTTAGATTGTGAAATGAATATCCCTTTATCGGTTTGATTCACTTGTAGAAAAAGAAAGAAATTCAAATCACCAATCGTAGACATCTCAAATTATTTCTGCATCTCTTGAACGCACATTTTACACATTTCTTCATTTCCACGAAAAATGATATCATCAACATCTACAACTGCTATCAACATTTTTGTTACCTTGCACTTTGAAGTAGAGATTGTTGTCAGCAAAGCCTTTGTTGAATCCTTGCTTTGCTAGCTATCTAGCAGTAGGATGCTGTAACAATATATTTTCCTCTATAGTGGATAAAGAAACTGAGTCTTGCTTTTTAATCAACTAAAAAAGCAATCTTCCACCAAGCAAGAAAGCACCTCCACTGGTACTCTTCTAGTCATCTACACATCTAGCCCAATCAACATTTTTATAAGCACTTAGGGTGAAATCAACACCCTTACAATACCATAAGCCATAATCTAGTGTAACTTTAAGATATCTAAATATCCTCTTTATAGCTATAACATTGGCCTCTTTAGGGTCTGCTTGAAATCTAGCAACTAGACATACTGCATGCATAATATCTGGTCTAGTAGCAGTAAGACACAACAGTCCACCAATCATAGATCTATATTTTCTCTTATCAGTCTTAGTAGATTCATCATCTTTTCTTAGCTTACATCCGATTATCATAGGAGTACAAACCAGTTTGGAATCATTCATCCCAAACTTCTTTAACAACTCTTTTACATATTTAGATTGTGAAATGAATAGCCCTTTATCAGTTTGATTCACTTGTAGAGCAAGGAAGAAATTCAATTCACCAATCATAGACATCTCAAATTATTTCTACATCTCTTCAACACACTTTTTACACATTACTTCATTTCCACCAAAAATGATATCATCAATATACAACTACTATCAATATTTTGTTACCTTGCACTTTGAAGTGGAGATTGCTATTAGTAGAGCCTTTGTTGAATCCTTGCTTTGCCAGCTATTTGTCCAATCTTGCATACCAAGCTCTAGGAGCTTGCTTCAATCCATACAATTTCTTCTTCAACTTACAAACCATGTCAACTTTGTCAGATAACTTAAACCCTTCAGGTTTTTTGATGTACACTTCTTCCTTGTTGGGATTGATGCCTCAATCTCACAGGATGAAACCTCTGAGAAAGCATGGTCGCTATGACTAGTGAGATGTTTGGTCGATCTGCTAGTTGATCCTGGACTGTCACTGTGACCTCCTAAATATCTTGGTGATCAGCATCTGAAACCTTCAGTATAACCTTGGACTGTCGGAATGATGTCTTGGTGACGATAGGAAGTCTTGTCGATATCAGCATGACCTTTGGTCTATCTGGCCAATGTGATAATTAGTATGACTTGTCCTATCGATATGAAGTCTTGGCAACTGGGAGATGTCTGGCTGACAGGTTGGTGTTTAGCGAATGTCGGGGAGACCAGTGGAGAAAAAATCATTTAGTGTAACATAAGGGGTTTGCTATGACCTCTTGGCGACATCGGTAAGTATGGCCGAAAAAGCCACATGTGATCAGGTGTTTTCAGTGAGACTCCTAGCGAATGGAGTCATCGGAGAAACACAAGGACTTCAATATGAAGTCTCAGTGAATGTGGAATGTCTAGCCAACGGTTGGACTCTTCGATATGACTTGAAGGCATCAGTATAATGTCTTGACGAAGAGTGATTGTCTTGCCGATGGGAATCCTGATGTCGGTATAACCTCTCAGCGATTGTTGATGTCTCACCGATAGTGGTCTTTGGAGTGACATGTTGTGTTCGCTATGATATCTTATCGACAGCGATAAGTCTTGTCAACTGGGATGTTTCGGTATAACATGAAGAGCTCGGTGTGATGTCTTGGCGAAAGATGATTGTCTCAACAAATGGAATACTCACATCTACATGACTTGAAGACTTCGGTATGAAGTCTTTCCGATGGCAAAGTTGAGGTCGATGTGACTTGTGAACATCAGTATGAGTCTTGTCGATGAGGAAACTCTTGCCAATAGGAATGCAATGGATGTCGGTGGTTTCGATATGACTTGTGGCATTCGCTATATTGTCTTGCCAACTGTTGGAACCTACGCCGATATCGAATGTTGGTTGTGTTGGCATCGGGGAGACACGGTTAGTGTCTCACCGACATGCCAACGTAGGTTGAACGCCCTTGACCATTTGATGACTATCCTATGTGGTGTCTTGTGGACCAATCAGAGGAAGCAATTTTCAAATGGTTGGCGGTTGGATTTTTTCAATAGTTGTGATGTTGGAGCTGAACTATATGCAAGGAAAAATATACACAGGAATTGGAAACATCTACGATGCTGAACTGGATGTTTCGATAGTTGTGATCTAACAGTTGGAAACAAACCGATTCATAGAGCCTGTTGAGAACGTATGTATATGCATTGGATGTTCTGTAGAAATGTTGGTAGAGTAATAGAGAGAACAAGAGAAGTGAAGAGAGAGGGCCGAGTGGCTGGCTGAAAGGTTGAGGCCATGAGGCCGAAGCAGAGGAAGAGTGAAGCAGGGTTCTGCTAGAATCTCTCCTGATCATGAATCATGATTAATCTCTCTCTTGTTGATCTGCATTGTATACTGTGTAAGGGTATTGTAATAGTGAGAAGGTTGTATGGTCTAATGGTTTGATCAGTTGCTACTAGTTGTATACAGAATGAACTAGATGTAATCTTTGAAAAGGTTATGTGCCTGAAATTGTATTGTAACCATTTGTTGCTAAATAATACAATGGTTTGATCTTTGGAGTGTGGGTTTTTTTTATCCGAAAGGATTTTCCCCCTCGTAAATCTGTTTGTTCTAGTTTCTGTCTCATCTTTCATGTCTGTTGGTTCTTGTAGTAGAATCCGTTAATGCATGTTGTTGAATTTACATGTGCTTCTCTCATAAGGATCAATGTGGGAAATGAACTGTGTCTGTTTCCGCTTTAGGACATAGTTGTACATTTCTGTGAGGCAACCTAATCTAAATTAAAGTTACCGAAGGCACTACTATTCATGGAGGTTACTCTGAGATGCCCTAAATTTTCCTAACAAATGGTATCAGGGCCATCTTTTGGTTGCTGGTTCTGGGTATTTCTCCTGTGAAGATTTCTTAGCTTGTTGGGTTGGAGGAAATCTGGAGGAATGAACTGATTTATTGATCCTTTGGTGAGTGGAAGTCTTGTGATAATTCAGAGACAGCACGCAGCTTGAAGGATGGTGGAGATGGAAAAGGGAGTTGATCATGTTGTGATTTGTATCTCCTAGTTGGTAGCAGTATAACCTTGGTGTATGAGGTGGATTTCTTTGCTCTGTGGCTGTGTAGTAGTAAAGCTTTCATATTGGGTGTCTGTCTGAGAGGCTCCTTGATGATATGGAGAAGCGTAGTTTGTTTCTCAGCCATGGAAGAGAGTGCTTGTGCTAGGTGGTGTTTCCTGGTGTTGGAAGGCACTGTTTCTTGTTAACCTCGAAAACATAAAGGCTATGGAGTTAATCATTAGATGATTTGCAAGCTTCTGAAATAGCCTTTCTCTCTTTCTCGGATGCATGTACATGTTGGTGGTTTTAGGGTTGGCCTAAAAGGGGCCTGGATTTTCTTGAACTATTGTTTCCTTTTTTAAGTATGTTTTGTATTTGCATGGCTCTATGATTTTGCAGGTTTTACATGGTTAAGCAAAACTTGTGGTATTGTGGAGTTGCTGTTAAGTTATTTTCTAGACCCTAACTTTTGGGATGTTACTAGATGAGATAGTTGCAATTCTGCATGCATGCTTTGTGCATGGTTTGAGGAGGTGTGTTTTCTTCTCTACATGGGAGTGTTGGTACGTGAATTGTCACTCAGCATTCTTGTGGTGGTGCTTGTGGGTTCCTTGATTATGGTGCTCATTGTGGACGTGATTGGAAAATCAGGTTTGGTGTGATCTGGTGTTTGAGTCATGTTGTCTACGTGGTTATTCTCTTTGAAATCTCAGTGTTGCAGTTTCCAATGTGATGATGGATTGCATGTTCGATGATTGTGATCTACGAGTTATGCGGTTGATGGACTAGCTACCCATTGGATGCAGTGAGATAACTTGGATGTGGATTGTCTTTATCCATGAGGTTGATTCTTTGCATGTGCAGATTTGTTAGCTGGCCTTGTATTTGGTCACTTGTGCATTGGTGTGATTGCTTTGAGATGAGAGGATGGATACTATTGAGTACCTAAATAGTTGGTTATGGGAACTTGAAGTAGGTGGTCTTGATGCTTGGAGAGCTCGGATGTCACGTTTTAGTGGGAGCTTTAGCAGTAACTATGGGTTCATTACATGGTGGTGAATGGTCTTCTTTAGTGTTGCAGATGCTTCAAGGGGGAGCTTTTAGATCCTGTTGCTGTAGAAAAGGGTTCTTTCGCATTTGCATGGACATTATTTGAAGATGTGCAACATCTTGGATCCATGGAGGACGCTTGGAGTCTTTGGTTGAGGTGTTGGTGGTGCTTGACAGGTGATGTTGATTTTGAGTCTAGTTATTTTATGTCATGGTATACTCTTGATTATGTACTGGAGTTTTGGCATTGTGCATTGTACTTGAGACCATGGTGAAGTTACTTGAAGCATGGTATCTCCTAAGGGGATATGTAGATCATGGTTTCATGATAAGTTCCTGATTCAGCTGATTGGAGCTTTGATAGTGGTCTGGTAATTCTTTGTGTATTGGGTGCTTTGATTATTTGCTTGATACTTCCTGATAGTGCAGTAATGCATTTGAAGTTTAGCATGAGATGATCAGTTGTTAGTACTCATGGATACATGGAGAATAAGGTGAGGTTGTATTTCTCTCATGAGAGAGGTGTTTTTGATTGTTACTCTTGATGAGTTTTTAGCAAAAAGTCTGAGAATCCTACACCTTGGTTGAACGTGAGTTCAATAAGAGACCTAGGAGGAGATTTATCTTGGATTAGTCATGATGACTTGTATATATTGAAGGAGTATTCTCATTCCAACTCTTGGTCTGCTCAGTGGTTTATCTAAAAGGTATTTGGCCCATTATATTTTTTAGATGTGTTTTATGTTCACTTTCATGATATGGATCTTGAATTGTTGTCTAATGGTTTTGGAGGATTCATAGTGGAAGATGTACATCTTGTTTCATCTCCTTGAGTATTTACTGAGGGGAATTGGTAGGAGATGATGTATGGGCTGATTTCCTGAAAGGGGAATGAAGTAGCTTGATTTTCTTTTGGGATGAGAAGATCATTCTTGACACAGCTAGTTGTTAGAATTGTATGTAGGAGGATGTTCTACAGGAATGTGATGTGCAGAGTTTCTCTCTGTGGCCGTGAAGGTTTGTGGTGAGAAAAATGTTTCCTGTAACAGTTTGTTGCAGGTTGTGCATGTCATTGTGGATACTTCCTTGGTACTACATGGTTACATTTCTATGTGATGTTAGTGGTAGACTTGTGATGCCTTTTGATCTTTCAGATCTAGATTACTCAGGCAGTGGGATTTCTTGTATGTGTCTTGTCATCTTTGACTGGTTGACACTTGGAGCTTGTATTTGCTATTGATGAGTTGGTTTTGGTTTGGCATAAGTTTACTAATGTTGATACCTGTTGAGGTATGTGTGATTGGATGGAATAGCACAAGCTGTGGGTGCTATTTTCAGTCGCGTGGGTTTATCAATTGGATGGAAGCAGTCAGTCTGATTATTGTTCTAACTGGTGTTGTTTATCTTGTTTCTGGATAATGACTTCACTGTTGTGTTATGTTTAAAGCTTTGAAGTTGATATTACTTCTGTATAGCTTTTGACCACAGTGAATTAGTAGCAGTATCTTGTTGGTGATATCACTGGGATCTTTTGCTTGTGTTCGTTGGAATGGTGCTTATTCACCTAGGCTTGTATCTTTCTTCCACATGTGCCATGTTGGAAGATGACAAGGATTGTTGCCTAAATGGTGGACATCTTGGATGTTGGAGCAGAATTCTTGATGGAGCATGACAGCATGTTTGAGGTCCATGTGGTTTCCTGGAAGGTTGTGATCGGTTGGATTTTGGTTGCTTTTTTGGATAGTGAGTTGATGTTGGATGCCTGGTCTTTGTTGCAGATTATCCCTTGGACTGTTATTTGTGGAAGGTCTGAACTGGTGGACCTAGTGTGGTCTTAGTGTCTGGTTGCTTTAGAGGTTCCTGTGTGATCTTCGTCAAGTGGGAGATTGTTGGGATTGATGCCTCAATCTCACAGGTTGAAACCTCTGAGAAAGCATGGTCACTATGACTAGTGAGATGTCTGGCCGATTTGCTAGTTGATCCTGGACTGTCGCTGTGACCTCCTAAATTTCTTGGCAATCGACATCTGAAACCTTCGGCGTAACCTTGGACTATCAGAATGATGTCTCGGCGATGATAGGAAGTCTTGCCGATATCGGCGTGACCTTTGGTTTGTTTGGCCGATGTGATAATCAGTATGACTTGCTCTTATCGATATGAAGTCTTGGCAACTAGGAGATGTCTGGCCGACAGGTCGGTGTCTAGCGGATGTCGGGGAGACCTATGGTGAAAGAAGTCTTTGGTGTAACATAAGGGGTTCACTATGACCTCTTGGCGATAGCGGTAAGTCTAGCTAACAAAGCCACATGTGATCGAGTGTTTTCGGTGAGACTCCTAGTGAATGGAGTCATCGGAGAAACACAAGGACTTTGATATGAAGTCTCAATGAATGTGGAATGTTTGGCTGATGGTTGGACTCTTCGATATGACTTGAAGGCATCGGTATGATGTCTTGGCGAAGAGTGATTGTCTTGCCGATGGGAATCTTGATGTCGGTATAACCTCTCAGTGATTGTTGATGTCTCACCGATAGTGGTGTTTGGGGTGACATGTTGTGTTCGCTATGATGTCTTATCAACAGCAATAAGTCTTGCCGACTGGGATGTTTCAGTATAAAATGAAGAGCTCGGTGTGATGTCTTGGCGAAAGACGATTGTCTCACCGAATGGAATACTCATGTCTACATGACTTGAAGACTTCAGTATGATGTCTTGGAAAACTGTGGTAGTCTTGCCGATGGGAAATTTGAGGTTGATGTGACTTGTGAACATCGGTATGAGTCTTGCCAATAGGAATGCAATGGATGTCGGTGGTTTCGGTATGACTTGTGGCATTCGCTATATCATTTTTCCGACTATTGGAACCTACACCGATATCGAATGTTGGTTGTGTTGGCATTGGGGAGACATGGTTAGTGTCTCACCAACATGCCAATGCAGGTTGAACGCCCTTGACCAGTTTGATGACTATCCTATCTGATATCTCATGGACCAATCAGAGGAAGTGAATTTCAAATGGTTGGCGGTTGGATTTTTTTAATAGTTGCGATGTTGGAGCTGAATTGTATGCAAGGAGAAATCTACACAAGAAGTGGAAAAATCTACGATGCTGAGCTGGATGTTTTGATAGTTGTGATCTGACAATTGGAAACAAATCGATTCACAGAGCTTGTTGAGAACATATGTATATGCATTGGACGTTCTGTAGAAATGTCTGTAGAGTAATAGAGAGAACAAGAGAAGCGAAGAGAGAGGGCCAAGTGGCTAGCTGAAAGGCTGAGGCCATGAGGCCGAAGCAGAAGAAGAGTGAAGTAGGGTTTTGCTGGAATCTCTCTTGATCATGAATCATGATTAATCTCTCGCTTGTTGATCTGCATTATATACTGTGTAAGGGTATTGTAATAGTGAGAAGGTTGTATGGTCTAATGGTTTGATCAGTTGCTACCAGTTGTATCTAGAATGGACAAGATGTAATCTTTGAAAAGGCTATGAGCTTGAAATTGTATTGTAACCATTTGTTGCTGAATAATACAATGGCTTGATCTTTGGAGTGTGGGGTTTTTTTTATCTAAAAGGATTTTCCAAACGTAAATCTGTTTGTTCTAGTTTATGTCTCATCTTTCATGTTTGTTGTTTCTTGTAGTAGAATTTGTTAATGCATGCTATTGAATTTACATGTGCTTCTCTCAGAAGGATCAATGTGGGAAATGAATTGTGTCTATTTCCACTTTAGGACATAGTTTTACGTGTCTTTGAGGCAACCTAATAGAAATTAAATTTACCAAAGGCACTACTATTCTTGGAGGTTACTCTGAGATGCCCTAAAATTTCCTAACATTCCTCCAATTCACCATTCAGAAATGCTAACTCAACATCCATCTAATAATACACTTTGAAGTGCTTGTGGGAAGAAATGCAAAAAACATCCAAATAGCTTCCATTCTAGCCATAGGGGAAAATTTTTCTTCAAAATATATACCTTCAACTTCTGAATATCCCTTGTATACAAGTCTTTCCTTATTCCTTACAACTTCTCGACTTTCATTCAACTTATTCCAGAACACCCATTTTGAACCAATCACATTCTTCTCCATAGGTCTATGGACTAGTTCACATGCCTGATTCTTTTATATCTATTGAAACTCTTCCTTCATAGCTTTCATCCAACTCTCATCTCCACATGCTTCACTCACAAAATTAGGTTCAATTTTAGAAAGTAAACACAAATTTACCTCAGCTACTACTTTACTTCTTGTCTTCACACCTTCATTCTTATCTCCAATTATTTGTTCCTTCAGATGATTCTTCTGTACATACTTAGGAGTCTTAATAGTAGGTTCTAGCTCATTCTCTTCTTCTTGTTCTTCCTTCTCCTTATTCTCCTTAGGTACATGTCCACATATAGGATCATCAGGTTAAACTTCACTTATCTCAATAGGTCTGTGTATGTCTTCATCAACTTTCACATTATCACTTTCAACAATCTTTCTCAATCTTTTATTAAAGCATCTATATGCTTTGCTAGTAGTAGAGTATCCAAGAAAGATTCCTTCATCACATCAAGCATGAAACTTTCCAAGATTTTCATCATCTCTTTTAATGTAACATCTGCTTCCAAATACCTTGAAATACTTTACAGTAGGAGTCTTACAAGTCCATAACTCAAAAGGAGTCTTTGTGTTGTTTTTTTTTATATGAACTATATTAAGAACATAAACAATAGTTTGTATTTCTTCTCTCTAGTACACATCCAGTACATTTGATTCTTTCATCATGGTTCTAGTAGCTTCCTGTACTGTCTAGTTTTTCCTTTCCACTACTCCCTTTTTCTAAGGGGTTCTCGAAGTAGAAAATTGTCTCTTTATACCATGTTGTTCAAAGAATGTATTAAACTCACCAGAAGTGAATTCTCCACCTCTATCAGATCTCAAACAATTGATTTCCAAATTTACTTCATTTTCCACTCTTGCTTTGAATACCTTAAACCTATCTAGAGCCTGAGTCTTTTCTTTAAGAAAAGCAACCCATGTCATTCAAGTATAATCATCAATAAGAAGCATGAAATACCTATCACCATGTAGGCTTCCTATTCTAGTCGAACCACATATATAGTGTGTACTAACTCCAACATTCTGGTAGTAAAGTGCTCTTTTCCTTTAAAGCTTCATCTTGTCTTTTTCCCTAATTGACAAGTTTTGCAAATAGTATTACCAAGCTTTGTGATTCTAGGCAGACCTCAGGCAATTTCTTTTGAACTGATTTTGAAAAGATTATCAAAATTTACATGTCCCATTTTTTGGTGCCATAACCAACTTTCATTGACTTGAGATACAAGGCACTGACCATCAACTCCCTTAAGCTGATAGATGTTTCCATGAGTTATCCTTCCAGCAGCAACCATATCTCCATTTCTGGATCCTTTTCTAATTTCATAGGGTATTATTCTGAAACACAAGTTTAAAACCATTGCTACACATCTAACCAACACTCAAAAGCTTATGCCTCAAACCCTTCACATAATATACATCATCAGTGTTGTGCACTCCATCAAAAATAATTGAACCTTTCCTAGAAATATTAGCTCCTGAATCATCACCAAACATGACTAAACCACCATCATAATTTTCAAGTTTAGTGAACTTACTCTTATCTCTGGTCATGTGATTAGAACATCCACTATCAATTACCCAATAGTCTTCATCCTATCTTGCATGTAAAGAGGTAACCAAAGTTCCTTCCATCCCATTTTTCTTATTCTCTAGAGCCTTCTTTCTTGCACATTTTCCAAGGTTAGCAAATACATATTTACTTTCCAAAGCTAAGAATAAGAATTCACTATCATCAACCTCATTTTCAGATTCATCATTAGATATTCCATCTTCTTCTTTAACATATTACAACTTCTTATATTTCTTATCCTTCCTATCCTTATCTTTATAATCCATGTTCTTCTTATGTACAACTCTATTTGGACATCTTGAAGCATAATGACCAATATTACCACAACTGAAACATTTAAAGGGAAACATACCTTTATACTTTCCCATACCTTTCTTCAACTTCTTGGTGAAGTTTTCTTCCAACTCATCATCACCATCACTATCTGGTTCATCTTCAATATTCATTGCCTTAAATGTCATTTTTGTCTTCTCTTCTATCTTGTCTTCTTTCCTAAACTTTCTCATCTCAAATGCTTGCAAGGTGCCGAACAACTATTCTAAAGTGTACTTCTTAAGATCATACATTTCTTCAATAACTGAGATCTTATCGCGGTAGAAATCTAGTAGAGTGATCAGGATCTTCTCAATTATATCTTCATCTGATAGTTTTCTTCCTTGATTTATAACTTCATTTTCAATTAGTTCAACCCTCTGAAAGAAGCTTGTAAATTCTTCACCATCTTCCATTTTCATATTTACAAATCTGTGCTTTTCACTCTTTCATTTCCTTCATACATGTCTTCCAACTTCTTCTAGAATTCATATGCAGTATCCAAAGAAAGAACCTTAGCTTGCCCAGTTTTAGATAAGCCACTACAAATAGCATACTTTTCCTTCTCATTTTCTTCATAAGCAGAAATCTCATCTATAGTAGTAAGACCACTAGACGCGTATGTATACTTTGTCTCAATAGCCTTCTAGGTTTTAAAACCAAGAGAGATAATATATCCTTTCATCTGTCCCTTCCCATCATTGTAGTTAGTTCCATCGAACATAGGAATCACCAACTTATGCGCCATTGGATCTTCCTTAAGCGGTTAAGCTCTACACCAAGGAACCAAGGCTCTGATACCAATTGTTAAATAGGCATAGGACAACTGAGAGGGGGGTGTATTAGTTGTCACAAAATTTAAACTTAAAAACTTCAACACTTATCAATTCCATAACTACATTATTTTGTTATTCAGTAAGAGAATGAAACATAAATAATAGAAAGTAAATCGACACAATGAACACCAGATTTTACATGGAAAACCAAATAAGGGAAAAAACACGATGAGGGTTAACTCACAGTATAAAGAGATTATAAAATTTAATACAGAGGCTCACTACCCAGAAGAGGACTCACTATCCAAATACAAAGGCTCACTACCTACAGAAAGGAATCACTTTCCAATAGGGAGGCTCACTGCCTATAGATACAAAAGAGAAAAAAGTGTTGGATGTTGTGGTTGTGTTGCTGATATGTTGTTTTCATTGATGTCAACACTATTAGAATTGTTGTATTGTAAGCTATATATGTTGAGGATATTGAGAAAATTGTAATAAGAAGTGCTACAGGTTGTCAGTGGAGAAGTGAAGATTAGTATGTCAGTGTGATCAATACATTGATGATTAGTTGTTTTGGACTAAAGCTTTTCTTGGTGAGTGTGTCTATTCTATCCACATCAAGTTTTAGAGATCCGCGTGAAGATTTGATCAAGTTATGAAGGAATGTATTCTGACAGTTTTTTTATTACTTTAGTTTGTGTTCCTGAATGAAGATCAAGTGATTTCTATAAGTTCAATTGTTATGGATGCTTCCCTAGTGTTTCATGGTGTTTTTGGATGTTTCTAGTTTGTGCTCTATCTATTCTGCATGTACTCATTGATCGTTGTGCTCGTGATCCAATATTTTCTCTTGCGTATTCATGTTTTTCATGTTCATGGCCGACTAGGTGTTAAAGCGTGTTGTGGATCTTTGAGGAGAAATTAACTAAAGTGTTTTTGTGTTGGAGTTGTTGATTTGGGTCTTCAATATCTTGTGGCTAACCTTGGTTGATTCACATTAAAAATATCTATTGTTTTGGGCCGACAGTTTGTATTCATTTTATTATTTCTTTGGGGCCAACTTGAGGTGATGTAATTCCATGTTGCAGATATATAAGAGTGATTGTTTTATCATTTGGAAGTGTGCAAGTGTGAAGCGTGCAAGTCTTGTGTGAAAATATTGTTTAGATCATTCAAAGGTAGAGCAGAGTGTGAAGAAGTGTGAAGAAGAGTGAAGTAGAGTGAAGAAGTGTTCATGTGCTTAACTGGAACTGTAATCAGGCATTAGCAGATTCTATTTTCTCAGTTCAAATCTGGATGGTTGTGATCCAAATCTTTTTTTGGGCCATGATCCCTCTTGTAATTGAGCAGTGAGCTCTAAGCAGTGTTCCTAAATGCATGTGCATTCGTATTCATACTTCTTTATACTTTTAGCATGGTACAATATTGTGGACTGACATCCACCATGGTTTTTCCCCTAACAGGGTTTCCACATAAAAATCTTGGTGTTATCTATGTTTCTAATGTGTTGATTGTTTATGGTTTATTACTCATTCATTAGATTTGAGATTGAGTTAAGTTTGAAAAGTTTAAATATTTTGTGACAATTGATTCACCCCCCCTGTCAATTTTTTGTCCTTGTTTTTCCAAAAATTGGTATCAGAGCAGGTTCCTATGAAGAAGTTTAAAAGCTTGAGGTGATCCAAGATGGCATCATACAGGAAGGACAGTCCTAGATTTGATGGAACAAAGTACTCTCTATGGAAAGCTAGAATGGAGTGTCATTTGAGGTGTATTGGTGAACCCTTCTAGAAGATTACAAAAGATTACAAAGAATAGATATATTATTCCTCATAATGGTCCTTCCACTCCTGATGAGGTTAAAGAGGCTGAGACTAACATCAGGGCTATTGAAGCCTTGCTGAGTGCTATGATGGATTCAAAAATGACAAATGTGATGAATTTGAAGACAACTCATGGGATTTGGAAGAAGCTGGAGACTTTGAATGAAGGAGATTCACTTGTGAAGGTCTCTAAGCTAATGAGTTTGAAAGGAAAGTATGAAACTTTGAAGATGGGTGAAGATGAAAATATTTCTTCTTTTATGCAAAAAGTAAATGAACTTGTGATGGGTACTAGATGTACCGGTGGTACCTTGGATGAACTAGAAATTGTAGCTAAAGTGCTTAGATCATTGCCTACCTCTTACAAATCAAAGGCTCATGCTATTGAAGAGCTCAGAATAGTAACAAATGTGACAAGAGATATGTTGATTGGTAAACTTTATGCCTTTGAGTTGAGTGAATTTGGTGAGTCTGTCCCCAAGACTGAATCTGCATTTAAGGCCTTTGTATCTGGAAGAAACAAGAAAATATATGATCTGGGAGAAAGTTATAGAAATACATTCAAGTATGAGGAAGAGATGACACAACTTGAAGAAGAAGAAAGAGAGGTAGAAGAGCTATAAGCACTAATTGTGAAGATAGAAGGTAGAGGACAAGGTAAATATAAAGGAATGTTGCCTATTAAATGTTTCTCTTGCAACAAAATAGGTCATTTTACTTCAAGGTGTCCTGAAAGAGTTCCTAGGTCCAAGCCTAACAAACCTAGATTTCAAAAGAAATGTTATTATGCTAAAGAAGGTGTGACTGATGAAGAATATGATAAAAAAAATGGAAATGAAGATGAATGGTATTTCATTGCTATCAAGGAAAATGGTCTGGTGGCTACTGAATCTGCTAAAGTTGAGAAAGCTATTGCAACCTGAATTGAAGAAAAGGATGAGTGGGTTATTGATATCGGATGCGCACATCATATGACTGGTGACAAAAGAAAAAATTTCAATCTAAAGAAATATGATGTGGGGTTGTAAGATTCGAAGATAACAATGGTAGTGTGATTCATGGCAGAGGATCTATTTTTCTTGGTGGTAATCATAACACTAATTATGTACTTTATGTTGAAGGCTTGAAGCATAACCTATTGAGTGTTGGAAAGATGGTGGACAAGGGTTACAATCTTCAGTTCAAAAATGGAAGATGTAGGATACTTGGAAGTTATGGAAATGAAATTGCTTTAGGTACAAAGACAAAAGGTAATATTTTTCACCTGAGTGTTGATGTAAGTTTTTTAATTGTTGAAGTGGATGAAAGCTAGTTATGGCATTGGAGGCTGTGTCATGTGAATTTTGATAACATTTTCAAGGTAAGCTCCACTCAAATAGTAAGAGATCTACCTAAGCTAGTGAAGCCTACTAACACAATGTGCAAGGAACGTCAGATGGGAAAACATACTAGAGTTTCTTTTGGAGAAAACAACATCATTCTAATGGAGCATAGGAGATGGTGCATACTGATCTCTGTGGTCCCTCTAGAATCAGAAGTCTACAAGGAGAAAGGTACTTTATGATGCTTATTGATGATTACTCTAGGATGATATGGGTTGCTTTCTTAAGAGAAAAATGTGAAGCATTAGAGAAGTTCAAAAGTTTCAAAGATATGGTAGAGAATGAGACAGGTCTGAAGATCAAATGCCTAAGGTCAGATAGAGGTGGTGAGTTCACCTCCCGGGAGTTCATTTCTCTCTATGAAGAGCATGGAATCAAAAGAAAGTTATTTGATCCCCGAACCCCTCAATAGAATGGAGTTTTTGAGAGAAAGAACAAAAAAATTCTAGATGCTGCTAGAACAATGATGTTGGAAAGAAATGTGCCTCACATCTATTGGAGAGAAGTTGTAAGCACTATTGTGTACACTATAAACCTAGTAAATGTCAATGGTATTTCTAGTAAGACTCCTTTTGAGCTATGGTTTCATTATAAGCCTACTATTAAATATTTCAAGACCTTTGGAAGAAAGTGTTATATTAAGAGAGATGAGGACATAGGAAAGTTTGATGCAAGGAGTGATGAAGGAATATTTCTAGGTTAATCTACTAAAAGCAAGGCTTACCAGTGCTATAATAGAAGATTGAGAAAAATGGTTGAAAGTGAAAATGTCAGAGTTGATGTGGACTCTGCTAGATCATCCAGATACTGTGGATATGATTTAGATGACTAGAAAGATAGTACAAACAAAGGGAAGAATGCTCAGACAAAATTAAGTTCAAATTGTTCCAGTGAAGCAACAAATTCAGCAAGGAGAGACAAGTGGAAGTGCAAGAGAAAGAATAGAAGAACCAGAAGTGCGAGAGAATCCTAAAATTCTGAGGTATGTAAAGCTAAATCATTTTAAAGATCAAATTATAGGAGATAAGAATAAATGTGTGCATACTAGAAGAAGGATTGCAGAAGAGTATTGTTTTATTTCCAAGACTGAGCCTAACAATTTCAATGAAGCTTGTAATGATGAACATTGGATGGAAGCTATGAAGGAAGAACTAATGCAGATTGAAAAGAATGATACATGGATTCTTGTTCCTAGACCTAAAGATAAAAATGTGATTGGTATTAAATGGGTCTTTCGAAATAAGCTGAATGAACAAGGTGAAGTGGTTCAGAATAAAGCAAGACTGGTATGTAAAGGGTATTCACAAATGGAAGGTATTGATTTTGAAGAAACCTTTGCCCCTATTCCCAGAATTGAAGCTGTAAGATTATTTCTTGCTTATGTCGCATATAAGAACTATAAAGTCTATCAAATGGATGTGAAGTCAAACTTTTTGAATGGTGAGTTAGAAGAAGAGGTATATGTTGAACAGCTGGATGGATTTCAACTGACTGATAAGGAAGACATGGTTTAATGATTGAAGAAATCTCTATATGGACTCAAGCAAGCCCCAAAAGCCTGGTATGCTAGACTGGATAAATACTTACTAAAGCTTGGATTCAATAAAGGTACTGCTGACAACAACTTGTATTTTAAGTTGGATCATAATAAAGATTTGATTATTGAATTCTTTGTTGATGACATTATTTTTGGAGGTGATGATGATCTATGTATGAAGTTTGTTGATGAAATTGAAAGTGAATTTGAAATGAGTATGATTGGAGAGATGAAGTTATTTTTGGGATTGCAAGTCACTTAGTTGGACAATGGGATCTTCATATCTCAATCCAAATATGTGAGAGATTTGTTGAAGAAGTTTGGCATGGAAGACTCAAAGCCTGTTGGTACACCCATGGTAACTGGATGCAAGTTAACATAGAATGATGATTCTCCTAAGGAAAATAAAACAAGATACAGGTCAATGATTGGTGGATTTCTCTACTTAACTCAAACTAGACCAGACACCATGAATGTTGTGTGTATGGTTGCTATATTTCAAGTTGATCCAAAATAATTTCATGTGACTTTTGTAAAGAGAATTTTTAGATATCTGAAAGGAACAGTTGATTTTTGGATTTGGTATCCTAAAGATGATGATCTTATCTTGAGTTCCTAAACTAATGCAAATTGGGCAGGAGATGTAGATGAAAAGAATGTTGGAATACGGCTTAAGTGGACATGGTTTTTGGCTTCTAGTGTTGTCATTGATGGCAACTGAAGTCATCGTTTTGGTCCATAGTTATACATTCAGTTACACTGGAAGATAAAATGGAAAACTGTGTGTTACCGATAGAGTACTCATGGAACAAGGTATCTGGTCTAATAGTTTCACCGGATCATCATTTCATGCTATGGATCACTGAAATTGTTTGTTAAGAACATGGAGCATCTTATCATTGAATTTCGTAATATTGATTTTGTGGCTATGTGATTTTGAAGGTCCAATAGGACATTTTCTGTCTATTTGCTGGATAGAGCCGACTCAGTGTAAAAGATGTGTAGCAGATATATAAAGTCAAATTATTTTAATTATCTTCAAGATTAGATGTTTAATTATTGGTCCTAGCTATTGTGTAGCCAACTTGTTTGGATACACATCAAAATTATTCATGTTTTGGGCCGACAAGTTGCAAATATTATTAAGTTTTGTTCAGCCAACCTGTGGTGATTAATTCCTGGTGAGCGGATATATTTAGATGATCAGTCACATCATTGGAAGAGATGAAGAAGGTGTGCATATGTATGTTGCAAATTTCTAAGGTGTATTTGAGCGATATCATGCACATTTTCACTTACGCATAAATATTTTGTGCAAATTTAAGCAAAACATAGTAGAAGTTCAATATTAGTCACCAGGACAAAAGTTTGACACCAGAGCTAAACTAGAACTGCAATCAAGCATTGGTAGATCCTATCTAATCAGTTCATTTTCTTTTGGATCAATTCCAAACTATTGTACGGGAAGTGATCCCCCATCTTCTGAGCGGTGAGCTTGAATGCAAATGCATTCCCCATTTTGTAATACTTCTTTTGAGTATACTCAAAATTTATTGTGGATTGGCCATCCATCGTGGTTTTTCCCCTTATAGGGTTTCCATGTAAAAATCCTTGTGTTATTGTTGTGCGGTTTCTTATTTTCTAATAAAGATTAGGATAAAAGAATTAATTTTTGTAGAACATTGATTCACCCCCCCCTCTTAGTGTTGTTTGTTTCCAATAATTGGTATTAGAGAGAGTTCCTTTGAATAAGTCTAATAGCTTGGGGAGATCTTGGAAATTCATGGATACAAGCAGTCTTCAACAACAACTCATGATGGTCTTGGATGATCTTGACCAGTCAAAATCTGAGATCCGGGAATTACGAGAAAATCTTGTAAATGCTAAAAAATTCATACAGTCACTGAAAGACAAGATTGACGAATCAAAGGAGAAAAGGAAGGAATTATGTGGTCATCTCAAATAGAAGAACAAAACCAGTGAAGGTGAACAACTTAGTCAAGCTCTGAAAGAGAAAATAGAAGAATGTGATTTTTTTTTCCCAAGAGAATGTTTCCCTGAAGCATGAGACATAATCCATCATGATGAAGATGACTAAAGAGTTAGAGGACAGAAAGAAAAATGAAGAAAAGTTTGCACAATCCTTGAAAGAAAAGTTTGAACAATGCAGCTGACTAGAAAATGAATTGGAGCAATCCAAGAACAATGAAGAAGAGCTTGTAAAAAATCTTGATGATCTTAGGGATGAACTTGCTATTGCAAATGAGTTCAAGGAGAAATTCAAAGCAAGATCAAACAAACTTGATGAGTTAATCAAGGGAAAAAGAACTAATGGTGATAAACAAGGCCTTGGATATGAAGAAGGAGAAAGATCCAAATCTACGCAAAAGAGCTAAGGACAAACAAATTCTAGACAAGGAAAATTCAGACAAAGAGACCGAATGAATGAACCTAGAAGGAATCCGGTAAGGCAACCTAATGCTAAAATATTTAATGGTTATTGTTATACTTGCAAAAAATTTGGTCATATGGCTTCTCAATGTAGGAGTAGGGTGAACACAAGTAGACCATTATTTTTAAGTCAGTGCTTTAATTGTTACAAGTATGGTCACAAGTCAAGTGAATGCAAAACCATGATGCATAACCCTCATAGAGATGTCAAATGTTATGCATGGAATAGATTTGGACATATTGCTAACCAATGCAGATCAAGATAAAGTCAGTGGAACAATTGGCCTAAACAGAGAAGTGTTGTTTGCTACAGTTGCAACAAATTTGGCCACACTTCTAGATTTTATTGGAACAAAAGAGGTCCGGTAAAATAAAACAAGCAACTAGATGTTAAGGGAAAATGAAAGATCACTACTGGTGAGAACAAGAAGCAGATGTAGAAGAAATGGGTAAAGAAGAATCCTTCTACATAAGAAATTGGATCTGCACCAGAAGCCTCTTCTAGTAATACCCCTGGAAACTAATTATAGGTTTCTGTATTAGGGGGAGCTGACAAGAAAATCCTTTAAACCCCCTACAAGTGATTGGTACTGGAATTTGGATGAGTCCAGTAAGAAATTGGATATTCTTCAATTGTTGTGGAATGAATCTAAGGTAGTAATGAAGATTATTGTAGATCTGCACAAGAATTGTTTGCCCCGAAATATAAAAATTCTGAAATCTTGCAGAATTAGGGCAAGGGAATTTATTGCAAAAAGTAAAGAGTTAGGTTCGATGAAAATAAAAGAACCATTTTCACTCTCATTTTTCACACTACATTCGAGAGAAAGAAGTTCGAAGTACTCTGAGGCAATCCTTGCCAAAGTGAAGAAGAGATTCAAGATTAGAAGAGAATCTATGATCGACTTCCATTTTTCATCTCCAAAAGGTATTTATAGCAAAATTTGTAAATTTATGTATTCACAATTATGTCTACCCCTCTTTTAGTTGAATTTAAGGATAGGTTGCACCCTAAGTTCAAATGGAATCCATATAAATCGGTAGACACTGAGCCCCTAGGAGTATTTTCTTCTGTGTTGTATGGTGTTTTGCACATCAAAGATATTAGGGCTTATGTGCATGCGAACATTGAAGATTTGGGTAGTGCACAACTATTGGAATTATATTCAAATCACATAGTGCAAGAAGATTTCTCTATAAAAACTGAATTCAAAACCCTAGTGGACAAGAAATTTGTGCAATTCACAAAGTTTCCCATATTTGAGGAGGATGAGTGGGTTCAATATATTCTGAGCAAAGTGAATGATGAATTTATGTGGCTAGATATACCATTCAAAATTACCAAGGAACCTATTTGTGTAGTTATAGGCTTAAATTCTTTGGGAAAACTTCTAGTATTGAAGTCAATAAAGAATGATGATGCCACTAAAGCGACCGGCTCCCACTGGGATAGAAGGGAAATGACTATAAGTCATATTGCCAAGGTTGATGTAAGATTTCATCCATGATCATAGGGTATAAGATTTACCATTGGAGCCGAGAAAATTTTGTTTCTGGCACTGCCATTTACACAGCATATGAGATGATCAAACAAAATGACGATTATGATCTATGTGAAGTGCTTAGAGGGCAAATCTTGGAGAACCTGAAGAAAATAAAGAAGGAAAAAAATAATGTGTTCAAGTTCAAAAACTTGTTAGTCTTCTGTACTTTTACTTCTTAAGTGAGGTACTAGGTATTGGAAAAGTTCAATGGAGAAATGATGTTCCAGTAGTAGTACAAATTTGGGACATGCTATGTAGTCTTGGTGACTGGAAAACCCACAACACAATCCTGTGGGGTCATTTCAAAAGCTTTCAAAAATAGATGCATGCCAAAGAGGATCCCTAAAGCTATAGTGGAATAGTATAAAGATTCTATATGCTTCATGGTGGATATTGATCAATGTCACATGGAAGTGGCTAATCCAAGAACTATTTGGATCATGCCTATGGGCTATGAAGTGAATGAGAATATACTAAGGATGTATGAAAAAATCTACTAAGTTCTCCACTAGATCCTAATGAAGAAAGGTTTGGAACCTATGTAGAAAAGACCATTCAAGTACATTCAGATTTGAGGAAGCCAGTGTCAATCAGAAAGGTAAGAAAGGAAATAGAAATCCTTGTAGAGAAAATGGGTCTTCCAGTTGAAAAATTGAAATAAATCAAAAGGCAAAGAGATGAAGCCGAAGCAGTAAAGGAGAAGGAAAAGGCAACAATAGTTGGTCTAGGAACATCTGCTCCTAACACTAGAACAACTAGTTCCCCTACAACATAGCCAAATAAGGCTGAAGCCTCTAGAAGAAGAAAGAAAAAAAGAAGTTCAAGGACCTATAAAGCTGCATCTGCAGATGAAGAAGACACAGACTCAGAAGAAATAGTGAGAGAATTGAAGGCTACTAGGACTCATGCAATCAAGCTAAACAAAAGGAAGCCTTCTGGAAAAAGTGAAGAAGCCCAAAAGAAGTCCAAAATTGACAAGCCCAACATGTCAATGGAAGAAGTTGAAAATGCAGTAGTAGTTGATGGTAATCTCAAGCCACTCTATGATCTATATAAGTTCTTTGATGATTCTGGTAAGAAGACTCTTGAAGAAGCTGCAGTTAAGCATTTGAACATTTTCAATAAAACTCTAGTTGAAATCATGTCTAGCTTGCCCATAAGCCTATACAATGCTCTAGAATCAAGAAGGGTGAGTGCCAGAACAAAGGAAGAAAATATGAGGAAAAGAGTTCTTATTGACTTGTGCCCGTAAATGGGGATTGAAGAAATGGATCTACTTCTTTTAAAAGTTAAAAAGGAATTTAGAAGCAAGTTAAGAATAAATAAACTCATGATTGGTGACACTGATACTGTTATGAGTGAGACCAAGACAATTCTGGAAGAGTTCTTGTCAAAAGAAAAGGTAAATACTGAGGAAGTCAATATTGAACAGGCTCAAAGTCATGAGGAAGTGAATGTGGAAGTGAATAAGTCAGAAGAAGGAAAAGAAAATGAGGAGAACATGAATCTATTTGATCCTCCAATATCTGAGGATATTCTGACTTCCCCAATATTGAAAACACTGAGACACCTATTGTGACTAAGGTCTAAGGTGAGGAGATAGTTGAAGAGAAAGAAGTGTCTGGTGAAGAAAAGGAATTACCAAAAGTCATTCCTGAAGCTCAATCTAAGATTGACAAGGGAAAGGATCAAGAGATCAGTCCAAAAGAGGTAAAAGAATCTCTATTGGAGGAGGAGGTAGAATTAGATTCTAAGTTTGATGAGAGTTCAATCAACTTATCCACCTTATCTCTAGTCTAGATGTTGAAAGTTGCCAAAATAGCTCAAGATAAAGCCAATGAGAAAATATTGAAATCTCATATTGAAGATAATGAACTGCTAAAACTTGCTTCTAGAGTTCCTACCCATGTTATGGATCCATCAAGATCCCCCTCTGGTGAGTTGAAGAGATTAATAAGCTCTGTATATTCTCATTTCAAGTCTTTTGAGGTTTCAGCTTGGGTTCAAGTGAAAAAGGAATTTAAGGAGGAAAGAATTGGAAGCCTAATCAAATTAATTTCCAAGGAAAAGAATTTTCTAGCAACCTACATATAAAATATCCAAGGTTCTATAACTAAAGGAGGACACATGTACAAATCCTACCTAATCTTGTCAAATTTTACTGAGGAAAATGAGAAAAAAGATAAAATATATTGAACAAAAGTTAGCTATTATTTCCAACACCTTTGATCCTCTGACTTGCAATGTGTGTCATCAAGATAGTCAGGTAATATATTTGCTTGATCAATTAAAGACTCTGAAGATTGAAAATGAAAGGGTTATTAGCAGAGTAAGTGAACTCAGGAGGCTGATAAGTTCAAAAATTGAGGTGATGATAAATACTCTAAAAGAAGCAAAAAGTGTTGTGATCGTTCCTGATCCCTTAAGTTTGGAAGCTGCAGAAACCTTGTCTTATCTTCTCTATGGATATATTACCATTTTGGAGAGTCTGGGAGTATCTGGGACTCAAAATTAGGAGGACTGAAGAATGTATTTGCAAACATCTTCAAATTTTTGTGAGTCTCCGGATATACCAATACAATTTTTGCAATTTTGGTTTCCCCAATTTTGACATTGATGTCAAAGGGGGAGAGTGTGATATGAAAAATGCTTTAATATTCTTAGGGGGAGTAATATTTTGTAGTGGAGTAGTATTTTGTATTTTGGCAGTAAGCTTATCAGTTTCGACACAGTCATTTTTGACTAAGTGTTGCCATCAATTCCAAAATGGGAGATTGTTGGCATATAGCTTAAGTGGACATGGTTTTTGGCTTCTAGTGTTGTCATTGATGGAAAATGAAGTCATCGTTTTGGTCCACAGTTATGCATTCAGTTACACTAGCAAATAAAGTGGAAAACTATGTGTTACTGGAGAGTACTCATGGAACAGGATATCTGGTTTGATAGTTTCACTAGATCATCATTTCATGCTATGGATCACTGAAATTCTTTGTTAAGCACATGGAGCATCTTATCATTGAATTTTGTAATACTAATTTTGTGGCTACGTGATTTTGAAGGTCTGGTAGGACATTTTCTTCTATTTGTTGGATAGAGCCCACTCAATGTAAAACATGTGTAGTGGATATATAAAGTTGAATTATTTTAATTATCTTCAAGATTATATGTTTAATTATTGGGCCTAGCTATTGTGTAGCCGACTTGTTTGGATACGCATCAAAATTATTCATGTTTTGGGTTGACAAGTTGTAAATATTATTAAGTTTTGTTGAGCCGACCTGTGGCGATTAATTCCTGCTGAGCGGATATATTTAGATGAATAAGGTGTGCATATTTATGTTGCGAATGTCTAAGGTGTATTTGAGCAATATCATGTGCAGTTTCACTTGCGCATAAAGATTTTGTGTACAAACTTAAGCAGAATAGAGCAGAAGTTCAATATCAGTCATCAAGACAAAAGTTTGACACCAGAGCTAAACTAGAACTGCAATCAAGCATTGGTAGATGTTATCTAATTAGTTCATTTTCTTTTGGATCAATTCCAAACTATTGTAAGGGCAGTGATACCCCATCTTCTGAGTAGTGAGCTCTAGGCAATCAGCCTGAATGAAAGTGCATTCCCAATTTTTTAATACTTCTTTTGAGTATACTCAAAAGTTATTGTGGATTGGCCATCCACTGTGGTTTTTCCCCTTACAGGGTTTCCACATAAAAATATTTGTGTTATGGTTGTGTGGTTTCTTATTTTCTATTTCTGCATATTGACTTTGATTAAATGTGTTAAGTGGAATAAAGATCAAGATAAGAGAATTAATTTTTGCAGAACATTGATTCACCCCCCCTCTCAGTATTGTTTTTTTTCCAAAAAGGAAAAGCACTAGTGGTGTTGCCTTCTTCTTAGGGAAGAAGTTGGTGTCTTGGTTGAGTGAAAATCAAAATTCCATTTCCCTATCTACTGCTAAGGAAGAGTATATTGTTGCTACAAATAATTGTACTCAAGTGCTATGGATGAAATAGATGTTGAAAGATATCAAAGTAGTATATGATGAGCCTATTGTCATACACTATGACAACTCAAGTGCAATAAACATATTGAAGAATCTGGTGCTACACCCTAAGACCAAGCATATATCAATCAAGGTTCACTTCCTAAGGGAGAAAGTAAGTGAGAAAGAAGTCAGACTGGAGTATGTACCTACCAAAGAATAGATTGCAGATATTTTCACCAAGCCATTTCCAAATGATACTTTTGAGTATCTCAGAGGGATGCTAGGGGTGATTGCCCCTCCTGATATGAACTATAGATGCACTGTTTGCATCAATCTATGCACTTCATGATCATATTTTGATCCGGATTGATGTTGTGGTGCTTGCTACTCAGGGGGTGTAGTCAAATGTGCAGATATGTGTTTCAGAGCTTGCATAGAAGAGATCTTTGACATTAATGTCAAAGGGGGAGAAGTGCAATGTGAAAAATATTTTTGGAAGAGAAGAGTTGAGGAGAAGAGTCAGAACCTGAGGAGGAGTAAGTGTTGTTGTGTTGATGGTATTTTATTTTTTCACATCATGTGTTGCCATCAATGCCAAAGGGGGAGATTTTTAGATGTTTTGGTTGTGTTGCTGATATGTGGTTGTCATTGATGTCAACACTATTAACATTGATGTATTGTAAGTTATATATGTCAAGGATATTGAGAAAATTGTAATAAGAAGTGCTATAGGTTGTCAGTGGAGAAGTGAAGAACAGTTTGTCAGTTTGATCAATACGTTGATGATTAGTTGTTTTGGAATAAAGGGTTTCTTGGTGAGTGTATCTAGTTTATCCACGTCAAGTTTCAGAGATCCGCGTGAATATTTGATCAAGTTATGAAGGCATGTATTTTGAGAGTTTTTTTATTACTTCAATTTGTGTTCCTAAATGAAGATCAAGTGATTTCTATAAGTTCAGTTGTTTTGGATGCTTCTCTAGTGTTTCATAGTGTTTGTGGATGTTTCTAGTTCATGATCTATTTGTGTTGCATGTCTGCATTGATCATTGTGCTCATGATTTGATATTTTCTCTCGCGTGTTCATGTTTTTCATGTTCATGGATGACTAGGTGTTGAAGCATGTTATGGATCTTCGAGGAGAAATTAATTGAAGTGTTTTTGTGTTGGAGTTGTTGATTTGGGTCTTCACTATGTTGTGGCCGACCTTGGTTGATTCTCATTAAAAATTATCTATTGTTTTGGGCCAACAATTTGTATTCATTTTATTATTTCTTTATGGACGATTTGAGGAAATTTAATTCCACCTTGCAGATATATAAAAGTGATTGTTTTATCATTTGGAAGTGTGCAAGTGTGAAGTGTGCAAGTCCTATGTGTGAATATTGTTCAAATTATTGAAAGGTAGAGCAAAGAGTGAAGAAGTGTGAAGAAGAGTGAAGTAGAGTTAAGAAGTGTTCATGTGCTTAACTGGAACTATAATTAGGCATTAGCAGATGCTATTTTTTCAGTTCAAATCTAGATGGTTTTAATCTAAATATTTCTTTAGGAAGTGATCCCTCTTGTAATTGAGTAGTGAGCTCTAGGAAGTGTGCCTAAATGCATGTGGATTCCCATTCATACTTCTTTATACTTTTAGTAGGGTATAATATTGTGGACTGACATCCACCATGGTTTTTCCCCTAATAGGGTTTCCACATAAAAATCATGGTGTTCTCTGTGTTTCTAATGTGTTGATTGTTTATGGTTTATTGTTCATTCATCAGATCTGAGATTAAGTTAAGTTAAGTTTTAAAATTTTAAATATTATGTGACAATTGATTCACCCCCCCTCTCAATTTTTTGTCCTTGTTTTTCCAACAAAAAGATTCACCACAACAATTAGCACACATCCAAAGCCTTGAATAAAGAATTGCAGAAACCTTCAGCTCACTGCCTTCAGGAATCTAACACAATGAAGAACTACTGCCTCAACACACTTTCACACTTCTACTCTTATGATTTTTGGCTCACTTCATCACTTTGCATCACTCTATCATACAACTCTTCACAAATTGGCTTTCTTTTATACCATCCTCAACCTTAGAAAGTTTCTCCAAGGTTTGCCACAAATACCCCATTTCATAAATTCAAATTAGGTCTGCAACTCAACATTCCTGCGGTGGAAAGGAATAAGAGTGGACCAATAAAATATTTATCCAAGACCAAAAATAATATCTTGAATCAACCACAGGCTTCCTTAATTAAATTTTATTCTTCAAATGAAGTGTAAACACTGGGTTGGCCAAACCTAATGAAAACACAAATGAACATTGATGTACACACTTCCCAATAAAAAGATGACATGCGAACGCTATAACACTCTTCATTATGCATGAGAATACATCTCATATTCCTTTGGATACATATGCAACAAGTGCAATGCACTTCAAACACTGAACACCTTTCACTAGTCTATCTGGACTATGCAAACACACACTAAAACACTAAAACATGACTTCTAGACCACCAAACTTCAAACTTTTTTGCTAGAACCTAGAGAACACCATCAAAAGAAATATCCTAGATCCACATGATCTGAAACAAAACAATAGAGGAATACGAAGCATAAATATTTCTCCCAGTCCACAGATGACAAACTCTTCCAAAATAGTTCACATACCAGTGAATGTAACTTTCACATACCATCACACCAAAAACTAAAACTCAGAATATATCACCAAAATATCACCATTAGAAAATCTGCAGATCCGCACAAGCATAGGATCAACACAGGAGAAATGCAAAGCACATACTAGAGCACATTCTAAATGCACTCAACATTCTGACTTCTCTTCTTTATTAATTTTCTCAAAATCACTTGGAAACTCATCAATACAACACATCTGCGACATCACAAAGATAGATCCATGTACTCACAACATCTCAATAGCATATCAAATATACATGTACAATATGCAACATACTGAACTATGTTGACATCAATGACAACATTAATGACAACACCACCAAACTAGCTCATACTTACAATAGAATGGGCTGCAATTCATAATTCTTGTCTTCAAACCCTTGAACCTAGGGTTTTCAGGTGATCTTCAAAGAAACTCTTCAAACTAACTTGTTTCTTAATGAAATTCAATCACACCACATCCAAATCAAAGTAGGTTCAATTTTTTAGCCTTTCACATGAATCTTAGAACTCAAATCAATTGTACGGAGCTATACAAAATTAAAACCTATAGAAAACACAAAAAATATGTAGAAAATAGAGTTTATTCAATTGCTTGTCCCCCAAAATCACATCAAAAGTGTTGCCTCAAAGTTTTTGAGGCCTTATAATCCCATACCAACTGAAACCCAATGGTCTCAAACCAACTTTCAAATAGACGACCATTCATATTCCCCACAAAGAAAAAATTGTCAAGTTGCGAAGCAACTTTTACACCATTTTGACAGTATTTACAAAACACCACCAAATGACCCTACATGACTCAAATAAATCAAATATGGTCTCATTTGACCTTATTACCTCAAACATCTGATAAAACACACAAACTCAAGTCTAGACACCTAATTGGATTAAATTACCAAAACTGACTTGGTGCTCCTGCACCATACACCCTAAGAGAAAAGAATCTTAGGTTCCATCTAAGATCAGCTCCTGCACTAATGTTCCATGCTTCTTGATATCATTTTCTAAAATCCATGTTGCTTCTTCAGGAGGTAGACCTTGCCACTTGACAAGATACTCATTGTAGACTTTGTGTCTTGTTCTTTTCACCTCTTTTGTGTCTAAAATGGCTTCAAGCTTCAATGGTTCAATGGGAGGTAGATCCTTAACCCAATCTTCATCAGAAAAATCAGCATCAACATCTATACCTGCATCCATAAATCCCTTGAAAGGGTATAATTCAGCAACATTAAAGATAGGGGAGATAGCAACTCCAGGAGGGAGATCTATCTTATAGGAATTAGCTCCAAACTTATGGACCACTCTGCAAGGCCCAATCTTCTTCATCAACAACTTGGTGTATTTTCCTTTTGGAAACTTTTCCTTTTTCAAGTGTGCAAGGACCAAGTCTCCCACCTTAAATTGTGCATCTCTTCTCTTCAAATCAGTATGCTTCTTATACTTCTCAACACTTTTCTGCAATTTTTCTTTAACTTATTGGTGGATATCTCTCATGGCTTCTACAAATGCTTCTCCCTCGGCACTTATCTTCTCCATCCCTGCCAAATCTCTCAGCTCAAATACACCTCTTGGTTTTAGACCATACACCACTTCAAAAGGAATTTTCCCTATTCTTCTATTGACTAAATCATTGTAAGCATATTCACCTTGAAGAATAACTAAGTCCCATTGTTTCCCATGCTCCTTTGTGAGACATCTCAAGAGGTTTCCAAGTTATCTATTGACCACTTCAGTCTACCCATCCATTTATGGATGATAGGTAGTACAAAAGGTCAAATTAGTTCCAAGCTTCCTCCAAAGGGTCCTCCAAAAGTGACCAATAAACTTTGAATCCCTGTCAGAAACAATTGTTAATGGAATACCATGAATTCTCACTATTTCTTTAAATAACAACCCTGCAATATGAGAAGAATCATTTATACACTTGCATGGAATGGAATGAGCCATTTTACTGAATTTATCCACTAAAACAAACATATTGTCATAACCCCTTTGATTTCTTGGAAAACCTAATACAAAATCCATGCTTAGACTCTCCTATGGCCTATTAGGTATAGGTAAGGGCTGATAAAGTCCTACATTAGAAGTAGAACCCTTGGCTCTTTGGTAGATTATACAACTTTCAACAAAATTTCGTACATCTACTTGCATCTTTGGCCAAAAGTAGAATCTTCTTACCTAATCAAATGTCTTATCAAACCCAAAATGTTCTCCTAAACTTCTACAATGTCTCCTTTATCAAATTTGTTCTCATAGAGCACCTTGGTATACATAGCTAAGCATCTTTAAACAACAATTGATGTTGCAATAGAAAACTAGAATATTCCTCATGAAAAGAACCTTTAAACTAAGAAAAAACATAATATACCTCTTTGAAGTCATCATCTTCAACATACATGTCCTTCAATGCATCTATTCCTACACTCTGAAGTTGGATTTCATGCACCAACATTGACCTCTGACTTAGAGCATCAGCTACCTTGTTGGCTTGGCCTTTTTTTATGCTTGATTGTAAAGGTATAGGTCTGCAAATATTCTACCCACTTTACATGTTTGTGACTTAACTTATCTTGACTCTTCAGTAATTGCAAGGCATGGTTGTCAGTGAACACTATGAACTCCTTTGGAAAAAGGTAGTGTCTCCACTTCTTAAGGGCCTGCACCATTCCATACAACTCTAAATCATATGATGAATACCTCATTTTTGCTTCATTAAGCTTTTCACTGAAGAAAGCCACCGGTCTTCCTTCTTGGCTTAAAATTGCACCAATTGAAAAGACAATTGAATCACACTCTATGGTGAAAACCTTGTTGAAGTTAGGTAAAGCAAGGATAGGTTGTTGTGCCACTTTGTTTTTATATATTTGAAGCTTCTTTCTGCCTCCTCAATCCACTGAATTTCTTCCTTTTATCTCCTTTAATGGTGTCAATGATTGGTGAGCAAATGTGACTAAAATTCTTTATAAACTTTCTATAGAAACTAGCAAGCACATGAAAGCTTCTTACCTATCCTACTGATTTTTGAGTTGGTCAACTGAGTATTGCCTCTACTTTTGTGGGATCCATCTTCAATGAACCCTTGTAGATCACAAAACCAAGATACACTAGCTCTTCTTTCATAAATTCACACTTTTTGAGATTTATCATCAAATTCTCCTCATTCAATTTCTGCAAAACCATGTCAAGGTGTTGCATGTGCTATTCCTTTGTCTTTCTAAACACAAGAATGTCATATAAATATACAACAAAAAATTTCCCAATAAAAATATTCAAAACCTCATTCATTAACCTCATAAATGTAGTCGGAGTATTTGACAGTACAAAGGGCATTACCATCCACTCATACAAATCTTTACTAGTTTTAAATGTAGTTTTCCATTCATCTCCTTCCCTTTTCCTAATCTGATGATAACCACTTTTTAAGTCTATATTTGAAAAATAGCATGCACCTCCCAAGCAGTCCATTAGATATTCCATTCTAGGTATTGGAAACCTATATCTGATGGTGATTTTGTTTATTTCCCTTGAGTCAGTACACATTCTCCAATGCCCATCCTTTTTGGGTGCTAAAACTATAGGGACAACACAAGGGCTTAAACTTTCCCTAATTAGACCTTTATCCAACAATTCTCGGACCTACCTTCTTCTCTCTTCATTTTTTTTAGGGGTCATCTTGTATGTAACCTTATTTGGAAAATTTGCACTAGGGATCAGGTCTATATGGTGGCTGACATCTCTCATGGGAGGCAAAGAACTTGGAAACTCATCAACTACAATGTCTTTGTATTTATCTAACAAGGCTTGAACTTCACTAGGTATACCCTCAGCCTTGCTGCTAAAACAGATTTGGATTTAGGTCTGATTACTAAGGAAAATTCTTGAGCACATTCTTCCTTCATTATTTACAAAAAATATTTCTCTCCCACTACCATAACACTAGAACCAACTTTTTTATCAAGCTCTTCATCTTGTAGGAGTGTCAATGTAAATGAAACTCCATCCTTATCTATTACATAAATATTTTTCTGGCTATCATGCTTGGCCTTTTTGTCATACTTTCAGGGACTTTCTAGCAGCAAGTGACAAACATCCATAGGGATGATGTCACAAAGAATCGTATCTTTATACCCCCAAATATTAAACTCTACCCATGTCTTCTCATTGACTAAAACCTGTTGGTCCTTATTCAACCATGACACTTTGTATGGTATGGGATGTGGAATCTTTTTCATGTTTTACTTTTCAACCATTTCTAAGGAAACCAAGTTATCAGTAGAACTTGAATCAACAACTACTTTGCATACCTTTCCATGTGACTTGTATGTGGTCCTAAACAAGGATTTCCTTTGTGGAGGCTCTTTGATTGTTGGTACCTTAATGAGTGACTTTATCAGCATCAAAGACTCACCTATCTTTGGGGAAGCATGCTGCGATGGTGAATTAACACTTTCATTTTCTTCTTCATGCACAATTTGAGTTCCTCATTCACCACCTTGTGAACTTGATTCTTGTTGGTCTGAGCACTTCCATATTGGATGTCCTACTTGCTTACAATTGTAACATCTTCTTGAGAAGGTGTTTGACCCTCTCCACTATCCACCAAACCTTCCTCTACAACCAAATATTCTTCCTCTGAACCTACCTCTGCCACTTGACTCACCACTTTTCTCTTGGTGTTTGGTTGATTCGCCTTGTTGCTTTTATGACTTCCCTCTTGCACCAAAGTTGCCCCCACCTCTGAAATTCTTTCCCCTGACTCTTCCTTGCTGCTCTTTTCTTCTTTTTATTCTTTCCTCTTCCTTGATAGCCAATTGGAAGCACTCCTCAACTACCCTAGGTGTTGTGAGTCCAATTTCATCTTGCATGTTGATTCTAAGCCCATTCAAATACCTTGCAACCTTTTCTACCTCATCTTCAGTATGTTCTACCCTAATACTTAGTTTATGGAATTCTTCATTATATGCCATCACATCTAACTCCTTTTTCTTTAAATATTGCAGCTTCCTAAGGTTTGTATTGCATAATCTGCAGGTAGAAATTGTGCCTTCACCTTAGCTACCATTCTATCCCATGAACTTATCTTTTCTTTTCCATTCTTTACTCTTTCTTCTTGGACATAGTTCCACCATGTTAGGGCAGGGTCCTTCAACTTGGTTTTTACAAATTTCACCTTCTTATTGTTGGACTATGGCTTCTAGTGTTTTCATTGATGGCAACCTAAGTCATTATCCTGGTCCGTAGATCATAATTTGTTCATACCGATAGGCAGAGTGAAGAACAGTGTATTACTAGAAGTAAGAGTGAAGAACAAGGTATTTAGCTAGTATGTTGATCTATATGCTTCAACGGATTATCGTTTTACATTGTGGATCTCAGGGAAGTTTGTTAAGCATCTATATTATCTTGTTGACAAGCTTTTTGTTGTCACATTAGTCAATGTATGAGTTATGAGATCCGGTAAAATGGTTTTTTGTTTATTTGTTCATGTTGGTCGACTCAGTGCATGTGGTGTGTCGTAGATGTATAAGGAGTAAATATTTAAATTTTTTTATGCTCAAGCAATTTTTTTTTGGGTCCTAGCTATGCCTTATCCAACTTTGGTGGATGTGCATCATGTATCAAATGTGAATTGAGCCGACATTTGGAAAACAATTTTTTGTTGTAAGCTTACTTGAAGTACTTAAATCTTTGTAGCAGATATATATGAGTTCGAGTAATTCATTGTGTATGAATACATGAATGTATGGATGTAAAAATGTGTAGAAGTGTGTAAGTGTGAACGAAGAGTAGAGAAGATTTATGTGCAAATATCAGAAGATCATTTGAGCAAATTTTCCTTGTGCAGAAGAGGTTTTTGTGAAGTGAATTGAGGTAGAGTAGAGAAGAAGTACAAAATTGGATAGAAGGTCCAAAATTTAATCAATGTACTTAATTGGAATTGTAATATGGAATTTGTAGATGCTATCTTCTTAGTTCAACCTTTTGTTGTAATCCAAACATTTTGTAAGGTAGTGAGCCTTCTTTCTTTTGAGTAGTGAGCTCTAGGCAGTGTGCCTGAATGCACGTGCATTCATTTTCTTCATACTTTTAACAGAGTATAAATTGTGGATTGACCTCCACCATGGTTTTTCCTCTAACAAGGTTTCCACGTAAAAATATTGGTGTTATGGTGTTTTGATTGTTTCCTTCATTTTCTTGCATCTTTTCTTTTGATGGAATGTTGTAAATGGTTTAAGAACTAGAATGAAATTTAAATATTGCTAAGCATTGATTCACCCCCACTCTTAGTGTTCCTTGAGTCCAAAAATTGGTATCAGAGCATTGGTTCCTCTGTAGAAGTTTAACAGCTTGAGGTGGATCTTCAAATGCAATGGACTCTAGTGGTCTTCAACAACAGCTTTTGGTGACACTTGATGATCTTAATCAGTCTAAAGCAGAAGTCATGGAATTGAAAGCAAATCTTGGAGATGCTGAAAAATTCATTCAATCATTGAAGGATAAAATCAATGAGTCAAGAGAAAAGTAGAAGGAACTATTTGATCAGCTGAAGCAAATGAAAGTAAATTCTTGGAAGATGTTCACCTGAATCAGACCCAAAAATAAATAATTGAAGAATGTGAAAAGCTTGCTAGAGATAATGCTACTCTAAACTTGAGATGGAATCTATGATGATGAAGCTAACTAAGGAGAGTGAAGAAAGAAAGAAGAATGAGGAGAATTTGGCTAAGTCCTTAAAAGAAAAATCTAAATAATGCAGCAGAGTGAATAGAGAATACATTCAGTTGGACATTGAATTGCACCAATCCAAAACTAATGAACAAGAACTTGAAAGACAGATAGCTATCCTTAGAGATGAACTCACTACTGCAAATGAATACAAGGAGAAGTTTAGGATCAGTTCTGCTAAGCTTGATGAGCTGACTAAAGGTCAAAAGGATGCAAATGACAAGAAAGGTCTTGGATATGAGAAGGGAGAAATCTCTAGATTTGAACATAAGGATTCTAGACAAAGAAATCAAATGAACAGAAGTATAAGGTATCTAGTAAGACAACCTAATGCTCATAAGTTTAATGGTCACTACTTTTCCTACAATAAATTTGGTCTTATAGCTTCTCAGTGTAGAGGTAAAATGAAATCAAGTGAACCATCATTCTCAGGTCAGTGCTTTAATTATGATAAGTTTGGTCACAAGTCAAGTGAATGCAGAAATATGATAAACAACTTTCATAGAAATATCAGATGCTATGCATGCAACAGATTTGGGAATATTGCTAGTCAATGCAGATCAAAAGAAAATCAATGGAATGAATGGTCTAGATAGATAAATCCAATGTGTTACAATTGCAACATATTTGGTCACATTGCAAGATTTTGTAGGAAAAAAAACATGGATAGAAGAGGTCTGGTATACAAAGGTAGAATTTCATTAAAAGATGATAAAGGAAAAGAGAAAGTAATTGTGGAAGAGATAAGAAATCAGATGCAGAAAACATGGGTAAGGAAGAGAAAATCTGATGAAGGAAATAATCCCGCACTGGAAGTAGGTTCCAGTAATTCCTCCAAAAATTGATCTTAGGTCATCATCCTAGGGGGAGTTTTTCAAGAAAATCCTTTAACCCCCTATCAAGAGTTGGCACTAGAATATAGGAAATTGTCAGTACTTGTGTAAGTGGTTTACAAGTGTATTAGTGGTCACTTGTGTAGAAATTTGTGAAGTGGAAGGTCTGTAGATGGAGTCTTCCTTTGATTTGTGTGAAAGCAGAGTACCCAAAACTCCTAGGGAAAAACATTTAATGTGGTGAAAAGGTTAGGTGTGCAAGTTATAAAAGGGTATTTGGAACCCTCATTTGTCATCGTGCATTGAAGGAGAATAGTAGGAGAACCTTTATAGTAGAATTTTGAAGGAGTCAAGTCAATTCAGTGACAAACTTATCAGGTATTTCAATTGTTTGTTAAAATCTCACTCAATTTGGTGTTCGGTAGAAACTTGTTTGGCATAGAAAGAAAAATGTTGCAAATCAAAGGAATGGTAAATTTGGATGAATATAGTAGTGAGAAGATTAGGGATGTGAAAAATTTGTTGTTGGCCCGTGAATTGAAATGGCTTGAAGGAGTGAAACACAAAAGTTTGGATATTTGGAGTGAATTTCCAAATTTTGATAACGCAATAGTCTTTAGGTTTATCTTAAATAGATTGAATGATGATACTCTAATTCTGGATAAACCCTATCCCATTTCAAAAGAGGTGATCATGAATCTAACTGGTTTGTGCAATGTTGGGGTTATTATGAAAAATAAATCAATTCAGAACAAAGAATTTGAAACCCTAACCAGAGTAACTGGAGATCAGAGGGCTTTCATAATTACGAGAATCAAATTTCTGATAACAAGGTACATTATGCATTGAATCTCATACAAAATATTTTTCAAAAATAGGGAAGGCACAACCTTGGCAAGCACAGTTTACATCTCTCACAAAATGATAATGGAGGACAAATATTTTGATCTGTGTGGTTTGCTAAAAGATCAATTGATGGAAAATGTGCAACTAAAAAAGGAGGCAGATTACCCCTTTAGGTTTGGTACATTAGTCATATTTCTTGTGATGTATTTTTTTGAATTACTTGCCTTAGATTAGTAATGTTGTGTGGAAAGAGGATGTACTAGTTTGCAAACAAATTTTTGATCATTCTAATGCCTTAGGAAATTGTAAGAAATAATATACAAATTTCTTTAAGGAATTTCTAGGGAATTTTGGGGCATATAGCATCTCTATCTCGGTAAAAACACTTGAAGTTGGATCTTCTTCCAGTGAGATGGAGAGGAAGAAAGGAAGAGCTCTAGAGATTGCTGAGTATACTCCTCTGGCACACAAAACCACTAAAGCTAAAGGAAAAGGTAAAGAGCAAGAGAATGTGTATATACCAGGTGAGAAATCTGATGAGTACACTCCCAGAGAAGAATTAGAATCAGTTGAATGAGATGTAGTAATGTAAAAATAAAGTGAAGAAGAAAGTGTTTTATTCAAAGCAAAGATACTTCAGATTGTTCAAGAGGAAGAGGGGATATGGTCTGAGAGACCTTCTTATGAGCAGGACTTGATTGAGAGTACTCTTAGTACTTATTTTGTGCTCAATAACATTGATTTGGAGAGTTTGAAGAATGTGTTTCCTAAAGAGATGATCGAATGCATAAAGGATGTCATGATCTCTGAGTCTCAAGACAAGAAAGAGGAAGAGATAATTTTACATTTGAAGGAGAAGTTCAAGCTATATCTTATCAAGATAAAGAGGCAAATGAATGTGTTGAGGGAATGCATAAACAAAACTAACAATATCTTCAACTATTGTCTTCGTTGGTCTCATGCAATTGGAAAGTACAAAGATAAGCTGGAGTAGATTGAAACTGAGCTGAACAGAATTGGTCAGGATTACATGTTTCAGGATTAGAATGGTGTAGTCAAGAAAAGGATTTAGGATTTGTAGTTTGAGTACACAAAAAGTTTTTTTCACCAAAATAACCTTGTGGACACTTTCTAGAAAGTGAAGGACTTAACTGAATGTAGGTTGGAGTAGTTAATCGAAGTTATGAGGAAAGGAGAGAAATTAGAAGAGGCAATCACAATTTCAGAATCTCTCATCGAAATTATCAACTGAACATTAGAAAAAAACAACTTGATAATAATCATTGAGATTGCAGTGGAAGCATGGAAGAAATTTCTTTCAGAAATGAAAGATAAGTACAAGTTAATTTTTTGACTCAAGTAGTAGTTGTATGTTCTCAAATTTTGTCCATTTGTTGAATGGGGGAGAGAGATAACTTTTGAGAGAGTGGAGTGACAAATATTTCTATCATTGATGTCAAAGGGGGAGAGAGAGCAATGAAAAATTCCTTATCACTCTAAGGGGGAGTTGTGTTTTGAAAATTTGAAATTGGCAGTGTAATCATATTGGTTCTGACACTTAGTCATTTTTCACTAAGTGTTGCCATCAATGCCAAAGGGGGAGATTGTTGGAATATGGCCTCTAGTGTTGCGATTGATGGCAACCTAATTCATTATACCGGTTCACAGTTCATAATTTGTTCATACCAGTAGGAAGAGTGAAGAACAGTGCATTACCAAAAGTAAGAGTGAAGAACAGGGTATCCGGCTAGTATGTTGATTTGTATGCTTCACCAAATTATCATTTTTCATTTTAGATCTCAGGGAAGTCTGTTAATCATCTATATTATCTTGTTGACAAGTTTTTTGGTGTCACAATAATCGGTGTATGAGTCATGAGATCCGGTAAAATGGTTTTTTTGTTTATTTGTTCATGTTGGTTGACTCAGTGCATGTGGTGTGTTGCAGATGTATAAGGAGTAAATATTTAATTGTTTGTATGTTTCTATGTTTGAGCAATTTTTCTTTGGGTCCTAGCTATGTCTTAGCTGACTTTGGTGGATGCACATCATGTATCAAATGTGAATTGAGCCGACATTTGGAAAACATTTTTTTGTTGTAAGCTGACTTGAAGTACTTAAATCTTTATAGAAGATATATATGAGTTAGAGTAATTATTTTTTTATGAAAACATGAATGTATGAATGTAAAAATGTGTAGAAGTGTGAAAGTGTGAACGAAGAGCATAACAGATGTATGTGAAAATATCAGAAGATTAGTTGAGGGAATTTTTCTTGTGCAGAAGAGATTTTTGTGAAGCCAATTAAGGCAGAGCAGAGTAGAAGTGCAGAATTGGACAAAAGGTCCAAAATTTAATCAATGTGCTTAATTGGAACTGTAATTTGGCATTTTTAGATGCTATCTTCTCATTTCAACCTTTTTTTGTAATCCAAAAATTTTGTAAGGCAATGATCCTTCTTTCTTTTGAGCAGTGAGCTCTAGGCAGTGTGCTTGAATGCATGTGCATTCTTTTTCTTCATACTTTTAATAGAAGTATAAATTGTGGATTGACCTCCACTGTGGTTTTTCCCCTAACAAGCTTTCCACGTAAAAATCTTGGTGTTATGGTGTTTTGATTGTTTCCTTCATGTGCTTGCATCTTTTCTTTTGATGGAATGTTGTAAATGGTTTAAGAATTGGAATGAAATTTAAATATTGTTGAACAGTGATTCACCCCCCTCTCAATGTTCCTTGAGTCCAACACTTATTGTCTTCCACCTCTTTAAATTCAAAGAAATTATCCAAAGCATCTATCCAACCCAACACTTCTTCACTATCCATCTTTCCACCATACATAGGCACTTCAACTTTCACCTTTGGAGTATTATCCCCCTTGACAACCTTTAGTATCCTAACCATTCTCATCTCTTCAAGGTCCAAGACCTCATCATCATGGACTCCTACTGGAGGGTTCTCACTCTCACCCTCATTCTCCTTATCACTTTTGTCACCACTGACCATTTCTCTTCTTTGGTTCTTCTCCAGGGCTTCTATTCTAGAAAGGTAAGCTCCATGAGACTCCTTATAAAACCTCACCTCCTTTGCATACTGTTCCTTTAGTTCTTTGACTTCTTTGACCATTGGATTGTTCTTTGGAGGCATCTTGCTTATGCAAATTTTCATTCACTTTCCCACTTACCAATCAAAACCTATGATCTAATACCACCTGATGTAGAGTAGGGTGGAGTAGGTTCAAATAACATAATTTATCAACTTCTTTAAATCTCAAACCCTAACTATGGTGGCTTAACCGACAATTTCACAATTATTCTTCTAGGTCTCCAAACCTAGTTCTTCAAGAATATATTTTAGAGAAGTCTATTTCTCCACAAACCCTTGACCATCTCAGACACCTATTAGGCTCTTATGTAACATATCTCATTTGAGACTTAGGTTTTTTTGGAACAAATTCATCAAACTAGACCTGCTACGCTGCTCCAAGGACAAATTAGGCCACTTTTCCAAAGTACCTCTAAGAAATTCAAACACCAAACACCAAAACTTCACAATAGTAGTTCTAACATGTCACATAGGGTCCCAAAATGTAGTTTTAATCACAAAAGTTCATTACTAATTTGTTGTCCTATAAAATCTCCAACCTACCTAAGCCTAACACATGAAGATGTTAGGCTAGGGCATGGAAAAAACCACCCCAAACTCCATCCCCTACTCTAAAGAACAATAAAAACACTAAGAACACCATAAGCCCCTCTATTCCACTGAGTTTTGCTAAGATTCAACAGTGGAATGGGTTGCAATTCATAATTCTTGTCTTCAAACCCTTGAACCTAGGGTTTTCAGGTGATCTTCAAAGAAACTCTTCAAACTGACTTGTTTCTCAATGAAATTCAATCACACCACATCCAAATCAAAGTAGGTTCACTTTTTTAGCCTTTCACATGAGTCTCAAAACTCAAATCAACTGTACAAAGCTATACATAATCAAAACCTATAGAAAACAAAAAAAATATGCAAAAAATATAGTTTATTCAATTGCTTGTCCTCCAAAATCACATCAAAATTCTTTCCTCAAAGTTTGTGAGGCCTTATAAACCCATAACAACTAAAGCCCAACAGTCTCCAACCAAATTTCAAATATATGACCATTAATATTCCCCACAAAGAAAAATTTGTCAAGTTGCAAAGCAACTTTTACACCATTTTGACGATATTTACAAAACACCACCAAATGACCTTACATGACTCAAATACATCAACAATGGTCTCCATTCAACCTTATTACCTCAAACATATAACAAAACACACAAAATCAAGTCTAGAAACCTAATTGCACCAGATGACCAAAACTTACTTGGTGCTCCTACACCAGAAAAGAACTCATAAAAACATAACACAAGCAAGATGAAGGAAAAACCATAATTTAGTAAGGTTATGTTTGATTTGTCTTCAGTTATCATGGGAGTTGAAACAATGCAAATATATATCTAATATTAACATATATGATTATATTTTGACACCAATAAATCTTTCCTAATTGTAAACCACATATCTCCTTGTTAGTTTTATTTACTTATTCTCCCCAGGTTACTGTGATTTACTTAAAGGAATTTAACCCTTCCTTGAAGGAACTAGTAAATTAACCAAAGAAAGACAACAAATGTGTTTTCATAAACCAGATATACCCTTGATACATTGATTTAAATAACAAGGAAAGATCAAACTAGAGACAACAAGATAACATTCATTAATTCACTTCAACAAACAATTGAAACCAAAATTTAGCCACAAATTATAACTTCATTCTATTGATCTTCAGAAATATTTTACAATATGTTTCAAAATTTTGTCTTGACTCACATGTCAAAAAGTGTCTTTTCAATTACACACTTTTAACATAAATCAAAATATCTTAATTATCGTTATTTTTTATAGGATTACATAAGAGAAATGAAAGATGAGAAATGATTAGATGTTGAAGTCTAGAGCATTCACAAGATATGAAAGTTCGTTACCCATCATAAGGTTCTTGCGATCATTCAGATCTGGCAAGGTCCTCTCTCCATGATAGTATCTATAAGGCTTGGTACTTCACTACAAGGCCTATTCTTCTAGTGGAGCTAGATATGTTTGCTCCCATTGGTAGACTATGTAATTATGAGGCCATTTGTACTCTGGTATTTTTGATGTGTTGGAAAAGTGACTCTTCCATCTACTATCTAATAACCCTTTGCAATATGTGATGAATTTTGAGTATCCAACATCCAGTGCAATTATTCCATCCAAGGTTAAATTGAAGCTATGAAGATTTATCTAACCATCCTTCTATAAATTAATGAGGAAATTGAGAAAAATTTGGCTAAACTCATCTATCCAATCCTGGGATCCTTTCAGTTGATCATCATCCCTTAGTATCTTAGGCATGAATCACTGCTTTAGTGTGTAAAATGAATCCATCCTTTCCATGATCTTTTGGTCTTCTAAAGATATGTATTGAAATTCATCGATGACCATTTGGACCATTTTCTCAATAGGCTTTAAAGCTATGGGGGCCTCAACACTCCTTTGTAAAATTCTACACAAAGTTATTAAGGTGTGATGTACAGGTTTCCATTTCTTGAATAAGGAGCCCAATATAGGTACATGGGCCTTCATTTGATCAACTGCTTGTGACAAGGAGACATAACATTCATACACATTATCCAATTTTCCCACAATTAGTTTAACCCTATGCTCCAAGATATTTTCTAATACCCTGAGGGTTTGTCTCTTTGCTCCTTTCTTTCTTCATTAGTCTTTTTCAACTTCTCAATTTCTTGTTTTAGCACATTTATTTGTTCAACATTGATTGCACTTGTATCAGTCTAGATGGTAGGGGGATGGTATACTATTAATTTTGTGCTTTGGGAAGGACCTGCTCCCTTCAACTACTCTTTCAATTTCTCATTTTCTATGAATAACCTATTTACTTTATCATTCAAATCAGTTTGTGCTTTCTCATATTCTGCCAATCTAAGCTCCATACCTTTAACCATAGCCCTAGTAAAAAAAATTGAGTGCATTTTCATAGTATCTAGCTCCAATGTTGATGTGTCTTCAAGTTTCTTTACCATGGAAGTCCCTCTCATTTCTTGTACAACATCAATCAATCTTGGTTTTTATATTCTTTTTTACTTTGTCCAAAAGGCTAGGGTTTCAACTCTTGGATTGTAACATGTGCCACTCATTCCCTCATCTAAATTGAATTCAGAAACCAACATGGGATCTTATTGGCTTCTTAACTAATCCATTAAGAATATCTTTTTCAACTCTATCCCAGGAATAATTATTATATTGCTTTCTAGGACCAATTTTCTTGCTTCTTGGGGGCTGACAATAATTTTATTAAGGGTGATCCCACAATACTGGTTTACAATTTCCAAGATATCCTAATTTTTGCTGAAATCACATATTTTTAGAAAATATGATGATTTAAGCCTTAAAAAGTTCCATTTAAAGGATCCCAATAGAAGAGGGTTTGATCAAACCAACTTAGATCAAACCCCCTTGGATAGAACCCCACTAGTTTTAAACCATCACTATAACAGAGTCTCCTTTACACCTATCAAAATGCTAATAAAAAAACACTTTTGATTTACCTTTTGAGGGACAAATGAATTCATTTAATTTTTATTTTTTAATTATGTAGTCCTTATTAAAAGCTTTCCAAAAAGTATAATTTTAAATAAATTTAATTTTATTATTATATCTATTTTTTATTTCTTGTGAATGTAGGATTTTAAACAAAAATCAAGCTCTCTATTATGCACGTGGAAAAATAGCAGAATATCAAAAAAAAAATTGAAAAATATCAATACGATAGTTATTGAAGTCCTTGATCCAACAAAAAAAACTTGAATTTTGATACATAGAAAAAAGTTATGTTGTATACAGTCCGCCTATGTCTGAATTTTAATTGGTTTGACTTCTAAACTTGATTAATGAAAAAATATTCAATAAAACACTATGAAACCAAATGAAAGCACTAGATATCATAGTTACAAATCTAAATTTGAAAAAAATATAATTTTATCCTTCATGGAAAAAAGTTGTGTTGTATACGGTGAGCATCACGCCTTAAAAATGGTATTTACTGAAAAAACTAGTTTTCGAAGGAGATGGAAAAAGAAGTGCAATTTGATTCCAAAGTTTTTGAAAAAAATATATTTAGAATCTACAGACAAAATTTCACAAATCACTAGTTTGCATCATCATCAAATTCCTCACGGTTTAGCCGCTATAGGTGCCTGAAAGTGAAGATTTAGTTAGAAAAAAATAGTTTAGTGTTCAGTTTGGCCAAAATTTGTAAACCAGTATTGTGGGATCAATGTTAATCCTAAGTTCTTGAAAATTATAGGCCACAATATTGTCATGTTGTGACTCCTCAGTTCTCTTATTAATTTGGAGTCTCTCCTCAAATTCTTTCATTTTCATCATAATCTAAAAATCCTTAAACTCAGGAGTTTGAATACAGTCATCTTCAATAAATATAAGGGAAACAATCACCCTTTCATCATCATGCACTTCTTGATCATTATTCCCATGTACATCGACTCTTTCTTATGGTTTGTGAGCATTAGTTGCAAGCTTAGGCAGTGGCTGATCAACTTCATCATCTTTAAAATTCACAAGTACATTGGTTACCTCTTCAGTATCCCCTACTTCTTCACTTATTTCATATGCCACTAAGGGGGTTGTTCTCCACGTGTCTTCTAGCTTTTAGCACTTGGTTGCTCAGGGGATGCGTCTAATTGTATTGTGGTAGTGACTGGTAAGGGCTCTTTGATTACAATACCACTTGGTTTGATGGGAAGCTTGGAGGGTTTTGAAGTCTGACCCTTAGGTTTCTCTTGTGGTTCAACATATAATATTTCAAAGTTGTCAATTATTAGGTTCATCCTTTTGATAGGATCCCCTTCTTCAACATAGAATCCTTGGAATCCAGTGTCCTTTTACTTCTTCTCCTCCTCAAGCCTCTTTATGATTTCCCACTTCCTCTTCCTCTAAAAAACTTCATGAGGTGTAAAGCAATTTCTTGTTACATCCTCTTTGTAATCCATTTCATGGTTAATCCCTGCTCTAGTGAGAAGTGTATGCTTAATAAAATTAACATTCCCTTCAAGATCAAAGGTCCTTTCTCTTTCTAACTTCAATATTGACTACCTCATCTTTAAATAGCTTTGTAGTTCTTCAAGAGTGTCAGACCCTATGGATAGCTCCTCACATATAGTTAAGTCAGGGAGGAATGTCCCCTTTTTCTATCTTTTCATAACAATCTACTCCATCCATAATATTTTCCACATAAATTCTAAAAATTCAATTTAAATAGAAACAAATTTAGGTAAAACATGTGGGGCTTGAGGACACCCATAGAACCTTATTACTATTTGGTCTGCTAAGAAGAACCAATCATTGAAATAGCAAGTGTGTCCTTGCTCTTGGTTCAATGCTAAAGGTCTTAATACTTGCATGATTTCATTAGGAAATATTTGTGAAATATGACAAAGACTGGCCATGACCCTTACTACAAAATCATCATAAAATATTACATAATCACTATTTTTACATCTACTATCCCAGATGTAACACCAGTTTTGTATAGGAAACCTATTCCCTTTATTGTCAATCATTCCCAAACACATTCTTTTAGTCCATCTCTTTCTATTTTGGTACAATATTAAATGACACAACATAGAGTATTTCCTGAAAGTGATGGAAGCTAAGTTCTCTCTTACTTGCAAAAATACCTCGTGTATCCCTTTCTCAATTACAACAGCAAATTCCTACTCAATGTTCACTTTAGGATTTTGTATCTTCATTTCCATCATCATGATATTGATTGGCATCCTCTCTTCAACATCTATTCCAAGCACTTGGCACAAAGAAAAATAAGTTCTTTTAAAATATACTTGGAATTCTTCTATGGAAAATAGCTCAATTTGGGAGGGGGAGATATGTATCCTCCTATTCTTTACACCCATTTTCATGTGTAAAGGAAGTTCATCACTCCTGTAGGTTTTTCTCAATCTCATATAATCATCCTCACTTCTATCCATGTCAATCTTAGTGATAGCTTGCTTGCTTAACATAAAACATTCTATAATTGCTTCTTTAGTTAGTACAACTAATGGTGAACCATCTAGCATTCTTATAGTCCTAGTAGCCGGGTTATAATATTGTGCCAATACTTCAATAAAATCAACATCTATGAAGACATTTGGGACTATCAATTTGGCCAAATTTAAGGTCCAAGGATTTGAAATTAGAATCTTGTCATCCCATTTTTCATAGAAGTACCAAAATATATACCACCTTGAGGTAGGGATAATTGGGTCTCTACATCCATGGGTTGTATCTTTAAACACCTTTTTGTATCCTTTCTCTACAAACATAGGTAACACATCTAAAATGGATTGTTGTAGGGACCTCTTCTTCATTTTAGAAACTGTGAACTCTTCCTTTTTATTCACAAGTTGACTTCATTTGGGTGGCATGATGAAGAATTTACTCCTACTTGATTTCTTTAAGTGTGTACTTGTAGGAGAAAATTCAGTTCTTATACACTTTCTACATAGGGTTTCTGTGAACTTGGTGAAATAATAGCTGCAGAGTCTTCCCCCTTGAACTCCCTTGCCTCCAATACATTGAGTTGTGTGAATGATTGTAAAAATGTCATCGAATCCCAAGTGTATTTGCTTTTGAGCTTGGTAACCTCACTATTAATTTCAATTTGCGAAAAATATTTCATAATATGTCCATTTTTCAAATTTAAATACATTCATTTTATCTTGGGAAATTGAATGGTTCATGTTTAGAGGTGTAATCATTGTCACTAACGATTTAATTTCTTTGACAACTTGTACTATAGTACCACTTTGTCATATCAAGAACACTATGGGGTAGTAGTATGGTAGGGTTAGCAGTACTATCACCCCATGCACACCCCTTTGGACTCCCACATGGTGGTGGATTAATTCTAGTAGTTAAATGATTGTTCACCACCATACCGCAATGCCATTGTTTACCCCTTACGGGGCTGTAGTTTACTTTAGTTGTTAACATGTTCTCACCGCCAACCCATGATATTCATATTTGGTTGTTGCATTATTGCAGTAAGAATTTATACATTGAACTATATGTCCTACCATCCTGCACATACCTCTATTGATTACTGTGGTAGTGCAATATTATATTTTTTATGTATTTTAGGTCAAAATATAGGGGTATATTATGAATGTAGTATTTTATATATTATTTTATTGAAAAGATTGAGTTTAATTTTCTAATTTTGTAGTCTCCTTGTTTTAGTTTTCAATTTCATTCATTCCTAAGAGATCATTTATTCATTTGTAATGAGGAGGCTTTGTTCACCTAATGTTAAGATATCTATATGTATTATTAAATCAAAGATGTTCATTATTGTTTCCTCCACACAAGTATATTCAATACATGCGGAGGCTAGTAGTTGTATTACAAACTAAAGATATCTAAATATAAGAGAAATGACTACAATTTTTTCCAATATTTTAAAGAGTTGTTTACTTTCATAGGTATCTTGTTGCATTATTTGATACCTTTATACCTTTCTTGCTTCTTTTCATATCTAGCAATTCTAGAGAATTTAGAAAATTCTAGCATCTACAAATCATATAAGACATACAAGAAATTATATTCTAACTAAACAAAATTAATTTCAACCAGGGTAAGAAAACTAAGAAGAATGATTGAACCTAACTTTAAATGCACTTCAAATCAACAGTGAACATCTCAGGTTTTGTATACAATGTACTAGTAGAATAATGATGATTACATTTAGAAATGTATGAGTAAAACAACAATGAATAAGAATACCTATACTTAGAAATTTATTACATTCTTTAGTAAATTACATTATACATATAACCAAAGTTTAGGTGATAAGCTAACCTCTTAAGGTGATGGGCTAGTTAAGGTGACAAAACATCATCATAATAATCTGCAATTCCAACAAAATCAAAATATTGATCAATCGTGTATGCGTCTACTTGATTTTATTCCTCATCCTCATCTTGACATGCAATAGATTCTCTCTCCCAATCTCTTCACTGGTAATCAAAATCTCTTCTTTAAACAATCATCTTCATCCATTTCTTCAAATGTTTCTTGTAAATTAACATATTTTCCATCAGGCATTATATCGACAACTTCCATGAATTTTCATTTCAAACGAGACTTTGTTTGAATGACATACGACCATCCTAGGATTCTTACATCATCAATTAGTAATGATTGGTTAATTTGAAGAGGGGAAACATACGACTCATCCGTCTCTGAAAAAAATTGTTGTGTACTTGTGTGTACAAATCCATTCTCATCAAATTGTACCACAGATGGTTGGATCCACTTACATTTTAATAATATAGGACTATTTTCACCAAAATCCACTTGAATAATTTTTTGGATGAATCCAACCTAAAATTTCTTCTCAGTTTCGTGAAGAAATTCAACACTAACAACACAATCACAATTTGTCTTTCCTTTTACTTTTTCTTCCACTCTTAAATGACTACCATAGGCCCACATTCCACTAAAATGCATAGCCCATAAATGTGGAGATTGTGTAAGTTCACTTTCCTCTATTGTTATATCTTGACCTTCTTCTTTTGCATCACTGACTACATTAGCAATCCATTCTTTAAATTTTGGAAAAGAATCACATCTAATCAAATCATGACTTCTACACTTTTGAGGTCGATGTTGCATCCAAGCTTGATTCTCTTCTTCATATTTTCTACATAGAATATTACCATACAAATAGTAAGATTAATAATATAAATGTGTAAATGCATTTGAGTAAATAAATTAAAGTGTAATTTTTTTTTACCTACACCACTTATCAAATGAAGATGTGTTTTGAAGAATATATGTATGTATCCCACTTATTTCTTGATGTGATAGCTTGAAGCGACATCCATTTCCTTCTAATACTTCACCTACAACTCTCTCATCTTCATCATCATTCCATACACGTTGATTGACATTTTTAAAATCCTTCATATATTTTTTGAAAATCCCATGACCTCTTGCATTGAATATCCCTAAGACATGTTGTCTTCTAGTTTTTCCCTAATATGAACATATTTTTTCAAAACCTTCACATATTGTTCTAAAGGATACATCCACCTCATTCTTACTAGGCCACAATGCTCTAGTTCATATTCTAGATGTATCAAAAGATGCATAGAAATGTTAAAGATTGTTGGTGGAAATTCCCATTCCAATAGACAAAGGACTTCAACAACGTCCTCCCCCAAACTATCAAAGTTCGAAGGATCTAATACATGTAAAATCATTTTGTTTAATATTAGGCCCAACCTTATAATTTCCAATCTTGGCCCCTTTTCCAAACTTGATATATTTACCATAATAGGTCAAATATTCTTGATTGTGACATGATAGTCATGGGTCTTGAGGCCTCTTAAGCCATTAATATTAGTATGGCTTCTAATACTACTACTTACATATCCAGTGGGAAAGTGAGTTTGAAACATCAACTGTAAGAATTGTGTACATTGTTCCTTTGTCTAGACATAAGGAGAACTAGGTTTTCTATATTTTTCATCATCAAAATTTTCAATCCAAATACTTTGACGAATCTTTATTTTTCAAAAGTCTTCACATGATGAAATAGTATCAAAAGCACCAAAATGAGTTTCTATAATAGCATAGGCTATACTTTTCTTAGTATGCATAAAGTCAATAGTATGCCTAATGGCTATTTCCTTAAAGTATGAAAACTTATAGAATATACAAAACCATTTTACACCACTTTCATTACATGGATCATATCTACTATCGGAAATCCCATCATTTTCAATAAATGAAGTTGTTTTTTTGTCCATTCTCAACAATGTAATCACCCATTATTAGCAATGGTGCTTCACAATTCTCTTCTTGATGATTGAAATGTGTTTTTTTCAAAGATATGGATGATCCATTTTAAGGCAAGCATTATTTCCACAATAAATAAACTTACGCAAACTTCTTGAGGGCCTCACAAAATCCTTATAGTTGCAAGCAGGACATCCATGGTATCCATGAACACTAAGACAAGAAAATGTGTCATATGCAGGAAGATCATGAATTCTAAATAGTAAGGAAGCTCTTAAAGTGAATTTGATTGAGTGACCATCCCTTAAAGATTGAATTGCTTCAATTACTTTCCACAATTCCATTAGCCCATCATATAATTGCTCTAGATAAGCATCGATTGTATCTAAAGTCACACTTTTCTTTCTTGGTATAATCAATGATAGTATTAAGAAAAATGGTTTAGTGGCTAACCATGGAGGAAAGTTATAATTTATTAAAAACACTAGCCAAGTTGACCATTTAGTACTTTGATCTGAGAATGGGTTCATCCCATCTAGAGCCAAACCCAACCTTATATTATGAGGATCTTGAGAAAAATTAGGCCATCTGTTATCAGATTCCATCCACATCTTATAATTAGGCAGATGTCATTACTTTCCATCGATGCTCTTATTTTGGGCATGACATTGCATAATTTTATCAATGTCTCTACACTTATTAATTCAAAGCAATCGTGGTATTATCAAAAAGTGGCAAAGAACCTTTGTAGGAACCACAACTTATTTCAACCCTTGTCTATACCTTGCTTCATGGAATTTCATACATTCACTCTAACTTGCAAGATTATTGTGAAATAATACACAACCATTCATGTGTGTGGATGTTTTCATACCCTAAGTCTAGCTTAGTGATTTTCTTTTTACATAGACTTCATTTTGTTGGCAATGTGGAGTCAGGTGGCAACAATGAACTTAATAATTCCAATAATTGATTTACACTCTAATTTTTCGAACCAAACACCACTTGCAAGTTAAGAATTTGAAGGATTGTTGTCAAACAACTTAACTTGAAATTAGCATACACAGGATTTAAATAATCCTCCATCAACTTGGCCCAATCATCATTTAGACCCTCATTCAACATTCTATCAACTTCAAACCCTTTGTCTAACATTGTTGCCTCTTCATCTATTTTCTGTGACACTTCATCTATGTTTGTTGCCTCTTCATCTCTCACACTCTGCAATTCTATCATATCTTCATAATAATTGTAATCCCAACGGCTTATACCACTATGCCCATATCTTATCATATGTAGATAAATTAGATTTCATTTTTTCACCTTTCCACCAAGACAATCATTACATGGACATGGATATTTTTCCATGTCCCTCTCATTGGCTACTCTCTCATCAAATGCATGGTATTGATCCGTAGTAAAAATTTGGCATTGATCCATGTGTAATATTCTACACATAGCAATAAAAATCTTTTGGGGAAAATTTTGGAAAACCAAAAGTTCAAGATTTTTTGAAAAAATCAAAATTTTAACAAAATGTAAAAAAATGTAGACTAAGAGACAAAAACTTTTTTTATTAATTGAAAGTAATTTCCATAGCAATAGAGTTACAAAGAGTAAATAAAATAGAGAGTTTAACTAATGAATTGTAAAAATAAATAAATTTGAAGTTTATTTTCAAATTGCTGATTACATTGCATTGCACATCTATCAAAGTCGAAGCATTACTTCACATTGTATAACTAATAACTAGATGTTGATAGATGACAAAATTTCAATTACAATATAGTTTTTACAAAATCAACCTAAGTAGTTATGCAATTGCTTCACATTTTATAACTAATAACTAGGAGTAGCTACTGTATACACATAAAAATGGTCATGTCTATAATCCTGGCAATTAATTAAATATTTATTATTTAATTAATTTATTTAAAAGTCCTCTACATATGATTAAATTTAATTAATTTAATTATATTGTTCATTCATCTATTCTTCCTTCATAATTAAATAAATTTATTTTATTTAATTATTTTTATACGTCCACTTAATTAATTAAATAAATACATTTTATTTATTTAAATTAATTATCATTGTTTGAATATAAATTAAATCTTTTGATTTAATTAAGTTTAAATATTTCTCTTTCTTCTATTTTAAATTCTTCTTCTAATTAATTAAATATTTCATTTAATTAATTTCACAAATATGATTTAATTAAATAAACCTTATTTAATTAAAGATCTCATGCTTTCTTTCTAAATCACAATTAGATATTTTATTTGATTGTGAAATCTTCTGTTTTCTTCTCATATCATAATTAAATATTTTATTTAAATATGAGATCTTCTGCTTTTTTCAAAAATCCTGATTAAAGATTTCTTCTTATCACAAACTTTCTTCTGCTTTAAAAGCTTAATTAAATATTTCATTTAATTGAGAAAAAGTTGAATATCCTCCACAAATAAATAATTGAATTTTTAATTCATTATTTATCAGCTTTTAAATCTTTCTTTTATTCTTTTAAAGAAAGATGATTTCTTATCTTCTTATCTTTTCCTCTTTCATAAAAAATAGAAAAATCTTGTTTTCAAGTTTTCTTCTATTTTCTCTTCAGTTTCATCCTTCTTCAACCATTCGATCTGCTAGGAATTATCACAACCGTCAATCAAGATAGCCAATCAGAATCATTCGAAAAACTCTATAAATACCTGTGTGAATCCAAGCATTGATAATAGGCAATTAATTAGAGTTCATGCATTTAATTCATTTAGTATTCTCATATCATAGCATCATGTTTACTTCAAGCATATTAGTTCAATTCCATATCATAGCTTAATCTTGCATCATGCATCATATTTGAATCTCGTTCTTTAGGAAAGTTTGTTGAGCCTAGCCTACAAATCTGAGAGCAAAAGCTGGAATCGACAAAAACACTGAAGATAGAGGACAATAGGACGACAATCGAGGCAGAATACTGAGTTTGCATTTACTTACCTTTTTTGTTCTGTTTTGATACAATGTCTTATTGGTGTGTTTGAATATTATTTACTTAATTTCATTATGCATATTTTTGATCACATAGCTACCAATTTCATTTGCTTTTCATGGCATTCCATGAGACCACATTTCTTTGAAGCAATTTTTCAAACAGTTCACTACCTTGTCTATGCTACCACGTTTTTCATACATGTCTACCAAATAATTTTATCAAACAGTTCACCGCCTTGTGGCTATGCCTAAAATCCTAAAAGAAGTGCTTTCGAACAAGCTATGGATGCTTGGAAAAAAATCTATCAAAGCATAATAGTAAGAAATAGCATAGACAAGGTAGTAAATTAGTTGAAAAAATGCCTCAAAGAAATGTGGTCTCATGGTGATGGAATGCTATTACAATCCATAGCAATTCGCTTGTCATGGAATTCGTAATGGCATTCCATCACCATGAGACCACATTTCTTTGAGGCATTTTTTCCAAAGTTCATTGCCTTGTTTATGCTACCACATTTTTCATACATGTCTACCAAATCATTTTATCAAACAGTTCATTGCCCTCCTACTATGGCTAAAATCCTAAAATAGGTGATTTCAAACAAGCTATGGATGCTTGGAAAAAATCTATCAAAGCATAATAGTAAGAAACAATCTATGGTCTCATGGATTTTTTTGGCATCAAAATCAATGTGATTTTATTTGCATTTTTTTTCAGGTTTTTAATGTACTTTTTTTGGAAATTTTATTGTTTGAAATGGGGTTAGTTTTATGCATTTTTTAATTGTCGGATTCTCATAGTTAGTGAAAAAGGTAGTGTTCATGAAGGAATGGAAAAGATGCATAGATCCTTTGAATTAACCTATACTGTGTAATGACATTGAATCATTTAACAAACCATTTTTTCTTCACAGGGCAATATTTTCTTGTGGAACAGTTGACTGAGATAGCTCTTGTTTGAATTGACCACCTATTGTGTGGAATCACAACATGCCCCAAGAATGTAAGACTTGGGGACCCCAAGTGAAAACTAACGCTTATGGTAGGTGTTGGCTAGTTGGAAGATCACCAGAAGTGAAAAGAAAAGAGAAATATTTTTGAAAGAGTACTTCATAATTCAAGTGTTTTGAGTACTGGGTACCAAGAACCGAGAATGTTAAAATGTAAAAGGAAATGCAAGTGTTAAGCAAAGTGTTCCAATATGAGAGCCGAGGTCTGGTGAAGATGAAAATTCTGGTAAAACTGAAGTCTAGGAAAATCATGGGTAAAGTTGAATACCGAGTATCGGGTATCGGGCAACAATGCAAAACAAAGTTTTAAATTTTAAGGCTATCTAAGAAGTTCGATAGTCTGGTAACCTAGTATAAAAGAATAATTACACAAGAATATGCGATTTTATTGAAAGTGTGTTATTTATGATGGATTTATATGATAACGAATTAATGATGGTTTTATTTACATGAGATTTTTATAAAAAAAAATTAAAAGGGATTTAATAGGTGGAATTTGTGATTGTAGGAGAAGCAAATTGCAATGCAGAGATCAGGTATGGAAGGTCATGAAAATTTGAATCATGGATAGAATCATATCTAGATTGGGATGCATATTCTGGGAAGTTATATGCAAAGGGGCTTGAATCCATCAGAATACTAGGGATCCTGGTATTTCACATATGGCGATAGAAAGCACCAATCTCTGAGGAAGCTCATTCTTGAGAGTAGAAAGCCCAAGCTAGAATAGAAGTGTAGTAACATGATGATGAAGCAATCGTTCTAAATATATGGAAAAAGTTCCTACGCACTATCCTAATTCAAGTTATTATCCTAGCAATAATAAAAAGATGAAAACCCAAAGGACTTTAGTGTGTAGATAGAGGTTAACATTCATTGAATTTGTTTGAAATTCTCTTACCAGTCACCACATTCCACATGCCCTAATGTGATTCATCCCTTGGATTTCCTCTCATGTATTTGTCTTATCCTACCTATGTCTTACTTCTATAAAAGGCTAGTGGATACTTCCCACCTGTGTCTTACTTCTATAAAAGGCCCTAGTGGATACTTATTTTTAAGTTAAGTTCAAAATTTGTGGATGTTGGAAGAGCCAAAACTTCTCTAAGTTTTGTTCTCTTTTCTTATTTTCTGAATCATTCTAGACCAAAAAATTGTATGCACATAGAACTTAATCAATATCAAAGCCAATTTGATAGCAACCTATCTCATGTATTTTTGTAGTTGGTTTTGTTAGTTCATCCAAACAAGACTATGTGTTGCACCGCTTAAGGGTGCATACAAAACCTACTCGGTGTCCCAACTAAAACCCCCTTCTTTAAAAGCTCTTGCCATTTTATACCTATCAGTGAAGCAATCTAGTGACGTATAAAGTGGTTTGCTTTGATTTTATTAACTCTTGGGGCATGTGTAGAGAATAACTAGGAGAAATTTCATTTTTCTATATTTTTTATGCTTTATTTTTTATTAGATGTTTAAATTTCTGAAAATGTTCCAAAAAATAGATGAATGAATGGAAATTTATTGAAAAAATCTTTTGTTTCTATGAAATTGTTGAATTTTGTTAAAGCTAAATCTACTTAAGTGATAGGAAAATTATTTGATGTTGTAGAAAAGGGGGATTCTTGTTGATGATGTTTTCTACACAGCAACAACTCAGACAGAATATAATATCCTATCTCTCTTGAAAGGTAAATCTCTATCAGCAAGCCTCAAGAGATAACCCCAAGGTCTCTAATGTCAAGTCTTGACAATGCATAAACAACTCAGTGATAAATGTGAAAATGCTGGTAATCACAAGGGGACCTTACAAATGAACAATGTTGGAAGTGTACTTTCATCAGATGCAACAATATGGTGATGCTTTTAATCCTAAAACTAACCCAGATTCAAAGAAAATATCAAAAAAGAAAGGGTTGAAAGAGATTTTATTCTAAACTAACTCCTAAGATCAATCACAATAATGATGAATGTTGCAAATGGACAAATCTCCAATAAAACCAATCTCTGTTTGATCAAGGACAAGCCTACAACTCCACAGAAATGGTGCAACCTTCTAAGGAAACTGAAGATTTTCAGAATTTGAATATTCATTCACATACCCAATAATTGGCGCAATGTAAACAAGCATCCACAGTTGAACTTAGCACAAAATAAGGCCCAGACTAACTTTACACAGTAAATTACAATCAAAAAATTGCTAAAAGTATGGACCGAAGATCGATCAACATCATTAACATTTTACCATTATTGCAAAAGAACTGAAATCTAACATCTAACATTGAGAATTGAGAACAAGAAACCATAAACTGTCAAAGTGTAACACAAAGCTTTCCAAATCAACAATCCAATTGCATTAAATCTCCAACATTACATAACAATTTCTAGTCTCTCCTCTCTCCTATAGCTATTGACTTCTCTAACTTAGCCAATTCTGGCTTTTACAGCCTCTAATCAGCTATTTTAACCCCTAAATCTGACCCCTTTACAAATGAGAAGGCACTGGCCCTTTATAGAAAATTACATTTTTAATCAATGGCCAGGATTTAGTTCATCCAATGGTTGCAATTGCATTTCTAGAAGCACCAAGTTGTTACATTTAATTTGGGAGCTCATGGTACATCATCATCCAATTGCATAAAAGCAGTTACATCATGGAACAATGAGAAAATAATATTATGCCAGTCTGTCATTAATGAAAATTCTGATTGGGTGATGAAATCAGCTTCACGTGTCTTCCAGAAACTCCTTCCAGCTGTAGACAGTTTGGCCATGGATTCATATGCAGGCCCCACTTTTAAAATTTGAATTGAAATCTTCCATATGCAAGTTCCCCTTTTAATATTTATTTAATCCTGAAAAAATAGATATCATCATTAGTAGCTCACATGTTAAAAAAAATCCAATCCAGATTAAACTTGAATTAAATTTTGGCCTTTTTAAAAAAACTTACATTTTTTAATGGGAACTTTCCTTTTTCATAAATTTTTCCATTTTTGAGAATTTTTATTTTCAAAATTTTCTATCCATCTCAAGAATTTCATTTTGGAAACATTTTAAAATTTCAAGGAAAAATTTTCCTTTTTGAAAAAATGCATTTAAAAAAAATCATTTTTGAAAAATTTCCATTTTGGAAAAAAATTAATTTTTTTTTTTTTTAAATTTTCGGGTTTTAAAGGAATTTCAGGATTTTTAGGGGGTCAAGGAATTTTCGGGAAAATCCTGAGGGAATAGATTTTCCCGGATTTCCTGTAGGGTCGAAATCCCCTAAACCTCATAACTTTTTTTTTCTAGAAGGAATTTTCAAAAAGTTCAAAAAGCAACCTTGCCTAATTTTTCGTCCTCTATCCACAAATGCAAAAAAAATTTACATATAACATTGAAAATTCACTTCAAAATCCCCATTTTTGAATTCCAAGATAGACAAATTTCCCCTAGAGCCTCAAAATATTGTCCTCATCAAACCTAGTCTAGACTTAATGCCAAAATAATCTCCCAAGAAGAGAAAAACCAAAATTTGACCAAGCCAAGAGGTAGAGATGCAAAAGAAAAAAAAGAGGGTCCCCACCTCCAGTGGGGCATGTGCGAAAATTGCACAAAAATTCTCTACTCACAATTTCACTTCATTCATAGAGCCTCATAGGGTGAACTACCCTTAACTACCTCAAGGAAAAGTGGTGAGAGTTCTAGAATCTAAAAGAGCAGGTCACAAGGATTTTCTAAACAAATAGACAAGCTCTTGGCCAAAGGATGACAATGTTGGTCTAGGACAATAGGGTGGTGTGTTGGCATCTCTCTAGTGCGTTGGCGTCCATATAGACCAAAAAGTGAGTTTGTCACAAAATAAAAAAAAGCTAAGTGACTACTAGCAATCTAATTTCTAAGAACTGACAAAATGTGATAAAGTAGCAGAATGTAATAGAACTAAAATGGAGAGAAATATAAATGATAAAGATGAGAAAAAAGGAAATTCTCACAACCACGCAAGTGATGAAGCCTCCAACAAATGAATGTCTTCAATATCTACATGCATAATATTTGGAGAAAGTGTTGGGATTGTATAGGGGTTTGCCTCAGCCAAACCCCTATTTTGGTGTTCCCACCTCCACAGAAAGCTAAAAAGATAAAGAGAGAGCATTAAGAGAATGTGATGTGATAAAAGCAATCCCCGCTCGAGGAGGAGAACCCATATCACAAAATATGAGTGGTAAAAGCAATCCCCACTCAAGGAGGAGAACTTGTATCATGAAGTAAGGATGCAATAGATAGGGGATATGGAATCCCAAGATGCTTGCAAGCACAAGGCAAGGGATATACAATTGCAAGGCTTAAGGAAGCCAAATGAAGAGAGCAATAGAGTTGCAAGAGCCAAGAGTGTTGTTGTAATGAGCTTGTGAAAGTTTGAGAGTGCTACAAAGGGTGGTGCCAAGAAGTGGAAGAGGAAGCTAGAAGCACTAGGAAGAAGCAATAGAATTGAAAAGATAGAATTTAAGGAGAGAAAGGAAGCAAAAAGAAGCGTTCTTGGGCGGTTACAAGGAATCTAGAGTTGTTACCATCGACCAAAGGAGGTGACAAGGGAAAAACATGCATGAAAATTATCATTTGAATGTTGAAACATCATAGGATGCTAGCGCGACAAGCAGATGTCTACATGATGTGCTAGTGTGTAGAAATATCATGCTACAAAACAACATGATCATGAAAAGCCCAAGGTTTAATGCAAAGTTGTGCATAGAGGTAGTTGTTGAAAAGGGGTGTTGGAGCACCCTAAGAAGGTAAAAAGGCTGATGTAAGGGCTAAAATGAGCCTACACAAGTGTTAAGGGAGTGGACACTAAAGCGGGTATAAGAATGTATGTGAAATTGCAAGGGGTACAATTTTATGACATTAAATTTTTCCTCCACTTTAGCAGACATATGAATATACACTAATATGCACGGTAAAGTAAATCTACTAAATATAAATAACATTATTATTCCAAAAGGAAACTATAGAGGAAGCAGATAATTCTTGAAACCACGGAAGCATGCCCCTAGGCTGAAGACTTGCAAAATAAATGCATTAGACAAGAAAAACCTGCACTAGACAGTGATGTTAAAACATAGAAAACTAAAGGATTTGAGTTACCAAAGTGAAAGAGACCTCAGTGTAAAAGGTTTTCTCAACACTATGCATCATCCCCAAATTAAAAACAATACATAAAAGAACTCTAAGATGTCGAAGACAAAAATAACATATACTCAGGATGAAGAAGTTGTAGATCTCCAATCTGATATATATAACTAGAAAGAGAAGAGAGAAGAGAAAGGATCAATGAGAGAGCAAGGAGGAATGAAAATCCAAAGAGAGAGGGGTCCACAAGTCCTTGGACCCAAGGAAAGTTTGAAAAATCACACCGAAGGCCCGCAGACCAACAGTGGACATATCCTGTAGGATTAAAGCATCTCACAGGCCCATAGACCTGGAAGGAGGAAGCCTCCAATATTTCTCACATGAAGGAATCCTCATGAAGTATGGACCTTACAGGCCCATAGACTTGCAAGAAGGTATCACCCAAGATCTCTCACATGAAGGAAACCTAGACAAAAGCTTCTTATAGGTCTGCAAACTTGCAAGGAGGTGTCCCTAAGGATCTCTCACACAAGGGAAACCTAGTGAAGTAAGTAACTTACAGTCCCATAGAATTACAAGGAGGTGTCCCCCAATATCTCCCACATGGAGGAAACCCAAAGTAAGGAGATTCCATAGAGTCGTATCCAAAAGCAGCTTTACAGGTGCACCTGCAAAGCGACATGTTTACCCACAGATAGAACATGTCTGAAATCAGCCATGCAGGAAATCAATTAAATTGGAAGGATTTCAAAGGGGTCCCTTGAGAACCCTTAAAAATAATAGTGGCCTACTTAAGGGACACACTATTTGAAAAGAAAAATCTAGTCAGGCTGCCCCCAAGCTAGACACCAAAGAATTCATTTGAGAGAAAATATTTCTCGGGGGCTCCCTCGAGAACCCTTGAAAAGAAAAGGGGTCCACTCAAGGAATGCTCTATTTGAAAGTGTATAAAGAGGAGATATTGGGTCCTTAAGAACATATAGGGGAGGAGAGATTGGGTCCACAATAAGTTATCACTTCCCCCAGCATACAGGGGAGGAGAACCATGCAAGATAATTAGAACATACAGTCCTAATAGAGGTAAAACTAGATACCACTTGTCATATGAAGAAAAGGTAGGTGCATCAATAAAATGGGAGTTTGATGGCACAAAAATCATGAAGTTGTATTTTATCCTTCAAGGCCTTATATTCACTAGTGGAATGGCCAGGAACTAGATGGTATGCACAAAAAGAATGTTTTTCTTTATCATGTTCATGAGATTTCTTGCATGTAGGAGAAGGAATAGTGATTAAGTGGGATTTTAGAAGTTGCAAAAAAATATGCTCTTGCTCAGATAGAGTATGAGTAGTAGGAAGCAACCCTTTCTCTTGTGGAGAAATACTTGATTGCTCACAGGGAGAAGACACGAAGGTAGAAGACAATGGAGGAAGAAATTTTTCAATAGGACAAGGTTAAGAAGAATTCATGTCACTCAACCATGGCTTCCATTTAGATTATTCATTGAATCAACCAAGCCCCAAATTACGCTTATGGGATGTGAATTCTATAGGGGCCTGAATTCCTTGTTCGTTATGCCCATAACCATATTTAGAGACAAGCTTAAAGTTGGGGCCATAATGTGTTTGCAAATCTTGAAAAGAATGAGGACCTACATAAAGAGAATTGTCCCAACAATGGGGATCAGACTCCTCTATGGGATCACCATCATCCTTTTTAACAGGACTTCCAACATTATCCTCTTTAGCAGAAGCGTAATCATCTTCCTCAGAAGGAGGATCAACACTAAGAACATTACAATTATTCCTCATGCTACCCCACGATACAAAAAAAAACCATTTCTAATAGCAGGTGTGGATGATGTTATTGGAAGGTTTGAGTGGATTGGGTCAACTTTATATTCCCCAATGAATGAGTCTGTAAAGTATAAGGAACCCCAATCATCACCAAGACATGCATTCTTTTGAGAAGTAGAAAGAGTAGAATTAAGATTTCTTGCTTTAGAAGGATCTTCTTTAGGGACATTTATCTCAAGAGTATCCTTTGTAGTAGGTACTACTAGAGTAAACATCAATACATTGGAATACATTAAAGGAACAAGAGTAGGCACAACCAAAACCTGACTGACAACTGTCATCTCACATAAGTGCATAGCCACAAATTTAGGCTTGACTGTGATTACTTGATTATTACAAATGAACTTAATAGATTTATGCAAGGTAGATGGGACTGCACCCATAGCATGAATCCATGGTCTACCAAGAAGAAGGTTATATGGTAACTTTTTTGACATAACATATACAAGGATGGCTATAGTAATGGGTCCCAACCTCAAAGGCAAGACTATCATGCCCAGGGCTTGTCAACTGACATTTTCGAACCCACGAATGTCAATAGAAGAAGTATTAAGAGAAGATGTGTCAATATTAATCTTCAACAATAGATCAATGCTACATACATTCAGCATGAAACCAAAATCAATGAGAGTACTCTAATGCTGATGTTATTAATGCTTATTATAATCATCAGAGGGTCCACTTGCTTATGTACTTCCAAAGATGGGAGTTCCTACGGATAGAATGTAATATTCAAAAAATTTGCACAAACATGAGCTATCAACAAATCAACATCTACTAGCCTAGTGGAGGAAGGAAAGAGGATCTTTTGCAAGGTTTCTTGAAGCATACCTTGGTAAACCAAAGTAGACTAAAGAAATTCCCACAGTGAGATCTTATTTGGAGTAACTTGGAGTGGCTTGACAAGATCGTAATCACCAACTACTTTAGTTGTAGGTTTAGGAACTTCAACAAGGCTTGGTTGTTTATTCATTCTAGTATTATAAGTATGTGCTACTGCTCTATAAGAGGGATCCTTAGAAAGATCAAGAGAATCACTATTGAATGGAACACCATCAATAGAAAAAATCCTTTTGAGAGAAGGACTAGTTGGAGTTACGTAAATGACCAGTCTCTTAGGCTTTTGAGGGGTAGTAGAGATATAGATTACATTTACAGAATCATCACAACTAGTAGAATAATTATTTGAAGACATATTCTCAACATCGATCCAAACAAGGTCAAATGTGGATGGAGATTCATCATGCACTAATGCACCATCTCTAGAAGAGAGTGAATCAAATAAAAAATGAGATTCATCATTCACCAATGCAACATCTCTAGAAGAGTGCATTCAAATGGAGAGGAGATTCATCATTTAAAAATGTATCATCTCTAGAAGAGAGTGCATTGGAATGAATAGGAGATTCATCATTCATTAATGCATCCTCTCTAGAAGAGATTGCATTGGAATGAATAGGAGATTCATCATTCATGAATGCATCCCCTCTAGAAGAGAGTGCATTGGAATGAAGAGAAGGTAGCGTAATGTTAAGAAAGGTATCAATGATTTCATCATCTTGCAAAAAAATATCCTCTAAAGCAAAAGGACTTTTGTGAGAAGGATCAAAGATATCAAGTGACATGGGAAAAGCCAAGTCACCATCACATGCATGAAATGCAACGTCATTAAAATTTTGAATATAATTTGATATTGAGCTCACAAAAGAATATATTAAATTCATTTTGGTGACAAAACTAAGAAAAATCGAGAATCTATATTTTCTAAATGTTTTGGTATTTTCTAGGCTCTAGTAATTTGTATTTTCGAAGGTCTTCGGAGTGGAATTTGAGGTTGGAACTTGTGTCAATCCCTAAAATTTAATATCCAAAGGTATAGTATTTTAGGGATTGAACTAGTTCTCTTGGAGACCTTTCAAGCATTGTAAACGGTTTTGAATTCCGAGCACCAAGTCAAAAGTTATGACCCCACCAAGTAGGGGTAATAAATTTCTAGCTTTTGAAAAATACTCTCTTCACGTCGGGTTCACCAAAATCTAGAGAAGGGGGATTCTCTACTCACAAGTTCTCTTCATTTAGAGAGCCTCATAGGGAAAACTTCCCTTAACTACCTCAAGGAACCATGGTGAAAATTCTAGAATCTAAAAGAGCAGGTCACAAAGATTTTCTAGACAAACTAACAAGCTCTCGGCCAAAGGATGATAGTGTTGGTCTAGGATGATAGTGTGACATGTTGGAATCTCTTTGGTGTGTTGTCGTTTGTACAGACTAGAAAGCAAGTTTATCACAAAACAAAAGAAAAAGCTAAGTGACTGCTAGCAATCTGATTGCTAAGAACTGACAGCGATAAAGTAGCAGAATGCAATAGAACTGGAATGGAGTGAAATATAAATGATAAAGATAAGGAGAAGAAAAGAAATGCTCACAACCACACAAGTGATGAAGCCTCCAACAAATGAATGTCTTCAATACTTGCATGCATAATATTTGGAGAAAGTGTTGGGGTTGTATAGGGGTTTGCCTCAATCAAACCCCTTTTTTTGGTGTTCCTACCTCCACAGACAACCAAAAAGATAAAGAGATAGAAGTAAGTGAATGCAATGCGATAAAAGCAATCCTTTCTCGAGGAAGAGAAACTTGTATCAAAAAATTTGAGTGATAAAAGTAATCCCTACTCAAGGAGGAGAACCTGTATAATAAAATATGAGTGATGAAAGCAATCCCTACTTGAGGAGGAGAACCTGTATCATGAAGTAAGGATTCAATAGATAATGGATATAGAATCCCAAGATGCTAGCAAGCACAATTCAAGAGAGATAGAATTGCAAGGCTTAAGGAAGCCAAATGAAGAGAGTAATAAAGCTGCAAGAGCCAAGAGTGTTGTTGTAATGAGCTTGTGAAAGTTTGTGAGTGATGCAAAGGGTGGTGCCAAGAAGTGGAAGAGGAAGCTAGAAGTTGGAATGGAGCTAGAGTGAAGCTAGAAGCACTTGGAAGAAGCAATAAAATTGAAAAGATAACATTTAAGGAGAGAAAGGAAGCAAAAAGAAGCTTTCCTGGGTAGTTACAAGGCATCTCAAGCCGTTACCACCAACCAAAGGAGGTGACAAGTGGAAAACATGCACAAAAATGGTCGTTTGAATGTTGAAACATTGTAGGATACTAGCACAGAGTGCAGACGTCTGTGCGGCACACTAGTGTCCAAATACATCATGCTACAAAAAATGCAATCATGAAAATCCCAAGGCTTAACACAAAGCTGGTGCACAAAGTTAGCTACTAAAAAGGGGTGTTGGAGCATCTTGAGAAGGGAAAAAGGCTGATGCAGGGGCTAAAATGAGCCTACACAAGTGCTAAGGTAGTGGACACTAAAGCAGGTACAAGAATGTTTGTGAAATTGCAAGGGGTGCAATTTTATGACATTACAGATGTTAATTAAATATTATTGCAAATCTTTTGATTTCATGAGATTATTTTATGATTGAAATTGAAATCTTGTATTTGATGCTTATGATTCTTAATGAAACTAAAGATAACCATATACCCCTTGAGATTAATAGAAATATTATATCATACCCTGAAGCCAACCTAGTATGGTCAAGACCTAACTATTAGAGCCTCGGGATTGAGCTAAGTCAACCTCTTCCTATTACACAAACACCTTAGGTTGCCCTAGTTTATTCTTTCAAGTAATGATAGGTTCTTCATGGTTCATATGTGAGGATTTTATCTGCAATTTTGTTTCAAGTGACATCGTCATCAATAGGAAGTGGTACTAGAAGGAGGGTCTCCTTTTCACTTTTCTTCATATCTGTATCTCCTTGTTTTATTTAGGAATCTGTATTGGTTCCAAGTTTAAAAGGTAGCTTGTAAGGTGAAAGTCTAATGCAAGCTAGTATTTCAAAAATGGAAGTTGAAAAACTTTGGAAAATTATTAATCAAAGATTACATCCTTTGAGTTTATTCACCTTTGGTAAAGTCACCGAGTGTAGAATTCATGATACAATTGATCATGGGAAACTTGATTGTGAAATATTTTTAACTAGGGTAAGTTTGGCCATGTATAAGGTGATTCTGTTAATGGAAGAAGTTTTAACTGCTAGAAGAAAGGGATTGTTAATGTGAAATATGCTAAATCCTAAAAGAGAGTATAACCCTAGTGGAATTTAAAATGTTAAAAAATTAACTGATATATCAAAACGGTTTGATAACTGTAGTTGTTATGAAGAGAATATTAAGGTTTTACAGGAAGACATGCGAGAATGTCGAGACTCTTAAATTATTCCATGAAAAACAAGGAAAAAAAATCGATGAGTCATCATTCTCCTCATACGTGGAAAACGTAAGTGAAGAGGAGTGGGAAAATCAAGTGGGAGACATGTTTTTCTTTCCAAATTGAAAATTCACAAGCTAAAAAAGGAAATTTTCTGATTTTATGTAAGATACAGAGTATCAAGTTTTTAATTTCTCTCTAATTACTATATAAATTGTGATATCACTTTGTCTAACAAAGTTTAAAGTGAAGACAAGGCCGAAGACATGAAGATTTTCATAGGAGAAGAAAATCAAGAAATGAACATGGTTGTTCCTGGAACTGAACATAGTAAAGAAGATAACCATGAACCAAGGTTGAAGGAAGAGATTGATGAATCAGAAGTGTTTCCATACATATGAGCCAAGTTATTAGTAAGTACACCTTTGAATTTATGTTTGTTAAACACAAAATTTAAAGAAATTCATTGTTACAGTAGGACATTTGAAATATTCAAGTGAATTCAAGGATAAACTTGATGTAATTCATACCCAAAAAAAATGGAAATTGTGTATGTTAATATGTGTAATCAAAACAAAACACAAATGAAACATTAAACTGAAGAAATTGAAATGAAATTAAATAAACAAGAATTCCTCAGAGCCGTTCCATCTTCCTCTATCTCCAGAGATTTGTTTGAAGCCGCTGCTCTTAGATTGTGTAAGTTTGGCTTCTCCAAATGGAAATCTATAGAATGAGTATGCAAAGTGATAAAGCTTCTCTATCCTATATGCTGGTGAAGGTGAGGATATTGATGCGGATATGCACAGGGGCTGTAAATTGAAACTAAACTATGTGGATGATTGGCCATGATATGCTATGATATTATGCTATGCTATGAAATGAGAATGCTAAAAGGCTTATGCTATTTGCAATTTGGCTATAGTTTATCTGTTGAAGGCTTCTATATCAATTCAAAGACCCGGGAGTCCTATTTATAGCTTTTTGTAGGCTGGCTGGCAAGGATCAATGGCTGTGAGATTGTCTGGTAAGTTTGAATGGTGAGAGATGGAGAGGTTGAGAAGAAAATGGAAGAGTTGGGAGGTTGGAGAGAAGAATGGATGCTTGTCTTCAACCCACGGGAACAAGCTTGCACAGGAAAAGAGGAATTTAATTTTTCTGTTTTGGCAGTTTGTTTCACGGTTGTTGAAGATAATGCAAATTTATTAAATAAATAAATAAATTTATTTAATTTCATTTGTGTGAGTTTGATTTTTGATTTTAGAACTATAGAAGATTTAATTAAATATTTTGGAATATTTAATTGTGATGTGACTTTAGAAGAATTAATTAAATATTTTAAGATATTTAATTATAAATGGAAGGATTAGAATTTATTTAGAAGAAAGGAATATTTAATCTTTATTTGAATAAAATATTCAAGCCAAGATTATATGATAATTAATATAAATAAATCGTAATGTTTATTTAATTAATTAAGAATCGAATAAGAAAAGTGATTAAATAAACTTATTTATTTAATCGAAATGAAATAATGAACAAATATAAATAAATTATTTAAATTTATTTATACGCAGATGGAATTCAGAGATTTAATTAAATATTAAAAATATTTAATTAATTACCAGACTATGTGATGTGACCATTTTCAGGTGTATACATTTTGCCCCTCTTTGAAGTGATGTGTTTTACGCATTGCTTCAAAGAATTTTAAAATTTTCCCCAAATGTTGACTATCGAGTGTTGATAGGTATATGCCCCCTCAAACAATGAATCAATAAGATTTTAATTTTTGTGAATTTTTTGAATTTTTAGATTTTTTGAAATATTTGGATTTTTATGATTTTGAAGATGTCGATTCATCGTTTGAAAATTATGATGTGAAGAAATTGACCCGGAGAGATGTGAAATGAAAATTAATGATCAAAATTGCCCCTGCTATGTTAAAATGTGATAAAATGCCCCAATTTTACCATTAAATAGGTTAAAAATGTCATTTTCCATGTTAACCTAGTAAAATTTATAAATTTTGAGCTCTGGTTTGATAATTATGGCACTTCCGATTCACCAGAACCATTTCGAGCGTATTCGATGACATCAGCGGCTAGCGCACTATGGACCCCCGGTATGTACCCCGTGAAACTCCTACTTTTTGAAAATTTTCCATTTGGAGCATGCTTTTCAATGTTTTGATTTTGGAAAACTGTGTTTTAGCGCCCTTAAGAGTTTCCATAGCGCCATTAATAAGTTCTATAGCAGATATAATCCTGTAGCACATTTGATAACTTTTGTAGCACCCTTAATGTTTTTTGTAGCGCATATAATCCTGTAGCGCCTATGAGGAATTCTATAGTGCCCTTGATTAGTTTTGTCGCACCCTTGATCTTGTAGCGTGTATGAGGTTTTCTGTAGTGCCCATGATGTTTTCTGTAGCGCCCTTGATTGAATCTTGTTGTGAGTGATAAATTTGTTGGAAAACAAATAATAGTTGATAAATTTGCTTTTAAAGTTGTTAAAAACAAATAGGACTGATAAGTTTACTTCTAAAGTTGTTAAAAACAAATAGGACTGATAAGTTTACTTCTAAAGTTGTTAAAAACAAACGTGATTTTGATTATCTTCTTTCCATGATGATGAAAAACAAATAATTTTGATTGATTTGTTTGCTTCTAGGTTGTTAAAAACAAACGTGATTTTGATTATCTGCTTTCCATGATGATAAAAAATAAATAGTTTTGATTGATTTGTTTGCTTGTAAGGTTGTTAAAAACAAACATGATTTTGATTATTCGCTTTCCATGATGATGAAAAACAAATAGTTTGATTGATATTCAGTTTGATTGATAAGTCGTGATGATTTGATATTGATTTTGCTTTGTCATGTTGATGTGTCAACAGGAGAGATTGGGCATTTTGCAATCACGGGAGACATTCCTGAGGACATGGAGCTTGATTCCACACTTGTTATAGTCAGATTGGGAGGTGATTGAGGCCTGTGGATTGAGTTCATTGCTTGACATGCCTGAGGTGCACCTCAATAGGGCTTTATTGATAGCACTCGCAGAGTGGTGGCATAGTGATACCAACACATTTCATTTACCGACCAGAGAGATTACAGTGACCCCTGAGGACGTATATCACATCTTGAGGATCCCAGTGATGGGAGAGATATTGGTTTTTGATAGCTGAGAGGTTGGAGGCACTGATGCTTTGAGGAGGATTTTCAGAGATGATCAGATTGCTGGATACTTCATCCCATGGGGCGAGATGGCAGATTCATATCCACCCTTACCGTCCATACTTGTAGGTTTCATTGGAGGTGTTTTGTGCCCCGACCATAGGTCGAAGGGGTTCACAGTCGGGTGGGGTCATTTGTTGGAGAGTATGGTGATGTATGTGGGGGACGTGCATGCTTGCTCATTTATATGATGAGTTACATCATATTGTATATGGTAGAGGCCGGAGTTTTGCTATTGGTTGCTCATTACTATAGATATGGGCATGGGAGCACTTTGTTGTTATGTGACCGTTGACTCATGGACGACGACCTGTCGGTCAATCATACAAATGGGGATATGCTGATATTATTGCTCAGCCGAGACTGGGCAAACTGGATCATTGGCAAGCGTCTCTTGGATGGTCTGGATACAGTATGCTGGCGGCCATATTTAGATTGTGAGGCATGGCCAGAGGATGCGAGGGAGATGCCTTATGTTTGTACGTCCAGATATCTTATTGGCCGTACTCCATGGATTATTGAGAGATTTCTTGTTGGACGAGTATGTCGGCAGTTTGGTCGGATTTAGGGTATGCCTATGGGTTTTTCCATTTATGCACGATGATAGCCAGAGCTTGCAGTATGGGGTCCACAGATTTCCTATGAGGCAGTGGTGGCAGAGTTCACCAGTTTAGGAGTGGTGATGTGGGATTACCGAGTTGATGTCCTTGACACAGGGACGACGCCAGAGTATAGCTAGTATGTGTTAGAGCATCCTGCACCATGTATGTTTGATCCTGATGAGCCTATTGCACCTGTTGCTATACAGAGATGATGACAGAGAGATTCAGCTTCAGAGGGTGACGATTCAAAGGGAGGGGATGATGATGAAAGTGGAGATAGTGATGATGATTCAAAGGGAGATGATGATGAGGAGGAGGGTGGAGGTAGGGATGGTGGTGGTAGGGGTGGTGAGAGAGGTGGCAGGAGAAGTGGTAGGAGAGGTGGTAGAGGTGGTCCATGGATGAGACATATGGATCCATCACCTTCAGTAGATCCAGTGATGTCAGGTCAGATATCCTCTCTACAGAGTACAGTGCAAAGGTTACATAGTCAGCTAGCACAGGCACAAACCCTTATTACACAGCTTCAGGGATAGTTGACTTCAGTTACTACTAAGAGGGATACAGCTAGACAGCGGGGTGAGCAGGCCATTGCTTTGGCAGATAGTCTACAGAGAGTGGCAGTGAGTACCTTGCCTGGTGATATGATGAGAGAGGTGACTAGAGCCACTCGGGAGGCCAAGTTTTACAGGACCAGATATCATGATGTTGTTCCACCTGAGCGGAGGGAGAGTTATACACAGTCACAGTCTACCCATAGTCACTCTCGAACTACTAGCAGGGGTGTGACAGCCATTACCTCCAGGAGGGCCATCAGGGACAGGTGGAGCAGGTCCATCAGGTGCAAGTGGTACAGGTCTGAGACTAGCGCCATCAGAGGATAGCACTGCCTAGTGTATTATACATTATGTTTTAGTGATACTCTGTTTTAGACATTTGTATACACCCTGAGATGATCTCATTTTTGATGATGTTATATCATGTGTAGTTGACATCCTTGTATATTTTGACATTCATTTTTGAGATATATGAAATGCAGTGATGAATGGATGGTTTTTCTATATGTATGATGTGTTATGATATGATGGTTTCTCTATTTTTATGCTTATGATGTATATGTATGCATGATTTATAAGATGAATGAAATCTATTAATGAATGATTATATGAATACGATGGATGATAAAATTTATGAATGCTTATAAATGTTTTGATTATGATGTACGCTTTTGATTTTATGATTTTCTGATGCAAATATGTATGAAAAATGTATGAAATGATGTTTTTGCGAATGTCAAAATATACTCAATCATTTATTCAAAAAGATATGAAACACTTGATACTTTGCCAGCTTTTGGGAAAATCTATAAATGCAAAAATGCAGATTCTAAGATGAATGCAATCTATACTAACCATGCAGGATATGCGTACAATATTTCCATTTGGAGAGCTTATTTGTGCTTTTTGTATCATCATAGAGCATTGAAATGTTGAAAGTTAATACATGCATCAAAGGGTATGTTAGCACCAGTGATGACCTGAGTATTGCTTTCATGATTTTTGATATAGCAAGTTAATACAAGCATCTAGGTATAATTAAACTAAGATGACCTAAGTATTGCTTGCATAAACAGACAAAAGTTAACCAATTTCCCATGCAAATTCTGAAATGTCATCAATGATACGTAGTAGAGCATGTCTCATGACCAATTTGCATAGTACTAATGATTTCCTCACAAACAGTAGACAAAGAAAAATCATACTCCTTCCTTGCTTTTCTAGTTCAGTACATCATCGAATTGCTCTAGAGATATGATAAAAAAAAATCAAACAACCATTCAAATCTTGCCTAAAATATTTCAAACATTATTTAGATTAAGATCATCCAACTTGGTTATCAACATTGATGTTTTTGTTTTGATGTTTGTTTGGATCATGTTGAATTTAACAAGCATGTTGTGGTCATTTTGATGTGACAATGTTTGTTGCATTTTGGCAAAATGTCTTGTGTCTATTTGATATATTCAAAAAATCTCGTTGCTCCTCTCTTGTTTAGTCTATGTTTCTACATTTTTCCCCCAGTGTAAACATAACCTAAAGAGTATAGATATGTACAAATTTCATCAAGCCATGATGAAACATAAGGATTCCTGCCATATGATGTGGATATGAAAGATATATACAGATGATAGATATGGATGGATAATGTCGTAAGTGAATGCAAGACATAAGCTAATAGATGGAAGAGCCTATTTTGATCACAAGTAGCGCCTGTTTGCCAGGTTTTCACCACTTGTTTTTATTGCACTTTTTTAGGATTTTTCTGATGTTTTTGATTTTTTTAGGACTTTTTCTGATGTTTTTGATTTTTTTCAGACATAGAATTTCTTCAAATGAATGTTGTTGAACAGCTCTTCAAATAGGTCCCCTTCTGACGTGGATAACTGATATGCACCAGAACCATATGTGGCAATGATGACAAATGGACCAAGCCAATTAGGTTCAAATTTCCCTTTCTTTTCTCTATCTTGCTGATTACGTGGATTTTCTCTTAAGACTAAATCACCTACTTGAAATGTCTGTGGTTTAACTCTGTGATTATAGCTACGAGACATAACTTGTTGATAACCCTTCAAATGGTCAGCTGCATGTTGACATTTTTCATCCAATAGTTCTAGCTCTTGTATGCGAGATACTCTATAGTCTTCATCATTTATCAATCCCTTGAGCGAGACCCTCAGCGAAGGTATTTCAACCTCTAGTGGTAGGATTGCTTCTACTCCATAGACCAAGGCATATGGTGTAGCTCCTATTGGTGTGCGAATGTTGGTTCTGTATGCCCACAAAGCTAGATTTAATTGGACATGCCAATCACAACCGACATCATTTATTGTCTTCTTTAAGATCTTCAAGATTATTTTGTTGGAAGCTTCTGCTTGACCATTACCTTGTGAATAATAAGGCGTAGAGAACCTGTGTTGGATGTGAAATCTTTCACAAAGTTCATCCACATCTTGAAAGGCCTCCCATTATTAGTAATGATAGAATTAGGAATTTCATATCGACAAATGATGTAATTCAAGATGAATGAAGAGATTTGTTTACCAGTCATAGTTGTCAAAGGAACAGCTTCAATCCATTTTGTAAAATACTTTGTAGCTGTGATAATGAATTTATGCCCATTTGATGATGAAGGATGAATTTTTCCAACAAGATCTAGTCCCCACTGAGAAAAAGGCCATGTCAGAGTGAAAGGTTGCAGTTCCTGTGTAGGTGCATGAATAAGATTCCCGTGGATCTGGCATTTAGAACACTTCTTGACAAAAGTAAAAGAATATTTCTCCATGGTAGGCCAGTAATATCCCATCCTGACAAGTTTCTTGGCTAAAGTCAAACCACTTGAATGAGTCCCACAAATACCACCATGAACCTCTTGTAAGGCTTTTCCAGATTCATCACATTCAAGACATCTAAGGAGTGTACCATCAAGACCACATCAGTAAAGGATGCCAGCGATCAAGGTATAACGAGATGATTGGTGTATGAAATTCCTTTTTTGATTTCAGGATAAATCTGGAGGTAAAATGTTGTCTTTCAGGTAGGTATAAATATTGCCATATAAAGGGGAATCAGAACCGGTTAAATGATATATGACTTGGGTCTCAGGATTATCATAGGCAGGAGAAAACAATTGTTCCACCAAGAATTCATACTGTTTTTGATCTTCTGACAATTGTAACAAAGAAGCAATTGTAGACATTGCATCTGCAGCTTTATTATCAATCCTTGAGATTTGTGAAAACTTGATTGACACAAAATACTTTTTGAAATCATCCATCATGTTCTTGTAAGGTAGAAACTTATCATCTTTAGTCTGATAATCATCATTAATTTGATTTATGACAAGTTGTGAATCACCATAGACTTGCAGCTCTGTAATCCACCATTCCAAAGCTATCTTTATCCCTATAAGCAATTCCTCATATTCAGCTATATTATTTGTGCAAGGAAACATCAATCGATAGGATTTTGGTATGTTATCTCCTTTAGGTGTGACAAAGAGAATTCCTGCCCCCGAGCCTTGTTGAGTGTAGGATCCATCAAAGTACAATGTCCATGATTTCTGAATTGTTGCTGTGAAAACATCTGCATCAGGAAACTCAATGTGCATTGGATTTTCTTCTTGTAAAGGTGCTTCAGCCAATTGATCTGCAATGACTTGTCCTTTAATAGCTTTTCGATCTACATAGTTAATTCAAACTCACTTAGGATCATTTCCCATTTTGCAAGTCTCCCTGTTAAAGTAGCTTTGCTTAATAGGTATTTCAGTGGATCAATCTTGGTTATCAGCTTAACTATATGAGCTAACATTTTGCAAGTCTCCCTGTTAAAGTAGCTTTGCTTAATAGGTATTTCAGTGGATCAATCTTGGTTATCAGCTTAACTATATGAGCTAACATATAGTGTCGCAACTTTTGAGAAGCAAACACCACTGCAAGGAAAGTTTTTTCTATGAAAGTGTAGTTTAATTCATGACTTGTTAAAGTTCTGTTGATATAGTATATGGCCCTTTCTTTGCCTGTAGATCTTGTGCAAGTAATGCTCCCAAGGACACTTCTGTGGCTGAAATATAGAGTATGAGTGGCTTTCCTGGAATGGGTGGAATTAAAATTGGAGGGTTCATAAGATATTGCTTGATCTGATTGAATGCTGCTTCACATTTGTCTTCCCATTTGAATGGGACATTCTTATGCAATAAATGTGTAAATGGTAAGCTTTTGTCTGCCAGTTGAGCTATAAATCTTTTGATGGATTGGAGTCGCCCTTGCAATGATCGAAGTTGACTGATATTTTGTGGCGGCGGCATGTCCATTATAGCTTGTACTTTTATTGGATCAACCTCTATGCCCTTTTCTGAAACAATGTATCCTAGGAGTTTTCTAGATGTAACATTGAAGACACATTTCTTTGGATTGAGTCGAACATTGAACTTCTCCATTCTGGTAAAGATTTTTGACAAGATTTCTAAATGTTCTTCTCGTGTGTGAGATTTGGCAAGTAAATCATCAACGTAATCTTCCATAAATGTATGCATCATGTCATGAAAAATGGTTGTCATTGCTCTTTGATAAGTAGCTCTGGCATTCTTTAACCCAAATGGCATTACATTCCAGCAATAGGTACCCTAAGGACATGTAAATGTTGTTTTATCTTGATCCTCTGGTGCAATATTTATCTGGTTGTATCCTGAAAATCCATCCATTAATGAATACATTGCATGGCCAACAGTTAAATCAACAATCATATCTATGTTTGGCAAAGGAAAGTCATCTTTGGGACAAGCTTTTTTTAAATCTTTGAAATCTGTACAAATTTTAATCCTTCCATCTAACTTTGAAATAGGTACAATATTAGAAATCCATTTGGCATAATCAATAGTTCGAATGAATCCAACATCTAAAAGCTTTTTTAATTCCTCTTTGACCAATAATGCAACATGTGGATGCATTTTTCTGAGTTTTTGCTTTATAGGTTTTGCCCCTGCATTTATAGATAAATGATGCTTTATCAGATTAGGATCTAACCCTGGCATATCAACATACGACCAAGCAAAATTGATTTGATTCTCCTTCAAGAACTCCATGAATTTCAGGACTTCTTCAACTGTTAATGACCCTGCAATTTGCAATATTTTTGGCTGCTCTGCTATACTTATATTGATTGATTATGTTGGTTCTATCAAAATAGAAGATCTTTCACGATAATGCTTGGGAAGAGTGTCAAGTTTCTCATCCTTCAGTGCCTCAGAAAGGTTTTCACTGTCGGATTCGCTCTTTATTTTTCTCTTGTTGTGATCTACCACTGCCATTTTTTGGTTTTCACTAATAGATACATCTTTTATTTCATTTATTTTGTAGCTAAGAGACTTGACACCCTCCTTATCAAAATCATGAGTATGAATTTCTTGGATGAAACAATTGTTTTCCTCATTAGAGGAACAAAGGAAATTTATAATGTCCTCATCATCAGAAAATGTGGCTATCATCTTCATGGTAGACAAGGTCTATGATGGTATTCTCTTGTTGATTGTCAATCTCGTTAGAATCTGATTCATCCTCACTTGAGTCATGATCACTTTGTAAAAGATAATCAAGTGGAGGCCTTGAACCTTCTCCTTGTATAAGAATAGGTGCATATTTGTGTATGGTATTAACTTGTTTGTCTCTCCAGAATTCATCATTATAAATGGTGTCCCATTCATATTCATTAGAATCAGTATTTGAACTATTCTGCAATTGGAAAACTGATTCATGAGGTTTATCTGACATTGATCCACCTTCATGAGTTGATTGTGCTTGCTGTGAAGTAGATTCCTCTTTATCTTTACCATATCCAAGTCCTGTTTTATCACTTGGATGTATTGAAATAGGTTGAATTGGTTCCACAATTCCTTCTCTTCTTTTTCCTATAGGACCATTTCCTTCATAGCCCATTTTCTGCATGATGGTGTACCCCTTACCATATTGTTCTGTAGGTAACTTAATGTGCAAGAGAGATTCATCTTCATCTTTGTATAGCCAACTTAGGATATCCCTATCTTTAGCTTCTTCCTCAGTGGTGTTGGCTTTAATGAATTTTCCATCAAACTTTGTGATTGGCACAGAAGCTTGTGATGTAGAGGCTGTTGCAATCTTTGGATTTGATAAAGTTGGCTGACCATGTGACCTTGGAGAAGGAGGTAAGGTAGAAAGAGATAGTGAATATTCACCTACCCCTTTGTCTTTAAAATTTAGCTTAGTGTCAAGATTCTTTGTCAATTCTTGCAGTTGGACTTGTAGATTGGAAGAAGAAACAACAAGAGCCTCCCTATTATGTGGCACAAAGACGTCCTGAGTCGCTCAGAGATTTGAACAAGTTTGTGTGCTATTGTAATCAGCTTGTATGGTTATTTCTTGTCCATCGTATGGAAACTTGAGGCATTGATGATACGTTGATGGTACTACTTGCATATCATGAATCCATGGATGACCCAAAAGTATGTTATAGGAAAGATCCCGATCTAGAACCTGACAAAAAGTATTTTTCACAACAGGTCCCACTCTGATAGGTAGCATTATTAGTCCTTTAGAAGCTCTTTCTTCATCATCATATGCCTTGATAGTTATTTTCCTTCATGGATCAATTTCATTTTCTGATATTCCCAAGGAATTTATTAGCTTTAAAGTACAAATGTTTAAACCAGCTCCTCCATCTATTAAGACACGTCTAATTCGGTGTTTATGAATCATGACTTCAAGATAGAGTGATGAATTATGTGGATGTGTCATGGAGGCATCATCTTTTTCGGAAAATGAAAGACAAGTTGGGGAAGACAAATGTCCCACCATGGCTTGAAATTTGTTTACATCCAGATCAGTGTCGACAATTGTGTTTACAAGAGCTTCTTCTAAAATATTCTTGTGTATGGGGGATATTTTGAGAAGTTCAAGGATGGAGATTTGAGCTGATGTTTTTCTTAATTGATCAACTAGATTATATTGACTTTGAGGGGAAATAGTTGTTTTAGATGAACTTCCTTTTAAAACAACCTTTGCTTGTCCTCTTGTAGTCACATTAACCCATTGATATTCTTGTTTTCCCTTGATTTTGATAACATTAACCCATTGATCATCAACATAGATGTGATGGATTATATTGTCTTGAACATTATTTATGCTTTTGGATTTTGCATCTGATGTTTCCCCCTTTTGATAATTCAGTAAAGGATCTTTGAACGCTTGATGATCGTCATTGGTATGGTGTCCTTCAATTGTAATAGTGCCATTGTCAATTAAATCTTGTACTAGATTTCACAAAGCTTGACAATTATTCGTTCTATGACCCTTACATTGATGATAATTGCAATAATACGAGTCATTCCATGATGGTGGTTTGACCCGAGGCTCATAATCTCTTTGTGGTGGTAAACTGATAACCTTATTTTCAAGAAGCTCCTTGAGAGCAGACTCAAGAGATTGACCCAAAGTGGTAAAATTATGTCTATTTGAAAAGAATGGAGGTTTGGACGGGTTTGATGTTTGGGTATTGCCGAGATTGTTATTGAAATTACCACAATTATCCTTGGTGTTTTGGTTGGTCATGCTTTCTTGTTTGGAGGTTTGTCCTTGTTGATTGTTGCTTCCTTGTTGATTGGTATTTGCTTGTTGATTGTTTCGTGGAGCACTTGATAGATTAAAAATAGATGGTCTTGTTCGTAGATTATTTGCATCTACTATACCATCATTGACAACATTTTTATTTTTGTTCCAAAACCTCGTTTTATCGTTGTTGTTTTGGTTGGATGTACTTGGATTATCAAGTTTTATCACCCCTCGTTTAACCAAGGCCCCTTCAATGGTGATTGCGTTTTCAATCAACTTTTCAAAGTTATGAGGACAATGAAGATTAAGCCTATAGCTTAATTCTTGATCTAGGCTATTGATGAAGATATCCATCTTTTCCTTTTCAGGAATAGGACGGGAATATCGTGCGAATAACCTTCTCCATCTTTGCAAGAATGTAGTGAAGGGTTCTGCTACTTTTTGTTTCACTTTACAAAGATCAAGCATTGTTATCTGGTGTTGGATGTTGTAGGAGTATTGTGATATAAACTGATTTATTAACTCCTCAAAAGTTTTGATGGGTGGAGTGATCTTTGAAAGCCACTCCATGGATTGTACACCTAGACTTCGTGGAAATAATCTCATTAAGTAGGTATCGTCATAGGTGAATTCTAGACTCATATTTCAAAAATCCCTCACATGGTCAATGGGATCAGTTTTTCCATTGTACCTATCATATTTAGGGATTTCACAATGTTTTGGAAATGGGATCATTTGAAGACTCCTATCGAATGGATAAGGAGATATGTCTTCCAAAACATACTTCTTTGTTGTACCCCCTTGCATCTCCTTTATTTTCCCTTGTAATTCTTTTATCTGTTGAGTAAGGGCACTAAAGTCAGTAGGAGGAGTTTCAGGATTCTGTTTAATCCCTTCTATATCAAAATTGTAAGGTAACTTAGCTCCTTGATTAGCTAATGAAAGAAAATATCTTTCTTTGTTTCATTCTAAAATCCTTTCCATAAGAGTATGGAATTGGGGATCTTGTTCTGCTTCTTGAAGCTTTTCTTCTGTTAATTCATCAACATTAAATGTATCTTCTTCTTTCTTAGTATGGTCACCCATTTTGATTGTAGTGGTTTCTCCCTCATCTTTTTCCATGTGTTTTTGAGATCTCATGAAGACAGGCATAGGTTTTGCTCCAAATTCTACTCACTTTTGATCAAAAGAATGAAATAGTACAATTGTGTGATAGATATGAAAGTCAGGATAGAATGAAGATTCTATTACTTGCAAAGGTTTCTAATCTTTAGCTTGTGTTGTTCCCTAATTGAAAGGATGAAAATCCTGTTGATGGGAATTTAAGCAAAAGATCAAGAAAATGATGATTTTGCACTTTATGAAGTTTTGATCATAGCTTTGTAAAAGGATGGATTTTGTGATGGATGCCTAATGTGATATGAGTTCTCTATTGCAAAATTTGATTTGGATGAGTAGAATATTCAATTGTAGGTTGGGGAATATAACAGAAACGAATACGTTGACTATGGTTATGCCTTTGAGAAAGGGCTCTTCTTTGAAAGAAAGATTTTGAGTACAAAGGTTCTATAGCATAATCATCAGTGAAACCTCTAACACAGTCATGATACCTATGAAGAAAGGTTCTATATTTGAGTAAAAAATTTCGGCTTTGATACAAGAATCATCTTTTCTTCAATAGTTTCTTGTAGCTAAGGGGTTTCTTTGGATTTTTGATTCTTTTGTGAATGGATTTCTTAAAAAAGGTTGTAGATTTCCAATCTCGTAACATGAGAGTAATCAAGATGATTGAAAGTGTTGGATGATCTTAACTGAATTAATGTATTGAAAACACATCAAACAATTTGTAGAATAATTGTTTTAAGTACTATGCTAAACATCAAGTGTATGATCAAAATGTTTTTCAAAAATTGTTTTAACAGGTTTTACACATGATAAGCACTTCAAACAGGCTCACTCTTAGTTCTCAAGTAGGTCATCATAGTAATCAACAGCCCACATCTTAAAACTGCGTTGACTCACATAGCCATGTCACCCCCAAAAGGGCGCCTATGTTTTTGTCTTTTCCAGGTGCGTACTCAGAGTGATGAAAGTGGATACTGGATCCCCTGAGCAAACAATCCTTAGCACTTATATGGTGAGTATCTTGGGCGTAGATTCTTCCCTCCCCTACACTGTGATTAATATGATGTTCAGAAGCTGACTTCAGTTGGATAATACACTAAGTTCGTAGTAAGGGTTTCCGTTCGGTGTGGAAAATGATAGACTCCCTCGAGAGACCTCCCTACCTTTAGAACAAAGGCTTTGGGGATGGTTATCAATGCACACTACCGTAAAAAGAGGGTTTCCCTAATTTTTCTTTAAATTTTAGAGTGGGGTGGAATAGCCTAGCTTTGGCTTGAACCCACTTGAGTCGTTCCTCTTGGCTGAGTACTTTTTCCCACAAGAGAAGGCTCTCTAAAAGGTATTAATAAAGTAGGAAATTGCATAAAGGGAAATAGATGAGTTTGGCATTTTTATCACCCAGTTAAGGGGAGAGCATAGGCCTATCATCGTTTAAGCAAAGCAATCAAAGATTCAGTTTTAAGCCCAAAATAGAAATTTACTATGCTAGATGAAGATGTTGCTTCAAAAAATCATGAAATTATTTTTAGCCCAAAATCAAATGTGAAGTGACTATCTAAGGATTTCTTAATTCCATTTATCTATCTACCCTAGGATTGCTTTGTTTTAATTATATACTACCCTAGGATTGCTTCATTTTATTTAAAGTTGTTGGCTGTCTGTGGTTGCGTTGGATTTAGTCAAGCTGTATTTAAATTACAACTTACAGGTTGCAGTTTTTTCAAAAAAAAATGTGCTATAACAGTTATTATGGGTGTTGTAGGAATCTTTAAGGGCACTGCATGAATCTTTAAGGGCACTACAAGAATCTTTATGGGCGCTATAAAATGGCTCACGGGCGCTACAGGATGGCTCAGGGGCGTTGCAGGATGGCTCAAGTGCGCTGTAGGATTGCTTAAGAGAACTACAAGATGGCTTAAGAGCATTGCAAGATGGCTCAAGGGCGTTGTAGGATGCTTCACGGGTGCTGAACTGGGTATGAATATTTTTGAAACGTGTTTCTTGCGCTAATCCGCTATTTTTGGCTGTAACCTATCAAAGAAACCTACAAAAAGATGTGAGAATTGGGGGCAAGAGCCCCACAGTGGGCACCAAAAATGTGTATGTTAATATGTGTAATCAAAATAAAACACAAATGAAACATTAAACTGAAGAAATTGAAATGAAATTAAATAAACAAGAATTCCTCATAGCCATTCCATCTTCCTCCATCCACAGAGATTGTTTGAAGCTACTACTCTCAGATTGTGTAAGCTTGGCTTCTCCAAATGGCAATCTGTAGAATGAGTATGCAAAGTGATAAAGCTTCTATATCCTATATGCTGGTGAAGGTGAGGATATTGATGCGGATATGCACAGGGGCTGTAAATTGAAACTAAAATATGTGGATGATTGGCCATGATATGCTATGATATTATGCTATGCTATGAAATGAGAATGCTAAAAGGCTTATGTTATTTGCAATTTGGCTATAGTTTATCTGTTGAAAGCTTTTATATCAATTCAAAGACCTGGGAGTCCTATTTATAGCTTTTTGCAGGCAAAATCCTGGCTGGCAAGGATCAATGGCTGTGAGATTGTCTGGTAAGTTTGAATGGTGAGAGATGGAGAGGTTGAGAAGAAAATGGAAGAGTTTGGGAGGTTGGAGAGAAGAATGGATGCTTGTCTTCAACCCATGGGAACAATCTTGTATAAAAATAGAGGAATTTAATTTTTCTATTTTGGCAGTTTGTTTCACGGTTGTTGAAGATAATGCAAATTTATTAAATAAATAAATAAATTTATTTAATTTCATTTGTGTGAGTTTGATTTTTGATTTTGGAACTATAGAAGATATAATTAAATATTTTGTAATATATAATTGTGATTTGACTTTAGAAGAATTAATTAAATATTTTAAGATATTTAATTATAAATGGAAGGATTAGAATTTATTTAGAAGAAAAGAATATTTAATCTTTATTTGAATAAAATATTCAAGCCAAGATTATATGATAATTAATATAAATAAATCATAATGTTTATTTCATTAATTAAGAAACGAATAAGAAAAGTGATTAAATAAACTTATTTATTTAATCAAAATGAAAGAATGAACAAATATAAATAAATTATTTAAATTTATTTATACGCAGATGGAATTCAGAGATTTAATTAAATATTAAAAATATTTAATTAATTACCAAACTATGTGATGTGACCATTTTCAGGTGTGTACAGAAATAGTGATTGAAATTAAAATAAATTTCTTTTTAAGGGAACTAGTTGTTTGTTAGATTAGAGTTTTGGTTAGTTAGGGTTAGTTTTCTTTTGTATGGTTTGTTTTTTGGTTCTTTTGATTTTTTTTATTTTCTATTTAGCCCTTGACATTAGCAAATTTTGCTTAACTTATCATATACATGAGAGTTAATTCAAACATTTGTAACATTTTTTTTTAAATGTAAAATGATAAAATAATACATAGTAAATACATGTTTTAAAATGTACGACAAAGCTAAAATATATGTGTGTGTATCACGTATATACATAGAAGTATCAAAATTCTTGTTGTAAAAGAGGATCAAAAAAGCAAAAAAAAAAGGGAGCTCTGTTGTAGATAGAATTAGCCATTTAGTCAATTTGGGATGCCTTGTCCATCAGGGCTAAATACCCCACGTAGGAAATTTCTAGGTGAACTTCAAAGTCAATAGTATGGAGATCAGTAAGGAATGGCCAGAGTGGAACCACTTCCCCATGTTCCAGGAACTGAGGAATATCATCCATGGAAGGGATTCTCATGGTTAAATGTGTAACAGATAGAATAGTATCCATATTCTCTAAATATTTAGGCCTCACTATCCAATTTGTAGTTTCGTGAACATCTTCAATAGGAATCCCAATGTCCAGGAGTGATGCTACAAAGCGAGAAGCAAAGTTGGAATAAAACTGGTAGTAAGCTCTAGATTCCACATATTGTTCCCCTAGTACTAAGTACAAGTTTGGCATAGTGAAACTGGTAGTGTGAATGAAGAAAACATTTTCAAGCCTTTGAGTTGTGATACGACCCAAGAAAACATTCTAGTAGCGAGAACAAGTCAGGTAAAATGGAGTATCCATAACCTGGAAGTAAGCAAGCACTAGTAGAATAGAAAATGCAAAATAAAAAAGAAGGAAAAGCAAAAGTGTGAAGAATTCAAGAGAATTGTGGAATTTATAGAAAATCGTGAGGAAGTTGCGGTACATAGTTGCCTAGATCGAGGTATTGGAAATCGTAAGAAAGGTGGCAACCAGATGAGTTTCTCTAGAGTGAAATGTTAAATCAAATTAATTTTCACACACAATTGGTGATAATTTTCTTTAAATTCGACCAGTACAAAGATTGTGAATCAAGCAAGTTAAAGATTTCAAAATTAATTGTGGTCATTTCATTGTGTTTTTATTAAGCCTTATTAATCATGAAGGCTCCCATGTGTGCAAATCGGAAAGGAAAATGAAGCCAGTAAGGCAACACATGTCATCACCTAGGAAATTTGAAAGAAATGATACGTGTACACTAAGGCATGCGAATTTAATGCAAAATAGTGTGATCATGTTTAAGTGTCATTATGAAATTTTTGATCCATCAATGTGGTGTAGGGCTATCAAACCATAATTGCTAGCCAAGTATTTAGTAGTTTCCATAAAATTTGATCAGAAGGGTGGTAACTAATGGTTCTAAATTTAGATTTAAATTTGGTGATTAAATTGTTTGTTGCTAAATTTTAATTTATGCATATCTTATAACATATAGCGAGTTGCAGTTAGCTAGGATTTGGAATAAAAGTGGTAAAGCTTAGCTAGGAATACACACCAGCAAGGAATTATTAAATGATTTTTTAGGAAGTATTGAAACTATGAAGGGATTTGCATTGATTGAAAAATCAGAAGGTAACCTTCACTACCATTGTAATTCCCAACTTAATAAAGGGCTTCATTGCTTGCAAGTTGAAATGAGATATCAATGAAATATCAAAAGAAAAATGAGCTATCAATGAAATATCGAAAGAGATATACAAAAAAAAAATCAACTCTTTAGGCTATCCATATATCTCTACCAGGGCTATGGACTCCTAGATAGCAATAGAGATATGTTTGGGAGAATTACAAAGATAACCTTATCGAGGCTATGGACGCTTGACTGGTAGCAAGGCTCTCTCCCTAGTTGGCTTTGGAGGATTACCAAGTTATGTAATTCAATGTCAATGAACTAATTTTTTTCACTAAGTTCCAAAAACTAGAATTAATTAAAGCACACACAGATATTTCTGGAGGAATTTTACTATTTTTATGTCAAAATCTAGGTAAAGGTAAAGAGTTATTATTTTTAAAAATCCATAAGTTATAATTTACAACTGGTGATTTAATCTCAAGTTTTGGTTTAAATTTTGTTTTATTGGTCGCAAGTTGTGTGGTCTCATAACACACCCCAAGACTATAAAACTTGGGGACCCCAAGTGAAAACTTACACTTATGGCAGGTGTTGGCTAGTTGGAAGATCATCAAAAGTGAAAAGCAAAGAGAAATCCTTTTGAAAGAGTACTCCATAATTCAAGTATTTTGGGTATCGGGTACCAGGAATCGAAAATGTTAAAATGTAAAAGGTAATGCAAGTGTTAAGCAAAGTGTTCTGGTCTGAGAGTCGAGATTCAGTGAAGATGGAAAGTCCAGTGAAACAAAAGTATGAGAAAATCATGGGTAAAGCTAAATACTATGTACTGGGTACCAGGTACTGGGTAACAATGCAAAGAAAAGTTTTAAATTTTCAGGCTATCTAAGAAGTTTGATAGTCCAATAACCCGGTATAAAAGGATAATTATGCAAGAATAAGTGATTTTCTTGAAAGTTTGTTATTTATGATGGATTTATATGATAACAAATTAATGATGGTTTTATTTACATGAGATTTTTATAAATGTTTTTTTGAAAGGGATTTAATAGGTGGAATTTGTGATTGTATGAGAAGTAGATTGCAATGCAGAGTTTGGGTATGGAGATCATACAAATTTGAATCATGGATAGAATCATATCTAGATCAGCCTACATATTCAGGAAGTTATATGTAGAGGGGCTTGAATCCATCAGAATACTAGGGATCCTGATGTTTTACATATGGCGACACAAAGCGTCAACCTCCAAGGAAGCTCATTCTCGAGAGTAGAAAGCCCAAGGTAGAACATAAATGTAGGAACATGATGATGAAGAAATCATTCTAAATATATGGGAAATTTCCTACACACTATTTTGATTCAAGTTATTATCCTGGTGATAGTAAAAAGATGAAAACTAGAATGACTTCACTATGCAGATAGAGGTTGATCTTCATTGACTTTGTCTATAATTCTCTTACCAGTCACCACATTCCACGTGCCTTGATGAGATTTGTCCATTAGATTTCCTCTCATTTATTTTTATTATCCTACATGTCTTACTTCTATAAAAGGCTAGGGGATACTTCTTTTTAAGTTAAGTTTAGAATTTGTGGATGTCGGAAGAGCCAAAACTTCTCTAAGTTTTGTTCTTTTTTCCTATTTTTGAATCATTCCTGACTAAAAACTTGTATGCACATAGAACTCAATCAATATCAAAGCCAATTTGATAGCAACCTATCTCATATATTTTGTAGTTGGTTTTGTTAGTTCAGCTAAACAAGAATGTGTGCTACATCATTTAAGGGTGCATATAGAACCTACTTGGTGTCCAAACTAAAACCCCCTTCTTTAAAAGCTTTCACTATTTTATACCTAGTTTTGAAGCAATCTAGTGACATATAAAGTGGGTTTCTTTGATTTTATTAACACTTGGGGCATGCGTGGAGAATAACCAAGATAAATTTTAATTTTTAGTATTTTTTATGCTTTATTTTAGATTAGATGTTTAAATTTTTGAAAATGTTACAAATAATAGATGAATGAAAGGAAATTTATTGAAAAAATCTTTCATTTCTATGAAATTGTTGAATGCTTAAAGCTAAATCTACTTAAGTGATAGCAAAACTATTTGATGTTCATGAAGTATTATTGTAGATCTTTTGATTTCATGAGATTACTTTATGATTGAACTGGAAATCTTATATCTGATGCTTATGATTCTTAAGGAAACTGGTGATATTCTTAATGAAACTAAAATAACCATATACGCCTTGAGATTAATAGCGATGTCACATCATACACTGAAGCAAACCTAGTATGGTCAAGACCTGACTACCAGAGCCTTGGGATTAAGCTAAGTCAACCTTTTCATATTATACAGACACCTTAGGTTGCCTTGGTTCAGTCTTTCAAGTAAAGATAGGGTCTTCATGTTTTTCCTGTGAGGATTTTATCTGCACTATTGTTGTGAGTGACATCAAAATTTCATTTATATTATAATCTTTCATGATCTTGTCATAGTAAAGGTGATTATGACACGGCTAGCTACTACTCTATGCCGGTAGTCAAGGAAAGCTAGAGGCCACAACATTTTGTGTTGCCACACTTTGGGCTGGGATAGTTTCAATTGAAGCTAGGAGATCTTAAGAGTTCTAATGCAAGAGCATCCTTGGTTCTTGGCAATCTTGCAACAACCAAAAATATTTTTTTTTAGTTTTTGTTCTTGTTATGTTCTTACTTAGTTCATGTTGGTGGATTCATTATCCTTGCTCACCAGACCCTATGGATCTTTGTGTACATCATCAACATGTTAATTTTCCTTTTTCCAAGATTTGAGCGTGATTGGATCTTTTTCTGGCAAGTTATCGATTCCAGATTTCATGGCAGTTTCTTGTATTGGCACTAGAATAATTTCAAAAAATTTGGATAGTTTGATCGTTGTGGATCGTTCATGTGACTTGCATATCTGAACGGTGTGATTTTAATTGTTTTTTGGAGTGTCCCCAACCTTCATTATAGGTCCACACTTCATCTTATGTGCCTATTGAAGAGTAATTCAAATTTGAGAATGACCTATTCATGTGCATGTTACATTTTCTTTACTTGGATGATGTGATGATCTCTGGCCAATGTGGATGATTCCAAAATTGTGGATATGATATAAAGCTTGTAATCAATCATTAGAATAGCAATAGTTGATAGAGTAGATTAAGATAGATTTGATCTGTAATGTTTTTCTCACATATAGGAGCATATTAGAATGTTGTATTCTTGAACATGTTATATCAGGCATGTGAGCCGAATCTGTAACCCCGGATGTTGTAGGACGTATGTAATTGAGATTTCTATTAATGAGAATAATTTAATCTACATTTTCCTCCATATTCTATATTTCTTTCATTGTGTTACTCTTGCTACATGGTTCAGATAGTTCTCTTTGAGGACCCTCCCGTCGTGGTTGCGCTAGATTGGTATAAGAGCGTGAGATTCGTTCCTTGTGAGATCGTCAGAATTTGAAAAGTTCTATTGAAGATTTTTTGTAGGGTGGTGGATTGAGGATCCACCTACAGTTGTAGAGGACTTGTGTAAATATGGTGGGAAGAAGAAATGGTAGAGGAAATGGAGCACATGGAAATGCAGACCCAGCTATGACAGAGATGTTGAGAGGAATTGTTGCCAGATTAGATGCAGTTGAAACGACCCAGAGGAGAGGTCAACCAGTTGATGATGTGAGTGATGAAGAGGTAGAAGTATAGGAAGAAAGAGGAAGAGAAAAGCAACCTGGCCTAGATCAGGGAGAAGAGAGGTTCATAAGAGCCCTAACTAGAGCGAATACAAAACCCCATTTTAATCCACTAGATTATAATGGTAAGTTGGATTTAGATGTATCGTTAGATTGGATAATAGAGATGGAAAAATACTTTGAATTTGAAGGTACCACTAAAGATAAGAAGGTGAAATATGCTTGTACAAAGTTGAGAGGATATGCATCCCTTTGGTGGGAACATTTGCAGATAGATAAACAAAGAAGAGGAAAAGGAAAGATAAAATAATGGGATAGGATGGTGAATAAGTTGAAGACAAAGTTTATGCCTAAAGATTATTAGATTAGTTTTTTCAAGAAGTTGCGAAATCTAAAGTAGAAGAATCAAGTGTGATAGAGTATACTAAAGAGTTCTATAAGTTGAATATCAGATCTGGACATTCAAAGGATGAGATTGAGAAAATAGCCAACTATGTGAATGGTTTGAGGTCATCTATACAAGATGAAATTAGTTTGATCAAGTTGGTGAGTGTGGAAGAGGCATATCAGTGTGCCCTAAAATCAAAAGAGAAGTTGAATAAAACACATGAGTAGAGACAAAGAGGAATAAATTTTGTTGTAGGAGGAAGAGGATCTTTTCCAGATCAGAGTAAGGATAAGGAGGTTAGTAAGAATGACAATTCATATTATAGAGGTGATGGAAACTCTTATAGGAGAGGAGGATATGGTGGTTATTGAAATGAAGGTTATAAAAAGGATGAGAAAGAGAAAAGAGTGTTCAAGGGAACTTGTTATAATTGTGGTGGTGAAGGACATATAGCATTTGAATGCAATCAGAGAGAGACAAGTAGGAAGACAAAGAAAAATAGGACAACCTTTGTTGAGGAGGAACATGTTGAATCATCTAACAAACTAGAAGATGTAGAAGTGTTGGTGAATAGAACAATATTGTGTCAAATTGAATTGGAGAAAGAGCCATTGTAGAGAAAGAATTTGTTTTAGACCATATGCGAGGTAGCTGGAAAGTGTTGCAAAGTGATTATTCATAGTGGAAGTTATGAGAACCTAGGTTTAGAAGAGATGGTGACTAAGTTGAAGTTGGAAAGGTTAAAACACCTAAAGCCCTATCAAATTGCTTGGATTCAAGATGAGCATAAGATACTGGTAATTGAACAATGTTTGGTGAAATTGAAGATATGAAATTACCATGATGAAGTTTTGTGTGATATCATGCCTATGGATATATGCCAAGTTTTGTTAGGAAGGCCTTGGCAGTATGATAGAAAGGCTATTCATGATGGAAAGAAGAATATATACACCATTATTGCTAATGGGATGAAGAAAACTTTGTTTACATTGGAAGATGTCCCTAAAGTTGAGGTTTGAATGAATGCTAGGGTTTTTTTGGTTGATGGAAGGAGATTCCTTGATGGATTGAGACATGAGAATGTGTGCTATTCCTTGGTGCCTAAGAAATTTGAAGACTTGAAGCATGTAGAAGAACACCCATAAGAGATAAAGGAGTTGCTGAAAAAATATGAGATCATTTTAGATAATGTACCTAATGGATTGCCACTTGTAAGGAGTATTAGTCATTGTATGGATCTAATTCTTGGAGCTAGTTTTCCTAATAAAGCAGCACACCAGATGACACTAATAGAGAATGAGGAGTTGAATAGACAAGTGCACGAATTGATGAGGAAGGGTTTGATTAAAGAAAGCTTAAGTCCATGCGCAATACCTACAATGTTAGCACCTAAGAAGGATGGAGAATGGAGGATGTGTACAGATTCTAGAGCCATAAACAAGCTCACGGTGAAGTATAGATTTCCTTTGCCCTGGATGGTTGACATTATGGATTTTTTAAGTGGAGTTAAATACTTTACAAAGATAGATTTGAATAGTGGATATCATCATATCATAATCAAAGAAGGGGGTGAGTGGAAAACAACATTAAAGACAAATGAAGGATTGTATGAGTGGCTGGTGATGCCTTCTGGATTGACAAATATACTGTGTACTTTCATGAGGTTAATGAATGAGGTATTGAAGAAATTATTGGGTAAGTTTGTGATTGTTTATTTGGATTACATCTTGATTTTTAGTAAGAGTAGAGAAGAACATTTGTTGCATATAAGATAAGTTTTGTAGAAGTTGAGAGAGGAGAAGTTGTTGATAAACATTAAGAAATTTAGTTTCATGAAGGAAGAATTGGTATATCTGGGATTTTTGATATCAGTGGATGGATTGAAGATGGATCCTAAGAAGGTAAGTGCAATTTTGGAGTGGCCTACACCAGATAGCATTGGAGAGGTGAGATCGTTTCATGGATTGGCTAGTTTCTATAGAAATTTCATTAGTAATTTTAGTTCTATTTGTAGCCCTATGACAAAAATAATGAGAGGAGATAGAAGGATTTTAGGTGGACGTCTGGAGTAGACCGAAGTTTTGAATTGTTGAAGGAGAAGGTGACTGAGCAGCCTATGGTGACTTTACCAGATTTCAATAAGGTATTTCAAGTAGACTATGATGCACGTGAAATGCAATTGGAGCAGTGTTGAGTCAAGAAGGGAGACCTGTAGCTTATTTTAGTGAGAAATTGAATGATGCTAGGATAAGATATTTAGTGTATGATCAGGATTTTTATGCTATAGTTCAAGCCTTGAAGAAGTGGAGACATTATTTGTTGCCTAATGAGTTTTTGTTGTATATGAATCATCAAGCATTGCAATATTTGAACAGTCAGGGTAAGTTAAATCAAAGACACATGAGATGGGTAGAATTCTTGTAGAGTTATACTTTTGCTTTGAAGCATAGGAGTGGAAATTAAAATAGAGTTGTTGATGCTTTGAGTAGGAGAAGGAATTTACTGACAGAGATGAGATTGGAGGTATTAGGCTTTGACGAGTTCAAGAACTTGTATGAGGAAGACTCATAATTTGTAGAACCTTAGAGAGCTTGTAAAGAACATTTTTTGGAGGATAGAAGTTAGTGGTTGGATTATTTAATTCAGGAGGATATGTTGTTCAAAAGTAATCAGTTTTGTATACCCCAGAGTTCAATGAGGGATAACTTGGTGAAGGAGAAGCATAATGGAGGATTATCAAGACACTTTGGAGTTGATAAGACAGTGGCATTGGTGAGTGAGAACTACTTTTTTCCATAGATTCATAAGGATGTTAGGATATTTGTGTAGAATTGTAGAGTTTTTCAAGTTGCAAAAGGGAGTAGTCAGAATGTTGGATTGTATAAGCCTTTGATAGTTTCAGACAGAGCTTGGGAGGATATCAGTATGGATTTCATACTTGGTTACTAAAGACACAAAGAGCAAATTATTTTGTATTTGTGGTGATAGACATATTTTCTAAGATGGCACATTTCATACCTTGTAAGAAGACAATAGATGCACTCCATGTAGCAGACTTGTTTTTCAAAGAAGTGGTTAGATTACAAGGATTACCTAAGAGTATAGTTTCAGAAAGAGATGTAAAGTTTGTTGGTTACTTTTGGAGAACACTTTGGAAGAATGTGAAGATAGATCTAAAGTTCAGTTCTATATTTCACCCATAGATTGGTGGACAGACAGAGGTAGTAAATAGGAGTTTAGGGAATTTGTTGAGATGTTTGGTTGGAGAGAAGACCAGAAGTTGGGATTTAATCCTTTCACAAGAAGAGTTTGTTTACAATAATTTAGTGAACAAGAGTACATGAAAGACACCTTTTGAGATATTTACTAGAGTTCATCCTAGAGGTATATCAGAGTTGAGAGACATCAACATGGAAAATAAGAGGAGTGCAAAAGTAGAATAATTTGTAGAACATATGAAGAATTTGTATACTCAAGTGAAACAACAATTGGAAGAAATGAACCAAAAGTATAAGGAGAAAGCTAATGAAAAGAGGAGACATAAGGAGTTTGAAGTTGGAGATGAAGCGATGGTATATTTGAGGAAGGAAAGATTTCTAGTTGGCACATACAACAATCTGAAGATGAGGAAGTTTGGACCTTGTAAGATCTTGAAGAAATTTGATTCAAGAAATGCATACGAAGTGGATTTACCCAAAGATATGGGTATATCACCTATATTCAACATCGCATATTTGTATCAGTACCATGAAGAAAATTGGAGAATCAGTTTCCTAAACATCACTTAGATGAGATTGAGGAGATTCTAGATATTAGAGATGGGAGGAAGACTCTTGGAAGGCAGTACAAAGAATATCTTGTGAAGTGGAAAGGTAGACTAGTTGAGGATTCTTCTTGGATTTCTCAGGCTAAGGTAGACCATCTTGGCTTTCCTTTGGCCCCAACAAAGTGAGGGACTCACTTTTCAATAACCCCAGATGTCTGATGTAGGAGCATCCTTGGTTCTTGGTAATCTTGCATCAACCAAAAATATTTTCTTTCAATTTTTTGTTCTTGTTATGTTCTTACTCAACTCATGTTGGTGGATTCATCATCTTTGCTCACTAGACCCTATGGATCTTTATGTACATCATTGAAATGTTCATTTTCCTTCTTCCAAGATTTGAGCGCGATTGGATCTTTTTTTGGCAAGTTATCACTCCTAGATTTCATGGCAATTTCTTGAATTGACATCAGAATAATTTCAATTTTTTCAGCTAGTTTGATCATTGTGGATCGTTCCTGTGACTTGTGGATCAGAACGGTGTAATTTTAATTATTCCATGGAGTGTTCCCGACCTTCATGATAGGTCCACACTTCATATTATGCACCTGTTGAAGATTAATTCAAATTTGAGGCTAACATATTCATGCGCACATTACATTTTCTTTCCTTGGATGATGTGATGATCTCTGGCTGACGTGGATGATTCCAAAATTGCGGATATGATATAAATCTTGTAATCGATCATTAGAATAATAGTAGTTGATAGAGTAGATTAAGATAGATCTGATCTATAATATTTTGCTCACATATAGGAGCATATTGGAATGTTGTATTTTTGAGCATGTTATATCAGGCCTATGAGCCGAATCTATAACCTTGGATGTTGCTGGCCATATGTAATTGAGATTTATGTTAATGAGCATAATTTAATTTAAATTTTCCTCCATATTATGTGTTTCTTTCATTCTGTTACTCTTGTTGCACGGTCCAGATAGTTCTCTTTGAGGACCCTCCTATCGTGGTTTCGCCAAGTTCTCTCTCAAAATTTGAAAAGGTTTTGGGGGTCCACCTTGAGAATTGTGAGAGCTTAAAAGTTGTATGCCATATATATTCTCAACAAGGGTAGGCAAAAAATTATTTGGAAATTTTAAGAAATGCAAATCACATAGATCCACAAGATTCCCATGCATTTATCAAGATGGGTGAGTTATTAATATTGTCAGACAAAAATGTAGCGTTATATTCTCTTAAGACTCTAAAGTATCTTCTAAGGAAGAGCACAGAAGAAGTACCCATTGAATTTTTAAACAACATTGGGGTTCTTCATTTTGAGTGTGATGAACTAGAGTTGGCTCAACAAAATTTTATGGAGGCATTGCGAAATGATGTTTTTCCTCTACATAAATCTTTGTGGTAAGTTTTGTACATTTTTTACTTGTAGGATTCTCATTGTTAGTGAAAAAGGTAGTGTTCATGAAGGAATGGAAATGATGTGTAGAGCCTTTGAATTATACCCATACTAAGCAATGGAATCGAATCATTTAGCAAACCATTTTTTCTTTATTGGGAAGCATTTTCTTGTGGAACAGTTGACTGCAATAGCTCTTATTTCAACTGACCACCCTCTCATGAAATCTCATTCATATTATGATCTTGCACGATCTTATCATAGTAAATGTGATTATGAAACCATTGGCCACTACTACATGACATCAGTCAAGGAAAGCCAAAGGCCACAAGATTTTTTGGACAAGTTTAATTGAAGCTGGGAGATCTTAAGAGTTCTCTCTCAAATTTTGAAAAGGTTCTAGACATCCACCTTGAGAATTTGTAAGGAAAGCTAGATGCGGAAAACAAATCTCCTAATGTCAATACCTCAGGGAAGAATGCAGATACACTTTTAAGTTTTCAATTACAGTCAAATTAAGATGCACTTTGAAATAAATATCAGAAACAAAAAATTAGACAATCACACATGCACACCATATATACGTGGGAAAACCCTTATAGGAGAAAAACCCACCACACCAAGAGAAGTCACTTTGTATTATAGTAATAAAGATTACATACAAGTTTCAGACTTATCTTTCTGATGTCTATTTATAACAACATTCACCATGAATGATCTTGTATAGGAACCTTCAAGTTACAATCTTTACAGATTAGATTACATCCACTAATACAATCACTCAACAATCCATCCATCCAACCAACCGATCACAATCTGCAATCACAGAGTATATCCATGTTGTTGCATGTCCATCGAGCCTCCTCACAGAACCATCACAACGAACAATCTTCCAACTGTTTGGATTCGGCTTCTCCTATTGGTCCACGAGACTCCACATAGGACTATCAAACTATCAACAAATCCCACATTGTATTGGCATGTCAGTGAGACACAAGAAGTGTCTCCTTGATGCCTTAAAAGCTTCATATCGATATTGCCAAGAGCCACCAATATCCCCAAGATGTTCTATCAAGCTTTCAGTCGAACCACTAGGTAGTCGCCTAGACCTATCGCTTGTGCTAGGAGATCATAGCAAGCTCCACAAAGTCTCATAGATGTGAGCTTTCCATTCGGCAAGAGTATCATTCTCACCAGGACATCCCAACGAGCCTTCTTGTGTTACACCAAGTTCAAGAGACTATCGCTAAGACTTCCTTATGTCGCCAGGACCTCACACCGACATTCTCCACATGTATTGCTATCACCCAAACTCATCGCTTTCGGTGAGACGTCATACCAAAGCTCCACAAGTCACATAGACATGATTTTTCCATTCAAAAAGAGTATCATTATTCGCCAAGACCTCACGCCGAGTCACCACGAGTTATACCGAAGTCGTATGTTATACCGAGCTCTAAAGAAAAGTCAGCAAGACATATCAATATCGCCAAGAGGTTTCTTTGAGATCACACATGTCATCATGAAGTCATCAACAGTCACCAAGACATATAACCTTTGCTGAGAGTTCTTATCGAACACATATATGTTACACTGAAGACCTCTCATCATCGGTGAGACTCACCAATGTTGCTGGGGCTTCATAGCGAGAACCCTTTAGTTATCCTAAAGACTTCAATACATAACATACTATTGGCAAGACATTAGCTTTCGCTGGGACTTCACACCGAACAAAGCCTTTTAGCCAAAGGTCTTCCCGTTATACGATTGAATGGCCTATTGGCCAGAGATATTCATAGGTGCTAAGAGGTCACACTGACAGCAACCTGTCACAGCGATATGATCCTTTGGTGAGACAAAAACTAGTTCACAATGACCTGTACAAAGCATGATGGATGTCATACCGACTTTTCTTCAGTAGAGGTTACAACCTGTGATGATTGAGGCACATATTTCCAACAGAATTGTGAGAGCTTAAAAGATGTAGGCCATATATATTCACTTCTTGTATGGTTCTGGTACTTAGTTTCCTATGTAACTACTGTAAGTTGCCAATTAGAAAGCTATAAATTTTTTGTTTAATGTAATAAGGGTTTTAAATTTCCTCTGAATTCACTGTAGAGGGCATCCCCAAATCTGACTTCAATACAAAGAGCCTCACTAAATTCAAATTTATTGCAGCGAACTATAAATTCCTTGCTTGCCTTTTTAAAATTCTCTAGGTCCTCTCTAAACAAGTTTAATCACCCAAGCAACTAGTTGCTATAAACCAAAATGCCTCAATGCTAGGCTAACCAACTAAAAAAATGAGGAATTCAATGAAAAAAGAATCATATACAATACACTCCTGCCAATAATTTCCTAAAATATTTTTAAATTTTTTTGTGTAATTTGTATTTACGTGACTAACTATTTAGTCATTTTTATTTGTATGACTAAATAATTTTTTATTCGACAACCAAATTAGTTATTTAGCTACTCATTTATAACTGGGTTGCAAAAAATTAGTAGAATTTAGTCAGTTTTAGTTGTTGTGACTAAAATTTTTAGTCATGTAGTCATTTATTTGTCAAATTCTACTAGTGTAATGCACACAAAAAAGGAAATAGTGCATGAACTGATGAATGCTCACATCTACCTTCATGAATAAAAATGACCTTAGATATGTGTAGAGGAAAAAAATTGAAAAAATAACCTACCTCACTATGAAGTGCTGAAAACTAGATTTTCATCGATATCTCGTTTACCCAAAATAGACACCGTGGCGAAAAGTTATGAATTTTTTAAAAATGTAAATTTTTCCAACCAACAATGCAAAAACGACCCTTATAATTTGATTTCTGAAATTTTTTCTTGATGTATCCAAAAACTAATAGATACCTAGATAATATTTTTAATGCTACCAACAAAACCTAGAAAGCATTTTTGAATACAAAAACTAGAATGTGATTTGGTAGAAAAAGTAAATTTCACCTATAGGAAAAATAGTTGCATTCAGCTATTTGACAACTATTTATGTAAAATCTTCTCACTATCTATAAAATATAGCTTAGATAACTAGATGGTATTTTGAGCTTTTGAAAAAAACCCAAAAATTATTTTTCCCAAAAGTACATGAGGCAAAATATATATGCCTTTCTTATCTAATATGCACCCTACAAAATCTCAAACTCAAATCACCTTCATATCAAAGAAGAGGTTTTGCAACTATGAAGCTCTAATATCATGCAGGAGCTGAGATATAGCTCATAGAACATGTTTGAGTCACTCAAGGACTCAAGCCTCTAGGATAATTTGCAAAACCCAATAACAACCTTCCACAAGAGGGAAAAGCAAGAACATGAAATTGTAACAATGGATGCAAGATGTGACCAATATGCAATACTCAAGATTGCAATGATATATTAGACTTACACAACATTCAATTGAGCTTTGGATTGATAAATGTATATATGAATCCCTACTTATATAGCAAGGAGTGAGATAGGATTAGAGAAGATCATGACAAGTGTCTAAATCCTATCACATGAGACAACTAAGTCATAACAACCTAGGACACAAGCATTCAATTCTCTGTTGGGGTTTCCATTTGATGCTCTAGCATATCCTAAAGGGTAGCTACTCATACTTAGAGACCCTAGGTCAGTGGCCAACAAATAAGAGATGACTGATTGGAAAGCCTCTCTTTTGCACTTTAGGCTCTGCAGGACCAAGGTGGGTATCCCTATACATTAAGGCATATCATCATACTACAATGTGGAAGGCCTTTAATGGGATAAATCATCCACATAACTCTCCCTTATCTTTAATATCTTATGGTAGTATGGAAATAAACAAAAAATAAAATACAAGAAATTAAAAGGTTCATTTTGATTTAAATTTGGATCCACCTCAAATTTAGGCTTATGAACGAATACTGACCAATTCCTTATCTACACGAAGTCCAAAAATTAAGTAACACTCCTACTATAGACCCACACCGGCTTCTTATAAATTTGCTACCTTACAACAAGAAATCAACAAAAAGAACAAAACTATCAAACTTCTTTGAAATCCATATTGCATCATCACTACCTTAACATATGAATTAAGAGAAATTACCCTGGTCCATGAAAAGAAACTAACAAGTCAAACATTCAAGATCAACAAATGTGATTGAGAACCAAAAATGATCCTTGATTATATTTATTCAAAGATAGTGAGTACAAAACCAAAGAGGATGATAGAGCTAATGCATCATTTTAGAGCAGAATGTAATGAAAATCTATGTCATCTATTGTTATTATAGAGAAAACATTACAAAATTTCCTTTCTAGGTGTAGAAAACACAAAACAGACTAAGACCAGAAACTTACCAAAATTAAGAGAGAATGGAAACCAAAAAAAAAAGTACAAAATTTTCCTTTATAGTGCAGGCATAACTCATATTTGAATTTGAAAATGTAAACCCTAACCTAACTAGTGTTTCAGATCAAAGCACCCACATCAAATTGTAATTTGCCAAGAATTTCCCCCCAAAATGATGCAACTATTGACATGAATGCCCCTGACACCTTGAGCACACCCTAGATGTAAGGAAGGCACACCTAAGAAATCCATGATCATAGTTAGGAAAAAACATACCCTGACATCAACTTTATCCTCTACAACACATTAAGACATCAAGTGTCCCATCCAACAATAAATTCCACTTGGGAGAAGCAAGAATCCAATTTGTTTTTGTCCTAGATTGATCCTAGTAGTTGGTTGTAGTTGCACCATTACTCTTGGCCTCTACCCACAAAGATTCAAATAGTTAGCTATTCACATTTGAATACAGGCCATCAAATCAAATCAAAATAAAAAAACCATCGTCGATCTCTATCTTAAAACCTAGGACTTTAATCGAACATTGTGCAAGATAGTACCTTATGTGAAGCACAATTACAATGTACTAAGCATCAACAATATTCATTAGATCATCTGCCTCTTAAATCTGCACCGTCCATCCCATATTGGAGAAACAAATCCATCACATTGCTTCACAATAGCAATGTGAAGTAAGGGTGCGATATAATCTCGACCATTGGATACTCTTCATTTGATCTTATCCATCCATCACCCATCGTGGAAAAGAACTAGGTAGACAAAACAATACCAACAATGCATAAGGTGCCAGTGATACAAAGTATTTTACCAAGCCATCGCGTACCACATAAATGGATATGAAAGAAAAAATACTATTAGTGATACATGATACACAAGATATAGAGTCATCTCATCACCAATTTAGAAAATATAAGCACATATCCATCCACGATGAGCGATGGAAGGAAATACAAAGAGATTTAAAGGTTATTGCACATCACTAATTCAATACTTAGAACTCATAAGAAATTAGCGATAGTGAAATAGTCATCGATACAAAGGAAAATGCTCACATCGCTCATTGCTACTTTAAAATGTAAAGTTTAAACTCTATTAGCGATGAGAAATATGATAGGTGATGAATGTGAACTTAAGTGAAACAATTTTTCATCTACTCAAAAGGACTTGAAAGGGGTCTGCCCTGGGACAAAAGGCTTAGGGGATGAAAAATATTTAGCCCTATGACCGAAAGACCAAATAAAGGGGCCATTCAAAGAATGAACACCCTAGAAGTAGGTTTTAACTTGAGTGAATGGGAACTAGGTGTAGTAAGTCAATAAAGGAATAGAACACTTAGGGATTAAGGAGGGTTTTGGAAAATAATGAAGGCTTGAGGGATTTTAAACCCTAAGACAAAACCCTAGTGCATGAAAAGTGAACCCTAGCCCTCAAGAGACTCAAAATTTTGACAAAACAGCCATGGATTTTGTAGGTTCCACTAGTAGGTCTAGTTGGGGATGTCTGCTTGAAAAAGAAGACCAAAAATTCAGTTATTTCTAGGAGAGAAGACCACTAAAACTCAAAACAACAACGACAAAATAGGAAACTATGATACAAATGTGCACGAATATGTCCTACCTATGAAAATTAGGGTTTGAGGAATTGTCTAGTATTTCCTAAAGGGTAGCTATTCCTTATACTCAAAGACCATAGGTATGACTCCATGGATCGATCAATCTGATGGGGTTTCTAGCTGATGGTCTAGCATCTCCTAAAGGGTAGCTACTCCTTATATTCAGAGACCTTAGGTCACTGGCCAATGAATAGGAGATGAATAATTGGAAAGCCTCTCCTTTGCACTTTCGGATCTACAAGACCAAGGTGGGTATCCCTATCATTATGGAAAATTATCATACTACAATGGTGGAAGGCCTTCAATGGGATAAATCATCTACACAACTCTCCCTTGTCTTCAATATCTTGTGGTGGTATGTAAATAAACAAAAAAGAAGAAGAGGAAATTAAAAGGTTCATTTTGATTTGAAATTGGATCCACCTCAGACTTAGGCTTATGAACATAGACTCACTAGTGCCTTATTTACACAGAGTCTGGAAATGAAGTAACACTGCTACAATAGACCCACCTTGGCTTCTTATAAACTTGTTGCCTTATAGAAAGAAACCAACAAAAGAACAGAACAACTTATTTGAAATTATTATTGCATCATCACTACCTTAACATATGAATTGAGAGAAATTACCCTGCTCCTTGAACAAAAACTAACAAGTCAAACATTCAATATTAGTAAATGTGATTGAGCACAAAAAAAATCCTTGATTATATTGATTCAAAGATAGTGAGTACAAAAATGAAGAGGATGATAGAGTGGATGCAATATTTTAGATTAGAATGCAATGAACATCTAAGTCATCTATTGTTATTATAGAGAAAACATTACAACATTTCCTTTCTAGTTGTAGAAAACACAAAATAGATTAAGAATAAAAACTTACCAAAATTGAGAGAGAATGGAACCCAAAAAAATGTACAAAATTTTCCTTTATAGTGTAGGCATAACTCATATTTGAATTTGAAAATTCCAACCCTAACTTAACTAGGGTTTTGGATCAAAGCACCCACATCAAACTGTAGTGTGCCAAGAATTTTCCCCCAAAATGATGCAACAACCAAACATGAATTCCCTTGACACCTTGAGCACACCTCAAATGTAAGCAAGGCACACCTAAAAAATCCATGATTATAGTTAGGAAAAAACATACCCTAACATCAACTTTATCCTCTACAACACATTAGGACATCAAGAGCACTATCCAACAATAAATTCTTCTTGGGAGAAGAAAGAATCCAATTTGTTGTTGTCCTAGATTGATCCTGGTAGACGGTTGAAGTTCTACCATTACTCCTGGCCTTTACCCGCAAAGATTTAAATAGTTATCTATTCACATTTGAATACAGGTCATCAAATCCGAGATGAACATCCACGATTGCAAATCAAATCAAGATCAAAACACGATCATTGATCTCTATCTTTAAACCTAGGAATTTGATCGCATATCACACAAGATAGAACCTTGTGTGATGCAAAATTATGATTTACTGAGCATCAATGATATTTGTTAAATCATCCACTTCATAAATCTTCATCGTCCATCGTATATCACGAAAAAAACTCCACCACCTTACTTCACAAAATTGATGTGAATCAAGGGCATGATATAATCTCGACCATTGGATACTTTTTATTTGATCTTAGTTGTCCATCACCCATTGCAAAAAAGAACTAGGTGGAAAAAGCCATACTAGCGATGCACAAGGTGCTAGCGATACAAAATATTTTACCAAGCCATTACATATCATAGAAATATAAATGAAAGACAAAATGCTATTAGTAATATGCAATACACAAGATATAGACTCATCACCCATCACCAAATTAGAAAATATAAGCACACAGCTATCTACAATAAGAGATGGAAGGAAATACAAAGAGCTTTAAAGGTTATTGCACATCACTAATTCAAGACATAGAACTCATAAGCAATTAGTGATAGTGAAAAAACCAGTGATACAAAGGAAAATTCTCACATCTCTCATTGCTACTTTGAAATCTAAAGTTTAAATTCTATCTACGATGAGCGATATGCTTGGTGATGAATGGGAACTTAAGTGAAATAATTTTGCACATGCTCAAACTTGGACTTAAAAGGGGGACACCCTAGGACATAAGGCTTAGGGGATGAAAAATATTTAGGCCTATGACCAAAAGACCAAGTAAAGGCGCCAGTCAAAGAATGATTGCCCTAGACATAGTTTTTAACTTGAATGACTATGTATTAGGTGCAAAAAGTTAATGAAGGAATAGAACACTTAGGGATTAAGGAGGTTTTTGGAAAATAATGAGGGCTTGAAGTATTTTAAACCCTAAGACAAAACCCTAGTGCATGAAAGTGAACCCTAGCGCTCAGGAGACTCAAAATTTTGACAAAATGACCATGGATTTTGCAGGGTCCACCATTCTCAATGAAAATATTAAATTAATGAGAGAATTATTAGATTCCTAGATAATTAAAAGTAAATAATGAGAATGGCCCCATTATAACTCACTTCTAGAAATGGAAACTAGGAAACTTAACTCCTAAGTAAACTTATAATAATGTGAATAGGTTCTCACTAATAACTAGTTAGGAAATAACCCCATTCACACCAACATTATCCATGTCATGCCATGTTATCTTTCATATAATCTCCTATTGGGTAGACCATGTATTCATGAAATGAATGTATTACCTCCAATGCTACACCATATGTTGAAATATGTTTATAAAAATAAGGTTTGCATAGTAAAATTTCACCCTAAATTTAAGATTTACTTACAAACTGAAATGTGAATGACAAATCCTCTTAGAACATTGACACCAACTATAAAAGTGAACGTTTACAATTTGAGCATAAGGATAAGTGCCTTTCACTGATGACAATGTTGTGGGAAGATGACTAGGGATTATTATATTTCACCCCTAAATTTGATGGGGAATGTAAGATTATACAATTAAAGTCAATAAAAGAGAAGGAAGCAACATTGTTATCAGCACAATCTATCATTGAGTCATCAAAACCATCCAATTCTATAACTCCTAGCAAGGAAGAGAAAAAAATTACACATCCACATATGTTGAGAATGACCATGAAAAGTCACCTTCTTTGAAAGAGATGAAAGCACTTAATGGAGGAGTTTATGATATTTTGAAACAATTTGGCTATAATGGAAAAGGATGTGGTGTTAGAGAACACGGTATTCATGTCCCCATAAAGCTTAACATGCAGGAAATATCAAGAGGTATTTTTCATTGTCCTATGAAAGGAACAAAAGCATCAAAGAAACCTTCACTTAATATCAATTTTATCATTTAAAACACTCCTAGGAAAAATATAAATAATGGTCAAAATATTGATTCATCTTCAAACACATGTTTTAGTGATTATTTGGGTTCATTAGGTTTTACACCCTCCTTTACAGGAGAGTACAAAATCTCACAATCTAAACCTAAAAATTCATGCGTATGTATGACATCTTGTAGAAAGAAAGATATTTTTCAAAAATGAAAGGAATATCTTCTACTATTGATCAAGAGAGTACCTTTTCTAGGCTTCTCCAAGCATGCTTGATATCTCTCCCTCCAAGAACAAGAAATAAATTCTATAAAAGAAGCTCATTTTGTGTATATCATCAATTCCATGGTCATTCTACGAATGAATGTAAGCCTTTGATTACTAAAATAAATCTTAAGGATTGTGGTGCTCTTCCTTATGTTGATTAACCTAAATTTCTCTAATAAATAATGATCTTCATCCTCTCATGCAGATCATCACTATGTAGCATTAGTAGCTTTATGTTTTTTTCTCCTTGTCATTCATGGTGGTACAATCTTAAGTACAACCATATTTTTCATGGCAGAAACCTGATAGTATTTGGTGTAGTTATCCTTATCTTTATGTTTGGGGGGCAAGGATAACTAGTTTTGGGAGGTTTGAATCCTTGTTATGGATCTTATCTTCCCCTCTTTCTACTTAAATACCAACATAGCAAGCATGTTGAAATTTTAAGTGAGGGGCATATATTACCCTTATGAATTTTTTCTTGATATGTTTGACCGATTGACATACCCCCTTTGGTGGTGGAATTCTTTGTAGCACCCTCTAAGGTGTGGCTATCAATTTTTTGTTGAGATGTTAAAAATTTTTATTTCATGGAACCTAGCATAAAACAAATTGACAGTCATGTTTGTTATTTTTGGCTTCACTATGTTCACGAGTTGAACCTAGTATAATCATTGGCATAACATTGATCATTTATTTATGAGTGCACAGCTTGTATACCTAGTGTGTGTTTCTCATCCTTTGGGGCTCACCTAGTGAACAATGGACTTCACTAGCTCATGTAAGCATATTTTATGGACATACAAAATAAGATTTCTAGTCCATATTTTTCTTTGGGAATCACCTAGTGAATATCTAACTTCACTAGCCCTTGTGAGTATTTTATTTCTGCCTTGGGGGCTCACCTAGTGAATATTGGACTTCACTAGCCCTTGTGAGAATATTTTTATCAACATAAATCATAGGCATGCTATTCCATAGTTTTCCTTTGGGGCTCACCTAGTGAACAATAGACTTCACTAGCCCTTGTGAGCATATTTATGGATAAACAACATAGGTGCATGGTAGTCCACCCTTATTTCCTTTTTTGCATTGGCTTTGACAATGTATTTTGGTGTACCTTATTTTTTTGCTACACACATGTGTTTCTTCTCTTGTGCCTTGTTGGTTTTCCATGATACCATAGATCTTGGGGTCTTGATCACTCTCCTTTATCCTTTTTCATCTTATCTTTCCAACAATTGTACAATTGGACCTCCCTTGACATATATTTCTCTACTTTAGTGTGATTCTAAGTGTAATCCCATGCCCTCACAAAAGTGGGGGTTAAATGTAGTGTTGGAAATTGTATACCTTTACAATTTCACAATATGTTTGGGTCCCTTAATTTACTGGACTTAATTAAGCTTCTAATTTGCAAAATTATGCATTCCAAAGCTTTACTCTTACCATTTTTTTCATATTGAAGATAGTAAAAACCATTAAATAGAAGTGTAGGAATCTTATTGTGCTATCATTTAAAAGTACAAAAAAATTATTAACAAATTGTTGCTTCAAGTAACAACAACTAAGCATTGGCTACACATTTTTATGATAGATACATTTACATATAGAATACTAAGTACAAAAAAACTAGAGAAGCATGGTGGATTAACATTTTTTGCTAAAGCTGAAGTAGTTGGTGGAAATTCATTTATTGTCTATAGAGGACCTTCATTAACAAAGTTCTTGGTGGTCTTTTTCTTCTTCTTGGTAGAAAATTCTTGATCCATATTTTATTCCTTCAACAAACCTACAATCCCCTTTAGTAGTAGCAAGCTAGTATCCTTGTAGTATGACCAGGTATTCCCATATCTGCTCTCTATAGTGTTGATTCTCACCTTATTAGCTTCCAACAACTTTATAAATTTGTGTTTTGAGACTTCCAAAGTCATTGCAACCCATAAAGCAACATTTTTAAATATAAGTTTCTTGCAAAACTCAATAAACATTCTCTTAGTGCCTTAGAACTTCTTGTTTCTCAAAATCCAAATTTTCTAAATAATTTCATTGGTTAGAATAAGCCAAAACATACTACAAGGACTACTTAAATCCTCAAAATTTCAATTAAAACAATATTACCTTTCCACCCTTTAAAATCATAGAAGAATACATTTCCAAATCTCTTAAATTGCAAACAAATAATCAAAGAAGATGTGTTTTACATTTTAAGGTTGTTTAAAGATGCTAAATATTTCCATGTTGTTATGGTTAGCCTTATAAGGTAACTTTTGAAGCAAAAGAATCCATTTAAAATAGGCCTTCTTTGGTTCAATGTAACTGGGTATGTGTAAGATCATGATGGGCCAAAAAGTGGCAATATGATGGGTATGTGTAGGGTATGTGGCTGATGACTTTTTTTTACCCAAAATTGATGAAATGAAAAGGGTTTTTAAACGAGATTCTCAGCTTTCCACCAATATAAGTTATGCTTTACATTAAATTTAATAAATAATTATTATTAATTTTCTATTTGAATTATGACTAAAGTCTTGATTGATAGGCTGATTGAAAAAATCTATAGCTTTCAAATGGTATCACAATTTTTGAATCTAAAACATGTGTCACATTTTATGCTTCGCATACTATAGGATTAAAAAAAAATGAATTTCATGAAGCTTTGAACAAGTTAAGGTGGTCAGACATATGAGTTTTTATATTTTTTAAAAGTTGTAATAAAAAATTCATAATTAATAATTCACTTGGAAAAAAATACAACTACTTATTTTTCCCTTGAAATTTAAGTACTACTGAATTGAAATTTCAAATTTTCACCAAATAGATTTTTTTTAAAAATAAACCTAGTAGTCTAGAAACTACAATCAATTTGCTACAAATTCTATTCTTACATATTTTTGAAATAATATAGATAAATTATTCAATTTTTTATGTCAAGTTGCCGAACTCTGATTTTTCTGAATTTTATTGCCACTTAAGGGTCTATTTTTTCCATGATGATCCTATTGGAAAATGTGCCTCAATCTCATAGGCTGAAACCTTTGAGAAAGCATGGTCGCTGTGACATTCATGTTGTCTGGCCAACTAGCAGTTTAGTAACTTTGTGTTTTGCTCATGTTGTTGAGACTTTGCTTTTGTCTTGCCGACTGATGATGTCGCTGTGACTTGTGGCCTTCGCTGTAACCTTCTGCTAGGTGGAGACCTCTAGCTGACGGTTTGGTCTAGCGGATGTCGGGGTAACTCATATGTGTCAGAATGATGTCTCAGCGATGATAGGAAGTCTTGTCGATATCGGCATGACCTTTGGTTTGTCTGGCCGATGTGGAAATCGGCATGACTTGCTCCTATCGGCATGTAGTCTTAGTGACTGGGAGATGTCTAGGCGAATGGAGTCATCGGTATGACTTGAAGGCTTCACTATGAAGTCTTGGTGACAGGAATTTGTCTCACCGATGGTGTGTGATGTGTTCGGCATGACTCCTGGTGAAAGATAGGCTTGGGGTAACCTGGAGACTTTGGCGTGAAGTCTTGGAGACGGGTGTTGGTCTTGCCAATGGGGATGCAACTGAAGTCATCGATGTAGCTCTTGGTGCCCGGTGAAAGGTCTTGGAAAAGTCAAATGTCTTGCCGACTTGGCAAGACATGAGCGCTCGGTATGTGGTCTTAGCGAAAGACGAATGTCTTGCTGACTGTCAAGCACTGTGGTGTAACTTGAAGGCATCGGTATGATGTCTTGGCGAAGAGTGATTGTCTTTCCAATGGGAAACCTGATGTCGGTATGACTCTTGGTGTCTGCTCAGTGTTCGATATAACATACAACGCTCAGTGTGATGTCTTGGCAAAAGACGATTGTCTCATCTAATGGAATACTCATGTCGGCATGACTTGAAGACTTCGGTATGAAGTCTTGGCGAACTGTGGGTGTCTTGCCGATGGAAAAGCTAGCATCGATATGACCTTTGAACTTCGATATGACATCTCATCAAATGGCGATTGTCTTGTCGTTGATAATGCTGAGGTCGATATGACTTGGAGTCGTCGCTGTAATGTCTGGGCGAAGAGCGATAGTCTTGTTGACTGATGAACTCTTTGGAATACCTTGTGATCTTCGATGTGAGCTCTTGGCGACATGGCGAAGTCTTAGTGATAGCTCTCTGGACTCAATGTAACCTCTTACCGATGGAGATGACTTTTGGCGACAATGTGTAAACGGGTCTTGTGGCATCGAGGACACACTTCTAGTGTCTCACCAACATGCAACACAAAGTTGATCGCTATTGATTGGGTGAAGTCTGTCCTACGTGGTACAACTTGGACCAATCAGAGGAAGTGAAATTCAAATGGTTGGTGGTTGGATTTTTTTGTAGTAGTTGGAATTGAACGGTCTACAAGGAAAAATCTACACTATAATGGAATGACGATAAGGATGTTGAGTTGGAGATTGTTGTTGTGTGATCTTGAACCGATTCACAGAGAGCCTGTTGAAAATGAATGCATATATGTATGCATTGGACGTTATGTAGAAAAAAGAGAAGAAGCTGACAGGCTGATAAGTCGAGATGCTGAAGAGGTGAGAGCCAGAGTGAGATCGATAGAGAAAGGCTGAGTGGCTAGCTGAAAGGCCGAAGCCATGAGGCTGAGGAAGAGAGTGAGAGAGGCAGAGTTATTTTGCTGGAATCTCTCCTGAACATGAATGCCATGGTTGATCTCTTTGGAGGTGTTTGCTACCAATTGTATCCAGAATGAACAAGATGAATCTTTGAAGAGGCTATGAGCCTGAATTTGTATTGTAACTGTTCTGTTGCTAAATAATACAATCGCTCAATCTTTGAAGTGTGGGGTTTTTCATCTGAGAGGATTTTCCCCACGTAAATCTTTGTGTTCTATTTTTGTTCTTATCTTTCATCTGTGTTGATTCTGTTTCTAGAATCTATCATTGCTTGCTATTGAATTTACATGTGTTTCTCTCAGATGGATCAGTGCAGTAAATGAACTGTGTCTTTTTTCACTTTAGGACATAGTTGTACGTGTCTTGGAGGCAACCTAATTGAAATTAAAGTTACCGAAGGCACTACTGTTATGGATTTTTCACTAGATGTGCTCCTAGATTTCCTTACAAGTGGTATCAGAGCCTTCTTTTGGTTGTTGATTTTGGATATTTCTCCTGTGAAGATTTCTTAGCTTGATGGGCTGGAAGAACTCTAGAGGAATGGACTGATGGAATGATCCTTTGATGGGTGGAAGCCTTGTGGTATTATGAAATAGCATGCAGCTTGAAGGATGGTCAAGATGGAAAAGGGAGTTGATCATGTTGTGATCTATGTCTCCTGGCTAATAGAGGTTTAACCTTGGAGTCTGAGGTGGATTTTTCAGAGTGCTTATGCTAGGTGGTGGTTCCTGGTGTTGGAAGGCACTGTTTCTTGTTAACCTCGAATGCTTAAAGGCTATGGAGTTAATCATTAGATGACTTGTAAGCTTCTGAAATAGCCTTTCTCTCTTTCTTGGATGCATGTACATATTGGTGGTTTTAGAGTTGGTCTGAAATGGACCTGGATTCTTCTAAACTATTGTTTCCTTTTTAAGGATGTTTTTTACTTGCATGGCTTTGTGGTTTTGTAGGTTTTATATGGTTAAGCAAAACTTGTGGTCATGTGGAGTTGTTGTTAAGCTATTGTCTAGACATTGACCTTTTGGGGTGTTGCTGGATGAGATAGTTGTAGGTCTGCATGCATGCTTGGTGCATGGCTTGAGGAGGTATGATTTCTTCTTTGCATGGGAATGTTGGTACGTGATTTGTCACTCAACATTCTTGTGGTGGTGTTTCTTGATTATGGTGCTCATTGTGGACATGTTGGCAAGTCAGATCTGGTATGATCTGGTGTTTGAGTCATGTTGTCTACGTGGTTATTCTCTTTGAAATATCTCAGTGTGGCAGTTTCCAATGCAATGATTGGTTTGCATGTTTCTCTTGAATGAATCTACAGGTTGTGCAATGTTGTGGGCTTTCTTTACCTACATGTTTTCTTTGTGGCAACTCAGAAGTGGACTGTTTATATCCATGAGGTTGATTCATTTTTGGTACAAACTTGTTAGCTGCCCTTGTCTGTGGTCACTTGTGCATTTGTGTGGTGTTTTGAGATGAGAGGATGGATACTATAGAGTACCTGAATAGTTGGAACCTGTAGCAGGTGGTCATGATGCTTGGAGAGCTCTGATGTCACGTTTCAGTGGGAGCTCTAGTAGTGATTGTGGGTTCATCACATGGTGGTGAATAGTCTTCTTAATGTTGTATATGTTTTTTGGGATCCTGTTGCTACAGAATGGTTTTTTCTTTCGCATTTGCATTAATATTACTTGAAGATGTGCAACATCTTGGATCCATGGAAGATGCTTGGAGTCTTTGGTTAAGGTGTTGGTGGTGCTTGACAGGTGATATTGATTTTGAGTCTATTTGTTGTATGTCATGGTATACTCTTGTTTGCACTGGAGTTTTGGCATTGTGCATTGTACTTAAAGACAATGGAGAAGTCACTTGAAGCATGGTATCTCCTAAGGAGATGTGTAGATCATGGTGTCATGATAAGTTCCTGATTCAGTTGATTGGAGCTTTGACAGTGGTCTAAAAGTTCGAAAAGGCTACACCTTGGTTGAATGTGAGTTCAATAAGAGACCTTTGAGGAGGTTGCTCTTGGATTAGTCATGATGACTTGTATATCTTGAAGGAGTATTCTCGTTCCCACTCTTGGTCTGCTTGACAGTTTATTTGAAAGGTATTTGGCCCATTATATTTTTCAGATGTGTTTTATTAAGTTTACTTTCATGATATGGATCTTGAATTACTGTTTAATGATTCTAGAAGATTCATAGTGGAAGTTCTATAGTTTCTTTTATCTTCGTGTTACTAATGAGAATTGGTAGGAGATGATGTATGGGTTGATTTCCTGAAATGGGAAATGAACTAGTTTGATCTTCTTTGAGATGCTTACATCCATGCTGGTTTTAAAGATGGGTTGATCTTGGTGATTGAACGGATGTATGTTGTTAAGGATTTCTTTTGGGATATGAAGATCATTCTTGTCACAGCTATCTATTAGAAGTGTATGTAGGAGGATGTTCTACAGGAAGATGATGTGCAAAGTTTCTCTCTGTGGTCGTGAAGGTTTGTGGTAAGGGAATGTTTCTTGTGGCAGGTTGTTGCAGGTTGTGCATATCATTGTGGATTTTTACAAGGTTACATTTTCTATGTGCTAGTATTGGTAGAATTGCGATGCCTTTGATCTTTCAGATCTGGATTACTCAAGCAGTGGGAGTTCCTATATGTGTCTTGTCTTCTTCGATTGGTTGACACTGGAACTTGTTTTTGTTGTTAATGAGTTGATTATGGTTTGGCATAAGTTTACTAATGTTGATACCTATGAGGTATGTGTGATTGGATGGTATGGCACGAACTGTGGGTGCTATTTTCAATTGTGTGGGTTTATCAGTTGGATGGGAGCAGTCATTCTGATTGTTGTTCTAATTGGTGTTATTTATCTTGTTTCTTGATCCGATGAACATTTTTTAGTGAAAATTGAAGTGTCTCATTTTTCTCCAGAATCTACACCATTAGAAAGATCTCAGTGTCCTGGTTCCAACGCAACTTGAACGGAGAGAAAAGGAGTCCGTTTGCACGAGTTATGGCCGGTCAAACCTTCGGTCAAACTGGAATCAGAGGCATCTAGGAAGTGGAAAAAATTGCATCGTCAAAAATCAATGAAACTGGTGTCATCATGAAGAGCTCATCACAAGCATTCCAATGCAACTCGTTTCGTCGAAATCCGACATCGTAGGCGCAAGATATCGTCAGTCAAAGATTGTGCTATGAAGGGTTGACTTTGACCGTACGGATGCTGACGTCAGCGGTTGGTCCGTACTGTACGAAATATACAGGAGAATTTGAGCATGACACATGGCGGTACAGTCACCGTACGGAACCAATCAAAATCTGCCACGTGTTTATCCGTACGGGTGACGTGGCATCTCCGTATTCGTCAGTGTACAAGTGGCAGTCCAAGTGGCGGCCCAGTCAGCATAGACGTGGCAGTCCAGTCAGCAGTTTGGGCGAACCAGAATTTGACACGTGGCGTGATGAGTCAGCAGTCGTACACCCAGTCATCGGTGACATGGCAGACAGTTGGCGATGACGTGTCTTCGTCAGCGAATTAGCATTGGACACATGGCAGGAAGTGTCGCCATCCACGTCAATACAGTGGCAGACAGTTGGCAGCTAACATGTCTTTGGAAGCGAATCGGATTGTGCCACGTGGCACATCCTGGTGGCGGAACACGTGTCTTCTCTCTGTCCTCTCCAGCGGTTTCGAAAATTGTTTGGTTTGTTTAAAATTGAATGGTGGGGGAGGGATTCGAACCCCCTACCATCCATTCTCCGCAACGACCGCCTACCAACTCCTCTACATGCGCGCTCTAAATATATATATAGAGACAGCTTGGTTTTGTTATCTCTCGGCCGGAAATTGGCTAATAAAAGCCAGTGGCCGGGGTCGAACCCCCGACCGCCGGCCAAGTAAAATCTATATCCACCGCTAGGCCATGCGTATACTGTACTTTATGTTTAGCATCAGTTGTATTTGATGACTGTCTCAAAACCGAATGCTTTTAAATTAAACAAACACCCCTAATTTTTATATTAAAAACAAACTAAAATCCTTTTTAAAGGATTTAATCAAACCTCCCAAACGACAAAAGCCCGAGAATAAATAAATGGAAGGGCTTAAATTTAATTTTGGGAATTTATTAAAGATTATTATGTAAAAGGGGGGATATCTCGAAGATTTTTATGTGTAAAAGGGAGATTGCAAAGATCCTTATGTATTTGGAGAGATAAGGTGAATATTTTGCAAATCAATTGGTTGAGAGCCAAATTGAGAAAATTCTTTGTATAAAAAGGGGGTTTGAGGTGAGTGTTAGATACAAGTTTTTTTTCAGGTGATGAAGTCCTGATGCTGAGGTGACGAAAGAGGGGTCTTGTTGAAGAGTTTTCAAATCATTCTTGCATATCAGAGCATCGTTACGCTGCCGAATTGCTTGAAGAATGGTGGTGCCATTGTAATCGATTTTGTAGTTAATCGGATCGGTCTCTCTATTGGAGTGGACCCGGAGACGTAGTCACATTCTGTGACGAACACCGTTATCAATCGTTGTTTGCACTTCTCTTCTTCTCTCTTTCTGTCTCTCATTTCCTTTCTTTCTGTTATAATCACCTTGTTATTACTTTCACTCTGTTATTTCCTTAAGTTAATTTTGATTTAATTGACTTGAAATAATCATTGTAAAAACATTGTAAAAGTTTAAGCATTTCAATACTGCAATCTAGTCTAGATCCTATACAGATCATTTCTGGAGGATGGCTTCATGGTTGTGTTCTGTTTGAAGCTTTGAAGTTGATATTGCTTCTGTATAGCATTTGAGCACAGTGAAGTGGTAGCAGTATCTTGTTGGTGATATCACTGGGATCTTTTGCTTGTGTTCGTGGGAATGGTGATTATTCACTTTGGCTTGTATCTTTCTTCCACATGTGCCATGTTGGAAGATGACAAGGATTGTTGCCTGAATGGTGGACATCTTGGATGTTGGAGCAGAATTCTTGATGGAGCATGAGAGCATGTTTGAGGTCTATGTGGTTTCCTGGAAGGCTATGATTGGTTGCATTTTGGTTGCTTCGTTGGACAGTGGTTTGCAGTTGGATGCCTAGTCTTGGTTGCAAATTGTCTGGTGGAATGTTATATGTTGAATCATGTTGATTGGGTGTCTTGATTATTGCAAGGTTTGAACTGGTGGAGCTAGTGTGATATTAGTTCATGGTTGCTTTCGAGGTGCCTATGTGATCTTCATCAAGTGGGAGATTGTTGGAAAATGTTCCTCAATCTCGCAGGCTAAAACCTCTGAGAAAGCATGGTCGCTGTGACATTCATGTTGTCTGGCCAACTGGCAGTTTAGTAACTTTGCATTTTGCTCATGTTGCTGAGACTTTGCTTTTGTCTTACCGACTAATGATGTCACTGTGACTTGTGGACTTCATTGTAACCTTCTGCCTAGTGGAGACCTCTAGCCGACGGTTTGGTCTAGCGGATATCGGGGAGACTCATGATGACTGGATCATCAGGGTAACTCATATGTGTCAGAATGATGTCTCGGCGATGATAGGAAGTCTTATCAATATCAGCATGACCTTTGGTTTGTCTGGTCAATGTGGAAATTGGCATGACTTGCTCCTATCGACATGTAGTCTTGGCGACCAGGAGATGTCTGGGAAAATGGTGTCATCGGTATGAATTGAAGGCTTCACTATGAAGTCTTGGTGATAGGCATTTGTCTCATCGATGGTGTGGGATGTGTTCGGCATGACTCCTGGAAAAAGATAGGCTCAAGGTAACCTGGAGACTTCCTGGAGACTTTGGCGTGAATTCTTGGTGATAGGTGTTGGTCTTGCCAATGGGGATGCAACTGAAGTCATCAGTGTAGCTCTCGGCACTTGATGAAAGGTCTTGGTGAAGTCAAATGTCTTTCTGACTTGGCAAGACATGGGCGCTCAATATGTGGTCTCAGCGAAAGACAAATGTCTTACCGACTGTCAAGCACTGCGATGTAACTTGAAGGCATCGGTATGATGTCTTGGTGAAGAGTGATTGTCTTGCTGATGGGAAACCTAATGTCGATATGACTCTTAGTGACTGCTCAGTGTTCTGTATAACATGAAGCGCTCGATGTGATGTCTTGGAAAAAGATGATTGTCTCACCGAATGGAATACTCATGTCGACATGACTTGAAGATTTCGGTATGAAGCCTTGGCGAACTGCGGGTGTCTTGCCGATGGAAAAGCTAGCATCGATATGACCTTTGAACTTCGGTATGACATCTCATCGAATGGAAATTATCTCACCGATGAGAATGCTGAGGTTGATATGACCTGGAGTCGTCAGTGTAATGTTTGGGCGAAGAGCGATAGTCTTGCTGATTGATGAACTCTTTGGAATACCTTGTGATCTTCGATGTGAGGTCTTGGCGACATGGAAAAGTCTTAGCGATAGCTCTCTAGACTTGATGTAACCTCTTGCCAATGGAGATGAATTTTGGCGACATGTAAACAGGTCTTGTGGCATCGGGGAGACACTTCGACACAAAGTTGATCGCTATTGACTAGGTCAAGTCTGTCCTACATGGTACAACTTGGACCAATCAGAGGAAGTGAAATTCAAATGGTTTGCAGTTGGATTTTTTGTAGTAGTTGGAATTGAACGGTCTGCAAGGAAAAATCTACACCAGAATGGAACAACAATAAGGATGCTGAGTTGGAGATTGTTGTTGTCTTATCCTGAACCAATTCACAAAGAGCCTATTGAGAATGAATGCATATATGTATGCATTGGATGTTCTATAGAAAAAAGAGAAGAAGCTGATAGGCTGATAAGTTGAGAAGATGAAGAGCTGAGAGCCAGAGTGAGATCGATAGAGAAAGTCTGAGTGGCTGGCTGAAAGGCCGAAGCCATGAGGCCGAGGAAGAGAGTGAGAGAGGTAGAGTTATGCTGTTGGAATCTCTCCTAAACATGAATGCCATGGTTGATCTCTCTAGAGGTGTTTGCTAGCAGTTATATCCAGAATGAACAAGATGAATCTTTGAAGAGGCTATGAGCCTGAATTTGTATTGTAACTGTTCTATTGCTAAATAATACAATGGCTCGATCTTTGGAGTGGGGTTTTTTTATCCGAGAGGATTTTCCCCACATAAATATTTGTGTTCTGTTTTCTGTCTTATATTTCATCTGTGTTGATTCTGTTTCTAGAATCTGTCATTGCTTGCTATTGAATTTACATGTGTTTCTCTCAAATGGATCAATGCAGGAAATGAATTGTGTCTGTTTCCACTTTAGAACATAGTTGTACATGTCTGTGAGGCAACCTAATCAAAATTAAAGTTACCAAAGGCACTACTGTTATGGAGTTTTCACTAGATGCACTCCTAGATTTCCTTACAGATCCTGCACATACTCAACTAGCCCAATTATTTTTTAGAATTTTCTATCATTTATTAATAGTTAAGTCTACATTCCAAACTTTATTCAAGTGCTCAGCAACAACATTGTTACTACTCAAAGAATTATAAATAATTTTAGTATTTAAATTTTGAATATGTACACCATTCATCCAAGTTAATTGCTTAAAAGAATCAATTTACTGGCTACAATCTTTAGGTGGGAAGAGAACTATACATGCTTCTTTGAGCATGGTATAAGTTCTCTAGTTAGAAGAAGCAAGGTTAAATTCATGAATCAAAATATTCCAAGATTTAATTTGAACCCCAATGAGGAATTCTTTAAAGCATATAATACCCTTTGAAGCCCAACCCTTGGTTGAGTAGCCTTGCATTAGAGAAAGAGGCTTTTTTTATGCATTAAATTCCATCATATAGACCTATTTTCCAAGACTTTATTATTTGTATCTAGAACCCCCTTGTCAAAGAGATAAGGCCCCACCTCTTCCCAAGATTTCCAAATAATCCTGAAAACATTAGACCTTGAGGGAAAATTTGGAAAGGTACAAGCAATTAGATCACTAAAAGGAAACATCTTCAATGATTTTGCCTGCTTAGGAACAACCAGCTGAATATTATTCTTGACCAAGATCTTCCATGGCTCACTATCTTCTAGGGCTTTAATATCCATTTTATAGCTAGAGCCATGCCATATTTTTTGAGGTCTTTCAGACCTACTCCACCATGGAGCTTTTCTAAAAAACATTAGTCCCATTTCAAAGAATGATGCTTCTTCTTTCCTTTGCCATCAGACCATAAGAAGTTTCTTATTATTTTGTGAATCTCATTTAAATGATAACCACTAAAAGGCCAAACTACTGAGTAGTAGAGGCTATAAGAGGATAAAATATTTTGACAAACTTGAACTCTGCCAGTTAGTGTGAGGAATTTTTTATTCCATTTTTCCAACTTGTTCTCTATCTTTCCCTTAATCCAATTCCACATCTCTTTAAGGAAAGGATTAATGAAAAATGTGATGCCTAGGTACCTTACCTACTTGTTGGCCCCCCACTGAAACTCATATTTCTAAAACCACTCTAGTGGGTTGTCATTCCATTCAACCATGATTGAGTTAGTGATGTAGAGTATCATATCAAAACACTCAATCATCAGGGTACTTCAGACCCAAACCTTATTTAGAGAAGATCAAATTGAACAAGAAACACATCCACTTAACTTTTCATCAAAAACTCATCAAGTTTTCTTATCAAAATCCATCAAACCTCTAGCCATTCAATGGCTATCAAACATAAAATTCACCAAGTCAGTATTCCACACTTTATCAGATTCAAAATCACCTTTACCAACTTAAAAATGACTGTTCCATTTGCAAAACCTGATAAGAATCCATTCAACACTTCATTGTTCACCAAATTGCTCTTTATAACAACTTGTTTCTCAAAGAACTTAAAGACAACAATCAACCTCTCCTATTTCAGATAATTTTATCAGTCATTCAAGGTACTGTATTCAACATAATCTTGACAAAAAAAATTTTACATACCCACAAAACATCAAACCAACAGATTTCCCATTTCTGCAGTCAAGACACCATTTACTACCTTGGGTTCATCATACTCATAACACCCTAAACCATAAGTCAACCTTCAAAACCTTACAAGAGAATTTAGACTATTCAACCAACATTTCAAAGGCAGGAACAAACACAATTGACCACTCATTGCTCTATTTTATCATATTTTTAGTTTCAAGCAACCAATCCTTGTAGGAAAGCTAACCTTAAAGTAGGTGATTTATTTTTAAATAAAAATTAACTTTGCACACTCCATATGTATCTATATGCCCATTATGGTACTATTTAACATACCCAAACAAAAATAGCACTTGTTTTAGAAAAACCATAAGATTCAATACACCACCGCTGTCCTTGAAGCCCAAATTAGCCCATTTTAACAAACCAGGTACCCTTTAAATGCCTCCAAAGCTATCCTTAACTCAAAATAGTCTTTTTACATGCCTTAAAACTACAAATTCAATCGTTACTTCTCAGAAAACCAATCATTTGTGCATTATACTTAAAAACCCTCATTGTATGCCATTTGTGACTACATAAAATAGGGGTTTATAGAAAATGCAACCTACAAACAATATACCACCCTACCACCACTTGGATTAGGTCCAAATAAGTATTCTGATGATCTAGGGAGCACTGCCAACTTCTTCCTATCCTCTTTTCTTCATGACACCCATTGGAGCCATCATTTTCATTATAGAAAACTCAGAAAATATGAGTGAGCAGCCACCAAAACTCTGTGTTCATGCCTTCCCTGCCTCTATACACACATCTACACAAATTTTTTTTCTTAAAAACACCCTACTTATCCCATACCACCATTCTATTGGTCTTATATCAGTGGGATGGGCGGTCTTATATCAGTGGGATGGGCCTTAAACTTCTTTAATGACTCTCAAACCCTATTATGTGGGGTTGTAGACTAGTATGCAAAAAATTGACTTAAATAAATGTTTTACTTATTTAAACTCCTTAAAATTGGTCTTGAATGAGAGTTACTTCCCTACACTATCAAAGACAATAAATATCTAAGCTTAATACAACTATATAGGCCTGGTAAACAAGGAACAATAGAAAGAAAACACAAAAAATTGAGGATAGGGAACTTTCTTTATTAAAAACTCTATAAGAATACAATCAATATCCACTTGATCACCTTTCAAAGGCCTTATATAGATGTTTGCAACATAATTACTAACTACCCCTTCAACTTCAACTACCTAACTACCTTCCCAACGAAGTGACCCTTCACTTTCCTTTGTATCTTGTCTTTTTGTACACTTTTACACTTGCATTTTTTTGACAACTCAACAACATTTTTTGCAAATTTAACTTCAACAACCCCCTAGTGACCTACTTAGGACCTTAAATAAAATGAAATAGGTCTTCATATGAAATTTGACATGAATTTACAAATGATCATTCAATTTAGATAATTTTTTTCCTATGAGAGGCAACTAGGTGCTCCTGCACCATACAACCAACCAACAAAGTTTTCCAAGTCCCTTGGAAACATACTTGTACCTGCAAAAAAGAATCAAATCTTCCTTTTCCTCTGTCTTGGTTTCAATCTCTATCTTCAACTTTTCTTTTTCTTCACTATTTCCTTCACTTGTCTCTTGTCATCTATGTCTTCTCTTTTCCTTTTTCCTTCCTCATTCTTTATCAACAGGTTCACATTCTTATTTTCTTCCTCAAAAGGACACAGGAATTCCCTTTTACCACCAACTCTCTTCTCAACCAAGGACACAAGACTGTTCATAGGATCGTCCTTGCAAACTACTTCTCCTCAGCAATCATCCTTGACCTTCTCTAACCAATCTTCCTTCATCTTCTCAACTAATCCCATCAGTGGAGTACTCTTTAGGCTACAAATCAAGTGCTTCTTTAGACATGAATCCATCTCTCTTCAACCTGCAAACATAAACTCAAACACCAACTCAACAAACCATCCATCTTACCCAACAACAGATCCTAGAAGATGATTCACTCTCTTTTTCCTCTACACCTTCTACCCAGCTTAATCTCCATTGGAGGATGGTGACCACAAACCTTTCCTTGTCTTCCAACACACAACTTAGAAACTTTCCTATCAGCTAGATGGATCAAGCACCTATAGCCAACCAACAATCTCAACCAACCATCAACAAACTACCAATTCAACAAATCCTCAGAAACTTGCTAGCTCTAATACCAATTTGATGTAGAGAATCATATCAAAACACTCAATCATCAGGGTAGTTCTGACCCAAACCTTATTTGGAGAATATCAAATTGAACAAGCAATAAATCCACTTAACTTTTCATCAAAAACTCATCAAATTTACTTATCAAAATCCATCAAACCTTTGGCCACTCAATGGCTATCAAACATCAAATTCACCAAGTCAACATTCCACACTTTATCAAATTCAAATTCACCTTTACCAACTTAAAAATGATTGTTCCATTTGCAAAACCTGATAAGAATTCATTCAACACTTCATTGTTCACCAAATTACTCTTTATAACAACTTGTTTCTCAAAGACCTTAAAGAAAACAATCAACCTCTCCTATTTTAGAATCTTTTATCAGTCATTCAAGGCACTATATTCAACATAATCTTGACTGAAAACAAACCTTTACATACCCACAAAACATCACACCAATAGATTTCCCATTTTTGTAGTCAAGACACCATTTACTACCTTGGGTTCATCATACTCATAACACCCTAAACCATACGTCAGCCTTCAAAACCTTACAAGAGAATTTAGACTATTCAACCAACATTTCCAAGGTAGGAACAAACACAATCAATCACTCATTGCTTTGTTTTATCATATTTTTAGTTTCAAGCAACCAATCCTTATAGGACAGCTAACCTTAAAGTGAGTGATTTCTCTTAAAATACAAAGTAACTTTGCATAATCTATATGTATTTAGATACCTATTATGGTCCTATTTAACATACCCAAATAGAAATAGCACTTGTTTCAAAAAAATCATAAGATTTAATACACCATTGTTGTCCTTGAAGCCCTAATTAGCCCATTTTAACAAAGAAAGTACCCTTTAAATGCCTCCAAAGCTATCCTTAACCCAAAATAGTCTTTGTACATGCCTTCAAACTACCAATTCCATCATTACTTCTCAAAAAACCAATCATTTTTCCATTAGACTTAAAAACCCTCATTGTATGCCATTTGAGACTACATAAAACAAGGGTTTATAGAAAATGCAACCTACAAACAATATACCACCTTTCCACCACTTGGAACAGGTCCAAATAAGTCTACCCATGCTCTATGGAGCACCACCAACTTCTTCATATACTCTTTTCTTCATGACAACCATTGGAGCCATCATTTTCATTATAGAAAACTCAAAAAAATTGAGTGAGCAGCCACCAAAAATCTGTGTTCATGCCTTCCCTTCCTCTATACACACATCTACACAAAAAAAAATTCTTTAGAACACCCTATTTATCCCATTCCACCATTCTATTAGCCTTATATCAGTGGGATGGGCCTTAAACTTCTTTAATGACTCTCAAACCCTATTATGTGGGGTTACAGACTGGTATGCAAAAAATTGACTTAACTAAATGTTTTACTTATTCAAACTCCTTCAAATTGGTCTTGAATGAGAGTTACTTCCCTAGACTATCAAATACAATAAATATATAAGCTTAATGCAACTGTATTGGCTTGGTAAATAGGGAACAACAGAAAGAAAACACAAAATTTGAGGACAAGGAACTTTCTTTATTAAAAACTCTATAAGAATACAATCAATCTCCACTTGCTCGCCTTTCAAATGCCTTATATAGATGTTTGCAACATAAGGACTGACTTCCCCTTCAACTTCAACTACCTAACTACCTTCCCAATGAAGTGACCCTTCACTTTCCTTTGTATCTTGTCTTTTTGTACACTTTTACACTCTTGCATATTTTGTATTTTTTTGACAACTCAACAACATTTTTTACAAATTTAACTTCAAAAACCCCCTAGTGACCTACTTAGACCTTAAATACAATTAAATAGGTCTTCATATGAACTTTTACATGAATTTACAAATGATCATTCAATTTAGACAAAAAAATTCCTATGAGAGGCAACTAGGTGCTCCTGCACCACTTAGAATTAGATAACTTGGCACTAGATGCATTACAAAAAAATTATCTTAAACATAAGGGATTCCATGTTATTCTCATTCAGCTCCAAGAACAAAGTGGTGTCATCTACAAATTGAATGTTGATCAAGTCCTCTTCATTAAGGAGGGTGATACCCTTAACTCAGGGGGAAGCATAGGTTTCTCTTAGGAGGTAGAAGATTGCATCAGATGCAATAAAAAAGAGAGATGGTGCTAGGGGACAACCCTATCAGATTGATTTTTTCAAGATTGAATTCATTACATAAGGATCCATTTATCTCAATTTGTCCAACTGTATCATTCAATAGAGTCTTCACCATATTACAAAAAGTGTTTGGGAAACCAAAGGTCTTCAACATCAAGAGGATAAAATCCCATTCCAATCTATCATACACCTTCTCAAAATCAAGGAGGAACATTGCAACATTATACTTGCATTGAATAGCCCAAAGCATAGCTTCACAGCTGGTTAGAAAGTTTTTGAGAATGTATCTTCATTTCATGAATCTAGTTTGGGTATTGCTGATAAACTTAGGCAGAATGTCCACAAACCTATTTACAATCACTTTTGCAAAAAAATTATAGGATACATTTAATAATGTTATTGGTCTCCAAATCTTGATGAGTGATTTTTCCCCCTCTTTAGGGATCAACGTGATTACCCCTTTATTGATGGAATTACCAAGAGTACCATTCTACAAGGCCTTATTGTACAATTGCAGAAGGTCCACACTTATCCAATCCAAATTATGTTTGTAGAAATCAACTTGGAGCCCATCTTCTCCTAGATATTTTCCATTTTTCAAGATACATATAGCCTTCTTAGCCTCCTCCAAGGACATCTCCTTCTCAAGTAGAGAGCATTGTTCTTGAGATATCTTCTTGGGGATGATTTGGTTACACAAATCCATTTCATCTTGTCTTTCCATGTTAATACCTTCTAAAGTAAATAGATTCTTATAAAACCCATGGAAAGAGGATTTTATTTCCTCTTGGTCTATGATTTCTCTATTATCCTCCCAAATTCTCTAAATGCTTTCTTCAGCCTCCTTACATTTAGGGTTTTGAAGAAGAACTTGGATCCCTTGTCCCCATTATTTAGCCAATTAAGTTTGGATTTGACTCTTAGGCCTTGGCTAAGTTTCTTGGTTTGCATCCTCCTCAAAGAGTTCTTTATTGTAGAATTTTTTTCACATAGATCTAGGTTAGAGGGGTCCCTTTGGATGATTTGTTTATCTTTTAGGAGCTCCCTATTTAGTGCTAGTAGATTTCCACAATCCATGAAGATTTGCTAAAATTTTTTGCATTAGATTGACAATTCTTCTTTAAATTCATAGCTTGTCGTCCTAGTATTTTAGCCTGATGGATACCCCTGTGTGTCTCACTAGCCATATCCAAAAAGGATTCTAAGATCAAATAAATAGCTATGAATTAGGAAGGTGTTTTAATTAGAATGCAGATAATAAAGACGACTCTAAGAATGGTTTTAGCAGATGATTTTATGGACCTTAGGGAGAATTGTAGGGTGAATTTCAACCTATCCTCCCACTTCATCACCTCATTGAGCTAGATATTGGGCTCTCTATGGAGGAAATACACATAAAATACAACATGATTGTTCTGCCTAATTATTTGGGAAATTTGGACTATAAAATTGTAGTGGCACAACCTAGAGTGGGGATTTTTTCCACTAGAGACATCCCCCATTACCTGAACTCTAGAGAAGTGGTACCTTTACTTTTTTCTATTAGCAATTTGTTGAAAATTGATATTAATAAGCATAGGCTAAATTCTCACTTGGGAAACCTTCTACTCATGGATGAGGCCACACAAATTAACTAGAAATGTGATGTTTTTCTTTTGATAACTATGATGCAAGATAAAGCCAATTTTGTATTTCTACCTATGCTATAAATTTTGTATCTCCACTATATATATGGAATAATCTCATTAATATATAATGAAATTTTTCTTTTATGATTCTAACCCTGACATTTACTTTTTGTAATTGTGTGTTTGTTTTATATTTTTATGATGGATTATTGTTGTTAATTTTGTGTTGGATGATTGTGTAAGAATGTCATTATGTTCTTTAATTTTGTGGAATTTTCACTTAAGTAGGAATTAACCAATTTTACAAACCCAACATAACTCCCAAAGACCTACAAATCTATTAGCTAAAAGAAAATCAACCTTAACCAAATACTAACACTATCATTAATTAAGTTAAATACAATGTTTTTGGATTACATCATGAAAACCATTATTAAGGACAAGCTTAGTTGTAATTGTAGTTGATATTTTATTTGGTTTGTATTTAAATTCATCTATGTACTTTTTAGCTAGAATGTTATGATAGAGCGAATAACCCAAGATCAACAACTGCAGAAAACCTTCACCAATGAGCAAGAGAAGCGTACATGCTATTCCACCAAACAAGGAGTATAAGATTTGAGATAATTATAATAAATATTGTATAGGATTTTAAAGTTGTGAAAAATACCAATAGGTGAAAAAATACCCTATGGAAAAAACTACCCAAATAATTAAATGCATAATTAATCCTAAGTTAAAACTTAAGACGGTAACTATGCTATTTACTCTAACACCCCCCGTTAAGTGCAACTTAGGGAGAATGAATGAAGATGAAATATGGGTCCTAGATACACAACCATGTTAGGTACCCATTTACAATGCATAAAAGAAATATCTCACAACCAGAGAAAAGGAGAAAAACCCTATGGGAAAAAACCCCTCTCCCAAAGAAAGAAAATAAATAAAAATTGATGCATGGATGGAGGACTAGATCACACCCCCCAAGGACTACATACATCATATATATACAATGAATGGCCCCCCCATAAGAGGGAAAGATAGAGACTATATATCCCCCCCCACAATGTTTAATCACCTGCAAAAATGGTAAGTCCTTGAAGATAAAACATGATCCAATGTTGACAAACAACTTGTCTCCCTTTCGAAAGAAACAAAAACAAATATAAATGTAGGTATGATTCCCAAAGAAGCATGAAAATGTATGATGATGTCTCTGGAATCTTCTCATGTGTCACCAAGACATTGGAAAATGATGCGATGAACCAATTAGGAACATGCCCAATCACAACAGAAGGTGACAAACAAGGTACCACTGGAAACTGATTCTGAACACTCTCTAGAGACTGAAATGGGGTGACAACAGTTGTACCACAAATATCATCAAATAGGAGGGATATACCCTCAAATGTTCCCTCCAAATCCTAAATGTGAGATTCCAAAAACAAGCAACTAATGTCTGACAAATAAAAATCCCAATTAGGAAGACAATGACATACTGAGTGTGATGAATCATTGGATGAGCACAATGAATCGTCAACACAAAATGAATGGTCCTGCATAATAGGAATGATAGGAGTCTCAATCAATGACTCTGCACAATGAATCACTGAAGGTGAAGTTACATCAACTATCTTTGATGGAGAATAAGGAGCATCTGAAGAACCCTGATCATCCTCATCTGAGGATTCCAAGTATTCCAAAGCCTCAAACTCTTGCATAGTAGCATGATCATAGTGTATCCTATCTAAAAAATGAAGAGGCACGTGATAATCTAAAATAGGATCATCTGGGAATGGCTAAATATCAGGATCTCCATGTATTTCCCATATTTTAATCAAAAGAGTATATGGACACTCAAAATGATCAACAAAATCTAAAGTAGTATCATCGGTATGTATTGTAATCACTCCTAGGACATGATCCCTTTTGCAATTCCCGAAAAAAATCTTACTATTAGTGCCAGGAAGGGGAACAAGATTATATAGGTATGGAAAAAGATGAAGCCATCTCAAGTACTTCAATTAACCATCTCTCCACTATGTATAATTTCCCCTTTCCAACATAATCATATTAGGATGCAAAGAAAACCCCATGACAATTATGACAAATTCAACTCTCCAAAAAAAGAAAAGACAGTAACCTTCAACAACAAATAGAAACTCCCAAATATTGCAAATGAGGAGAGACCAATATCAAACTTCAATGGAATAAAATCACAACCAAGTAGAAAATTGCCAGAGAAAATCCTCAACCACTGCAAAGGTGACAAAAATACCTTTCCATTGATATGTGGTTTGCAAAAATCAACCTCTGTTTGCAAAAGATATGAAAAAATGAAAAAAAGGGCCTATAGAGGCATCTTCAAGAGCTCTCAGTCACACCATACAACCACCATGAGCATCTTCAAAAAAAAAACCAATCAATCAGGCCTCACAAGCCATCAACAACTAGGGCACAATCACCGAGCACCAATCACCATCAAGCAAGATAACCTCTTGTGAGACTTGCTCACACCAATGAGAGGGACTACAAGCTATATGAAGGGGAAAAAATGATTCACCATTGCTAATGTGGGATTAAATATCCAAAGAGCACTTCAAAAGAACTCCAAGGTGAGGCCCACTCCAATCCTTTGTGCAAACAAAGCCCTAAATTGAAATATTTCAAAGAGCACTTTATAAATTATAAAGTTTGAAATCAAATGCAAATAGGGCCTCTTCAATCACTAGCTGAAAAGATTCATGCCTCCAACAGGAAATACACTCCAAAGATGAAAATAAAATGCTTTCAAATATTGAATCCAACAATTAGTTTCCAAACAAAAAAAATGGTTCCCTCCAATTGCAGACCTTGAATAAGTCACAACAGGAAGAATTCGGCTTGTCAAACTGAAATCGTAGCCCTCAAATGTGAATCGATGCAACCAACAAATAGATTTGACTTCTCCAAAAATAATCTACACCCATCAAATAGAAAATTATGCCCCTTCTTTAATCAATTCGATGTCCAAGCAACAATGTAAACACCGCCTAAGCAACTACCATAGAGAACAAAATCATAGGAAAAAACACCCCTCTACTCAAGGAAAATCGCACCCAACATAGATGAATCTTGTGCCATTTGAGAAAAAATAACCACCAAAAAAATATTTTGTTGGTGTTATCGACCTCTCAAAAAACCACCTTCAGGAAATCGAGCATCCTTCAAGTTCACTGCCAAGGAAGAGCTAGAAGAAAATTGTGGCCACCAGGAGATTCAACGCCTTCTAAAGAATCTTCTTAGAAATATGCCTCCCAACAATAACAAGAAATTGGGCTTCAAAATAAATTCACTCCCTTCAAAGCCAAAAAAGAGCCTCACACTTTGAATGCCCGTTACCAATTCAAAGACACTGCGTTAAAAAAAAGAAGAGGCAACCACCACTTCAATGGTGATTTATCATGCAATATAGGGTTTTTGATTGCTTCAACAATACACTATCCTCCAAAAAGAAGATTGATTCCCTCTCAATAGGAAATTGGCTCCCAAACTCTTGTTGCCAGTGCGAAAAAAATCACGCCTCTTATAGCCACCTTCAAAATGGAATAAATTGTGCCTCTAGATGTAAATTGTTCCAAGATTGCAATGGCATTCACCAGAAATCAGGAAAAAATCAAAAGGAAACTTTGAAATTTAAGAAAATTTCATATGTAAAAAAAAAATCAAATCAATCTCACACTCCAACGAAAACTCTTACAAAGGATTCACAGAATGGGAGGCTCTGATACCATGATAGAGAAAATAAACTAGGATCAACAACTGCATAAAACCTTCACAAATGAGCAAGAGAAGCACATAGGCTATTTCACCAAACAAGGAGTATAAAATATGAGATACTTAGAATACATACTATACAGGATTTTAAAGCCATGAAAAATACCAATAGGTGAAAACCTACCCTATGGGAAAAACTACCCGAATAATTAAATGCATAATTAATCCTAAGTTAAAATTTAAGATGGTAAATGTGCTATTTACTCTAACATGTTATAAACATGCATCATTTTCAATTTTATGTACCAAATGAATGTATATTCAAATGCATATTTACCAATTATTTTACTAATATAGATAGAAATGACTAGAATAATACTTGATGTCGAGTGACAAATTTCATCATTTAACTCAATACTTTTGGACCATTCACTGCTCTAAGTGTTGACAAGTTAATTTTCCTTTTGAATTTTAACTTTCATGGTGAATAAATCTTTGTTTACCTTAAAAAATTTCTCAAAGTTCTTTATTTTCCTTTTCCTATCAACATCATGAATATCTGTTAATACTTTATCCCAAGCCATTTCTTCATTATTTACTCTTTTGAAAGTGAGGAAGGAATTATTGTAAATCAGAAAAATAAAATTTTGATATTCAAATTGTGATACTAAGACTTGAATAACCTCCCTTTCCAATTGGAATTCAACACTTACAGACTGTGATTTTACATTATTAACCTTTTGGTCTTCTAGATACTTCTGGGTGCTTCCACAATAATGGGTTACATTTTCTAGGACATCCTAATTTTTGTTGAAATCAAATATTTTTAGAAAATATAATGATTTAAGCATTGAAAGGTTCCATTTAATGAATTCTAATTAAATAGGGTTTGATCAAACCCCTTTAGATCAAAACCCCTTGGATAGAACCCCACTAGTTTTAAACCGCCTATAATGGAGTCTCCTCTACACCTATCAAAATGCTGATAAAAAAACACTTTTGATTTGTAACCTTTTGGAGGATCAAATGAATTCATTTAATATTTATGTTTTGTAAGTATGTAGTCCTTATTATAAGATTCTCAAAAAGTATAACTTTAATATATTAAATTTTATTATTATACTTTTTTATTTCTTGTTGTAGTGTCAAAAAATGTTGTCGTGTACATTTTCACACCTAATTTGGGAATAATTAATAAATTGGACTTGATATCGCCTTGATCTAGTGTTGTGATGTGTTTTACACATCCACATTAGGTTTTGGGCCCTCTTGAAGCTAAATAAACCTAACTTATCCTTAATTTAATGTTGTAAAGTATATTTATTTTCACCTTCACATTAAATTTAAGAGGCTTGTAAACTAAAGTGGACCTAATCTAGTGTTGTAATGCGTTGTACACATTCACATTGGATTTAGGGCCCTTATAATCTAAATAGACCCAATTTTTCCTTAATTTAGTGTTGTAAAGTGTATTTATTTACACTTTCACATTGGATTTAGGGACCTATAGCAATTAAGACTTAATATCATCATTAATAGGCCCCTAAGAGCCTATATTGTGCATCCCAAGGCATATTTCAATCAAAAACCCAACAATCTCAACATATAAACTTAATTTACACACTCCCTAACACTTTAGCAGTCAAAATAGGCCCTTAGGGACCCATTCAGGACTTTGGGTGAATGTTTCCCATCTAGGTGGAACCCATTCACCATAGATAGCGAATGAGTCCCATTTGGCCCATTTTTGAGGTTTTAAGCAGAAAAATTTAGTTTTAAGTTTAAATTTTGCATATGTTAGCCTTTGGGATCTAATATATGGGATATTAGATGGATTTCCTATATAAATAATCTCTCAAACCATTATTTCATCAAGAATTCATTATATCAATTCAAGCATTTAAGAGTTAAGCATTCCAAGACTTTACAAGATCATCAAGATAGCATTCAAGATCATTTTTAAGGAATTCAAGGGCATATTCTTCATCAATTGTTGAAGTAATTCAAGATCCATCATCATGTCAAGAATATCAAGCATCAAGCATGTTATTGAGCTAATGTTGTGATGTAGCATTGAAGATCCAAGATCAAGTATTGTTCTACTCCTATTGTCAAGATCAAGATCTACATACTTCATGGTCATTTCATGTTGAGTTGCATATTTACAAAGCATCATTTACAAGGAATCATTCGAGATCTAGGAGCTTTGAAGACTTGAATATCATTGAATATTAGGCTACAAGCTTGGAGAAATTTGTTAGAGTTGTCTCCCCATTCGCAAATTTGTAATCTTCACCAAAAAGTCACATACAACCTCAAAATTAGGGTTTTAGATCTGGAAACAAAGAGGAACAAAAAGAGCAGACATTCAAGGCCAGATTTAGATTTTAAAGCTCTAGAAAACCTTAACTGGACTCATTCACCTAGATTGGCGAATGAGTCCCAATTTAGGTCAATTTTGAGATCTTTGTAGTTTTGAATACCCTTTTTCAAGAAACCTGACCCTATACAGAAACCCTAATCTGGGACTAATGCGTCTAGAATGGTGAATGAGTCCTAGTAGGCCTAACTTTTAAAAAAAATAGCATTTCTAGTCTCCATTCAAGTCCCTACAATTTTCTAAGTGTAGACTTATGATTTTACAACTTTTTGTTATGATTTATATACATTTATAGGTCACTCATTCAAGTTTCATGTGTCACTAGGATTTGTGATGCAGGGCAGGGTGGATAACCTCAACACTAACTCAAACAATCAAACCTTGGAATTCTAGATGTTGGACACTAGGAACACTGAGGGGGGGGGGTGAATCAGTGTTCCACAATATTTGATTTTCAAACCAGATCTTAAACCATCCATAGCAATAATTAAACCCGCAATAGCATTCACAAAATGTAAACAGAAGGAAACATGCATACACATTAAAGAAAACCATAACACTAGGACTTTTATGTGGAAACCCTGTTAGGGGAAAAACCATGGTGGAGATTAATCCGCAAAGTATACTCTGTTAAAAGTATGATGAAAGGGCAATGCACTTGCATTCAGCCACACTACCTAGAGCTCACTGCTCAAAATAGAGGCTCACTACCTTACAAAGTATAATTTAAATTACAACAAAAATTTTAACTGAGAATACAACATCTAAAAATTCTTGGATTCGGTTCCAATGAAGCTCATAATCAGATGCTAGATGTTTTGACCAGTTCGCGCTTCTGCTCTACTCTACTTTTCTCTCCTACAAAAACCCTTATGTAGCATAAACAAAATTCTCTCAACATATCTTCTGAGATTAACCCATATAGCTGCTCTGTACTTTTTCACACAAACTCACTTCACTCTACATCTCAAAATGATTTTCTGATCTCCTTTATATATCTGCTAACAAGAGTTTTATTATACGTCGGCTTCAAAACAAAATATAATATTCTTACCCATGTTGGCTCAAATCACTAGTTAAAATTGATGCGTACCCTCACAAGTTGGCTAGACTATAGTAGGGACCCAAATCAAAATTCCAAACATAAGAAATAGTTAAGTACATACTCCTTATACATCTGCGACACGCCATATGCAGTAGGTCGGCTAGAATGAGAAAATAAATCATTCTTTCGAATCTCTTAACTCGTACTTCGACTAATGCAACACCACAAAAGTTTCCAATAGGATAGAATACAAGTTAAACAAGCTTCCCTGGGGATTCACACCACAAAATAGTGATCCAGTGAAGTATTTAGATTGACTTGTCAACCGGATGTCCTGTTCTTCATACTTTATGCCGGTAGATTACATACTCTTACTTATCTTTCCGGTAGGGGAAACTTCAACACTATGGATCATACTGCTGACTCTAGTTACCATCAATGATAACACAAGAAGCCAAAAAAAATCTCTCCAAGCCATATGCCAACAATCTCCCCCTTTGGAATTGATGGAAACACTTAGTGAAAAATGACTAAGTGTCAACTCAAAAACTTATCAAAACCAAAATTGTTGCTCCCCCTTAGGATGGCAAGGCATTTTTCACCACATTCTCTCCCCCTTTGACATCAATGAAAAATATTCTACTACATTCGCTGCACTTCTTTCCTTCAAAATTATTTTATTCTCCCCCCTTTAGCAAAATAGAGAGTTCAATCAAAATTTGGAAAACTGTTGCACAAATCATAAGATTATCTTATACTTGACTTTCATTTCTGGAAGAGATTTCTTCCAAGAGTCCACTGCAATCCTAATAGCTATAATCAAGTTGTTATTCACTAATGTTCTATTGATAATCTGAACAAGGGATTCAGGAATGGTAATGGCATCATTCAACTTTTCTCCTTTCTTTAGAATTTCAATCATTTGATCCAGCCTGGATTCGGTATGATCATTTACTTTCCAGAAAGAATCCATAAGAGTATTTTTGGTAGAGTAAACCTTTGCATGCTCAGCCTGCAGAACTTGAATCTTATTCTTAACTTCTTTATCCTAATCCAAAAACATAATGTAGTCCTTCCCAATTCTGACAAGCTCATTCTCAATTTCCTACAACTTGTCCTTGTATTTTCCAACCACATGAGGCCACCTAAGACAGTAATTAAAGATCTTATTGGCTGAGTCAATGCAGTGTCTTAGCACATTCATTTTCTTCTTCAGTTTAACAAGAGATAGTCTAAATTGCATCTTCAAATAAGAAATTATTTCCTCCTCTTTTCTATCCAAAGGCACAAATTCCATAGCCTCCTTGATACATTGAATTAACTCATCTGGAAGTACATTTTGTAGACCCTCTAGTTCAATTTTGTTGTCAACACAGTATCTTCCTAGGGTGTCCTCAATGACATCCTACTCGTAAGATGGTCCATTTATCCATATATCATTTATCTTTTGCATTCCATCCTCATCCTGAATAATCTACAATATATTTTCTTTAAATAGAGCACCTTCTTCATCACTCTCTTCTACAATTTCCACAACCGGTTCAACTAGTTTTGGTTCTTCTCTTGGAGTATTTTCCTCAAAGTTTTCATCGACTATATCCACAACCATTTGTTCTTTTCCTTTTGCCTCAACTTTTTTTGACTTGGGTGCCAGAGGAGTGACACCAAGTAATTTTATTTCTCTCTTCTGCCTTTTCTTTGCCTTACCAGAGGATGATCTGACTTTAGCTATTTTTATCGGAAGAGGAATAACACTTGCACCAAACCTTTCTAACAACTTCCTAAAGAATTTTTCATAAACTCTTTCACCATTTTCAAAAGAGTTGAAATGTTCAAAAATTTTCTTGCAGACTAGTATATTTTCTTTCCACACCATATTGTCATTCAGAGGCAAGCAATTTAGGAAATACATCATAATGCATGTAGCCAGGGTACCAAACCTGAAAGAGTAGCCTATATCCTTAGTCAATTGTACATTCTACAACAATTGATCCTTCATCAAATCACATAGGTCAAAGTCTTCATTTTCTATTATCATTTTATGAGTGATATATACAACACCTATCAAGGTTGATCCTTCTCTATTTCTGAAGAAGATATTGTATGAGATTCCATGTGCAACATACCTTGTCAATGAATCTTTAATCAATGCAATTATCAAAGCCCTCTGATCTCCCCTTATTCTTGTTAGGGCTTTGACCTCAACATTTTGAATTGATTTATTTTTTGAAACATTACAACCATTGCATAGACCTATTAGATTCTTGATTACATCCTCAGAGATTCGATAGGGTTTATCCATAGTAAAGATATCACCGTCCAACCTGTTCAAGATAAACTGAATCACTTCTGCATTGACGAAATGAGGGAATTCATTCCAGATATCCAAATTCTTATGCTTCAATCCTCCAAGCTTCCTTAATTCGGTGGGAGACAACAAATTTCTTTCATCCCTAACTTTTTGACTCTATACTCATCCAGAGTTATTGTTCCTTTTATTTGTTTCATTTTTTGTAACGAGAAAGGTTCTACCGATCACCAAATAGATATGAGATTAATAAGCAACAGAAATACCTAAATAATTTTCCACTAAATTGACCTTTTTTGGTTGAAAAGGTTCTCCAATTATTCTCTTTCAATGCACGATGACAAATTAGGGTTCCAAATTCCCTTTTATAACTTCACATACTTAACTTCCCGCCGCATTAAATGCATTGCCCTAGAAGTTTCGGTTACTCTGCAAACTCAGAAAGCAAGCGAAGAATCCAACTTCAGACTTTCAACATTTCATCCAACACAACAAATGATTACAAATACATTTGTCAAAGAATAACACAACTGTTGACGACATCTAGTGATTTGGAGCCAACTATACATAGGGGGACAAGGGATTTTTCATGAGAAACTCCCCCTAGGCCTCTGGCCTGAAGTCAATTGCCGGAAGAGTTACCAAAGGGAGCTTCTGATACAGCCTTGTATCCTTCATCAGATTCACTTTCTTTAACCCATGTTTTCCTCATCTGATCTCTTATCTCTTCGACATATGCTTTTTATTTTCCTTTGTTGTCTTTTTGTGAATTTCTTCCTTGATTAACTAGACTTCTTTTATTCATGTTTCTATTCCTGTAGAATCTTGCAATGTGCCCAAGTTTGTTGCAACTGTAGCACACTAGATTTTTCTTTCTATACCATCCATTCCACTGATTTCCTCTTGATCTGCATTGATTAGGAACATGTCCAAATCTTCCATAGGGATAGCAATTAATGTTACTTGCATTGACAAACATACTTATGCACTCTAATGACTTATGACCAAATTTCTTGCATTTAAAACACTGACCGAAAAATTATGGGGTGCTAAATTTTATCTTTCTTCTACACTAAGAAGCCATATGTCCAAATTTATTACAAACAAAGCAATATCCATTAAATTTCTGAGCATTAGGTTGCCTTACTAGATGTCTTGTGCCTTTTTTCTTCTTTTCAGGGTTCTTCTATTTGGATCCAAAGCTCTCTCCCTTCTCATAGCCAAGACCTCACTTATCATTTGTCTCCTTTTGTCCCTTAGTTATCTCATTAAGCTTAGCAGAACTTATCTTGAACTTCTCCTTGAATTCATTTGTAGTAGTAAACTCATTTTTGAGAATAACTACCTGTCTCTCAAGTTCTTGTTCATTGTTTTTGGATTGTTGTAGTTCAATATCTAGTTGAATGAATTCACTATTAATTATATTGCATTCTTCAGATTTTTCTTTCAAGGAATAGGCCAAATTCTCCTCTTTCTTCTTTCTTTCTTCAGTCTCTTTGGTTAAATTTATTGCCATAGATTCCATTTCAAATTTTAGAGCAACATTGTCCTTAGCAAGATTTTCACATTCTTTTGTTATTTCTCTTAGGGTTTGATTTAGATCGAAATCATCCAGACCTTTGCTTTCTTTTTGCTTCAACTGATCACATAGTTCCTTCCTCTTTTCCCTTTACTCATTTATTTTATCCTTCAGTGATTGAATGAACTTTTTGGTAGCCACAATATTTGCTTTTAGTTCCATGACCTCTGCTTTAGATTGATCAAGATCATCAAGTGCCACCATAAGCTATTGTTGAAGACCACCAGTGTCCATTGTAATTCAAGATCCACCTCAAGTTGTTAAAACTCATAAGAGGAACTGACTCTAATACCAATTATTGGACACTAGGAACATTGAGAGGGGGGTGAATCAGTGTTCCACAATATTTGATTTTCAAACAAGATCTTAAACCATCAACAACAATAATTAAACCCTCAATAGCATTCACATCATATAAATAGAAGGAAACATGCATACACATTAAAGAACACCATAACATTAGGATTTTTACCTGGAAACCCTATTAGGGGAAAAACCATGGTGGAGATTAATCCGCAAAGTATACTCTGTTAAAAGTATGATGAAAGGGGAATGCACTTGCATTCAGACACATTGCCTAGAGCTCACTATCTTACAAAGTATAATTGAAATTACAACAAAAATTTTAACTGAGAATACAACATCTACAAATGCTTGGATTTAGTTCCAATGAAGCTCATAATCAGATTCTGGATCTTTTGACCAATTCGCACTTCTACTCTACTCTGCTCTCCTACAGAAACCCTTCTATAACATAAACAAAATTCGCTCAACAGATCTTCTGAGATTAACCCATATAGCTGCTCTGCACTTTTTTGCACAAACTCACTTCGCTCTACATCTCAAAATGATTTTCTAATCTCCTTTATATATCTGCTAACAAGATTTTTATTATATGTTGGCTTCAAAACAAAATATAATATTCTTGCCCATGTTGGCTCAAATCACTAGTTAAAATTGATGCGTACCCTCACAAGTCAGCTAGACTACAGTAGGGACCCAAATCAAAATTTTAAATATAAGAAATAGTTAAGCACAGACTCCTTATACATCTAAAACACACCATATGCAATAGGTCGTCTAGAATGAGAAAATAAATCATTATTCTAAATCTCTTAACTCATACTCTAACTAATGCAACACCACAAAATTTTCCAATAAGATAGCATACATGCTAAACAAGGATCCCTAGGGATCCACACCACAAAATAGTGATCTGGTGAAGTATTTAGATCGACTTATCAACCAAATGTCTTGTTCTTCATACATTCTACCAATAGATTACAAATTCTTACTTATCTTACTAGTAGGAGCAACTTCAACACTGCAGACCATACCGATGACTCCAATTGCCATCAATGACAACACAAGAAGCCAAAAACAATCTCTCCAAGCCATATGCCAACACTAGAACCCTAACTTGGTGGTTTTCCTTCATAATTCCTCAATTCCCCTAGTAGTATTTCAAAAAAGGGTTTTCCAACATAACTTCTAGGACTAACCAGACATCTAGAATATACATACATTTCCAAATACCCTTTATATGCTAGTTGACAACATATCAAATTTGCATATGGGGTTACTTTGTAATGAAGCCCTCAAATTTGGATTGCTAACACTCAAATTAAGCCTAATTAGGCTTGAACAAAAAGGCAACAATATGGTTTGATAAATTCAACACAACCTAAATCAAACAAACTTTGAAATCTTAGAACATAACTTGGAGGGTTTTCCTGGCAATCCTTAAATCTCTCTAGTAGTCCTTCCTAACTGGTTTTCAAATAACAATTTCATGTGAAAACCTCATACCCAAACTGTAAAATAATATTTGAATACCCTTTTTGGCCTTTGTCAACATATCCAAAATTTGGATGGGGATGTTTTGAAATACAAGGGTCAATTCTTGATTGTCCTACTTCTTTAGACCTTGAAAGTGGGGCAACAAATTGATTTTTTTTGCCATAATTTTTAGTGCAGACAGATAACAAGAATCTAAACATATTTTCATATACCCATTTGGGTTTTATACAACATACCTCAAAATAAGGGATGGTCACTTTGTACAAAACCCTTCAAAATTTGGGTTGTTTGCTCATTTTTACCCTAACTAAGGTTTCTGACAGTTTTTAGTAAAATGGCTCTAACTTGCTTGAAACGTAATGAATTTGAGTGCTACAAAAAGAAGAATAAAGTAGATTTATAGAACCACCAATTCCAATGTGTTTTAGACTATGGTGAGGCCGTACAAGTCCATACCAATTATCAAAACAGAAAAAAAAAATGTTTCAAAAATACAAAAAATAGAAATGTTTTATTATACCCACTTCAATATTTTCAATAACCACCACCTCTCCAACCTTCGCTTCAACCATTACAAGGATAATTAAACATATACCAGAAAATTTATAACTGATTTGCAACCTACAACCATTCTAATTCTTCATTTGCATCATGTGACTTCAAATTTCACAATTTGCAACTTTTTGACAATATTGACAACTTTTACCACATATAGTAACTTTTACATTTTCCACAACTTGACCACACATATCCTCCTAAGGCCTCATCTAAACCCTTACAAACATGAAAATGATCCAAAAGGACCTTATTACATAAGAGAGACACAAAACCAAAATAATGACAAACAAAAATCTCATAGGTGCTCCTGCACCATTTTGTCATTAAGCCTTGCATTTCATTTGTCTTTCTATGTTCTTACTTGGTGGTGAAACCATTATTAATCTCTAAAAATACCCTAGGATACCAGGTTCTAGTAGATCTCTTACCTCTATTCCACTCTTGGGGTGAAATCTTTAGGGAATCCTTGAATGTTAGTTGGAGAAAAGTGATGTTCTATGTGTTAAACCATAAAGTGTCCATTTTTCAACTAATCATTTTGGTGAACCCGATGTGAATTAAACATGAATCCTTCCTAGGATGTTGTGCTCAAGAAAAAAGTACCTATGTCCCTATAGAGCCTCACATGCAAGAAAAGACTAGTGGTCTTGGTTATTTCCCCTTTAAAGAAACAAAAAAGCCTTCACTTAATATCAACACTCTTACAAAAGATTCCTCTAAGCCCACTTTAACATTAGTGCATCCTAAACTAATAGAAACTAGTGGTCTTGATTGTTATCCTTGGAAAGAAACAAAAAAAACAAAGAAATATTTTCTTAATGTCAATGTCATCAGGGAAAACACTAATGATTTGAATTTGTTAGATTTTACATCCTCCTGTAAAGGAGAGAACAAAATCTCGCAATAGAAAGAGTCTTGTGTAGGTATGACACCTTGTACTAAGCAAGAGATATCTTTGTCACAAAACAAAGCAACATCCTCTACTTTTGATCAAGAGAGTATATTGACGAGACTCCTCCAAGATCATCTGATATCTCTCCCTCCAAGAACACAAAAGAAATTTTAATACAAGAATTCATTTTTCACATATCATAGAGTTCACAATCATTCTACTAATGAATGTATGGCTTTAAGTAACAAAATTCAACATCTTAAGGAATGTGGTGCTTTTCCTTGTGTTGAAGCACCTAATTCCTCTAATTGAAACTTATTTTCATTCTATTCAGCTCATCCTTTTCCTACACTATGTGGGGGAAAAAGGATTAGATAGCCTTGTCCTCGTATATCACTTATCATTGTCTATTTTGGTTAGTTGATCACCTTTCATGAACATATAAAAGAAAACTTGGGATGTGGATGACATGCCTTAAGTTGACTCACATGTGACATACTCATTCATGATGTAATTTGATTAAAAAACATATGACTTAGCATAGGGATTTTAAAATAAGCTCCCATGTCTTCTTCTACTTTAAAGAAATTGCTCATAGTAATGATGTTAGCAACCGCATTAAAGTGGGTGAATACATCGACAAGTTCTTGTGTTTCATTGTGTGATTTTCTTTTTCTTGCGATGCGTCCTTTTCTTGGTAGTATCATTGGGATTTATTTCCCCCAAGAGCATAATATTTCTTTTACTTGTCCTCTCTTGGAGACATTAGGCATGTTGTTCCCTAAGAAGAGACCTTGCACAAATTAAGAAAAATCCCTTTGAACACACCTTACATTGTTTGTTATATGGCCACCTTGCATAACACACTTTGCATGCTTATGGAGCCATCTTGTTTATGAGTTCCAAGTATATGAAGTTTTGCTTCTCTCATGAAGCTCGAAGATCCTTTTGCATGGTGTCTTATCAAAGTTATTAGGAGGTATAACTTTAGTATGGTTGGATGGGAAGCCGATCTGAGGCATGACTTTCCCTTAGCCACTCACGTGTGTGTTTGAGTGCATATCAACCGTATGTGTCTCACCTTCTTAGATTACTCACCCAACGGAAAGCCAATAGTTCCATTTCCTTAGATTGAGTATGCATTTATTTTTGGACAAATAGCCTAGATCTGATCCACATCGTGTTAGACAAAAAATCAAAGGTTGATCCACCTCATTATTATTTTTACCTTTTTTTTTTCTTTTCTTTCTTTTAGTTATTAACATTGCATGTTTACATATTTTGATGTTGCATATTATACACCTTGTGCATGTCCTTTTGTGCTTATGTAGGTTTGACATAGGGTCTTGGATCCTAGGGGCTTGGTTACCTCCTTCACCTTTGTTATCCTAGACCAAATGCTTTGGTACAATTGTACCCCTCTTGAATGTCTACTTTAGTGTGATTTTTAAGTAAGTTCATCCTCTCACTAAAGTGGGGGATAAATGTAGCATCAAAAAATATCATCGTGAACATTTTCACACCTAATTTGGGAATAATTAATGATAAATTAGACTTGGTATCACCTTGAACTAGAATTGTCATGTGTTTTACACATCCACATTAGGTTTTGGGCCCTCTTGAAGCTAAATAAACCTAACTTTTCCTTAATTTAATGTTGTAAAGTGTATTTATTTACACTTTCACATTAAATATAAGAGGCTTGTAAACTAAAGTGGACCTAATCTAGTGTTGTAATGTGTTGTACATATTCACATTGGATTTAGGGTTGTTCTAAGCTAAATAGACCTAATTTTGCCTTAATTTATTGTTGTAAAGTGTATTTATTTACACTTTCACATTGGAGTTTGGGCCCTATTGCATTTATGACTTTAATATCATCATTAGTATGCCCCTAAGACCCTATGTTGTGCATCGTAAGGCATATTTCAATAAAAAAACCAAAAATCTCAACATATAAACTTAATTTACACACTCCCTGACACTTTAGTAGTAAAAATAGGCCCTGTGGGACCCATTCACTACTTTGGGAAAATGAGTCGCATCCAGGTGGGACCCATTCATAATAGATGGTGAATGAGTCCCATTTGGCCTATTTTTGAGGTTTTAAGTTCAAATTTTGCATATGTTGGCCTTTGGATCTAATATACAATTTATTAGATGGATTGTCTATATAAATGAGCTTTCAAATCATTATTTCATCAAGCATTCATGATATCAAGTCAAGCATTCAAGATTTTGAGCATTGCAAGACTTTCCAAGATCATCAAGATAGCAATCAAGATCATTATTAAGGCATTCAAGGATAGATTCTTCATCAGTTGTTGTAAAAATTCAAGATCCATCGTCATGTCAAGCATATCAAGCATCAAACATGTTATTGAGCTAGTGTTGTGATGTAGCATTGAAGATCCAAGATCAAGTATTGTTCTACTCCGATTGTCAAGATCAAGATCTATATCCTTCATGGTCATTTCATGTTGAGTTGTAGATTTATAAAGCATCGTTTACAAGGCATCATTCAAGATCTAGGTGCTTTGAAGACTTGAAGATCATTGAAGATTAGGTTACAACCTTGGAGAAAGTTGTTGGAGTTTTCTCCCCATTTGCAAGGTTGTAATCCTCACAAAAAAATCACCTATAGCCCCAAAATCAGGGTTTCAGATTCAAAAATAAAGAGGAACAAAAAGATTAGACATTGAAGACCAAATTTAGATTTTAAAGCTCCAAAAAACCCTAACTAAACTCATTCACCTAGATTGGTGAATGAGTCCCAATTTAGGTCAATTTTGAGAGTTTTATAGTTTCAAATACCCTTTTCTAAGAAACCTCTTCCTGTACAGAAATCTTGATCTAGGATTGATTCTCCCAGAATAGCGAATGAGTCCTAGTAGGCCTAAATTTCAAGTCTCTACAAATTTCCAGGTTCACACTTCAAATTTTATAGCTTTATGTTCTAATTTATATGCATTTTTAGGTCATTCATTCAAGTTTCATGCATCACTATGTTTTTTCATTAGACCTTTCATTTCATTTGTCTTTCCAAGTTCTTACTTGGTGGTGAACCCCTCATTAATCTCTAAACATACCCTAGGATACCCTTCTTGTATATCTCTTACCTCTATTCCACTCTTGGGGTGAGATCTTTAGGGCATTCTTATGTTGCAAGAATGGAAAGAGGAGTGAAAGTGTTGTCATTGATGTCAACTGGCTAGTTCGTTATCTACTAGTTGTTATTGATTGTATATGTTGAGGATATTGAGAAAATTATATTAAAAGAAGGTTACAGGTATTCAGTTGTTGAGGATGTTGATCCAATGCTTGTTGAGGTTTAGGAGAATTGTTGTTGGTCTGAATTTCTCTTTGATGAAGTATTATGGCTTGTGGTTCTAGAGTTGTGTTACTTGGGGTATGTGCAGGATCATGATGGGCCAAAAAGTGGCGATATGTTGGGTCTATGTAGGGTATATGGCTAACGACATTGTTTTTACCCAAAATTGAGGAAACAAAAATGGTTTTTAAAGGAGATTCTCATATTTCCACCAATATAAATTATGCTTTACTTTGAATTTAATAAATAATTATTATTCATTTTCTATTTGAATTATGACTAAAGTCCTAATTGATAGGTTGATTGAAAAACACCTAAAGCTTTCAAACGATATCACATTTTTTGAATCCAAAACATGCGTCACATTCTATGCTTCACATACTATAAGATTAAAAAAGAAAAAAAATGAATTTCATGAAGTTTTCACCAAGTTAAGGTGGTTAGAGATACAATTTTTTATAATTTTTAAAAGTTGTAATAAAAAATTATAATTAATTATTTACTTGGAAAAAAATTACAAAAAAAATGCATCACATCGGGACATGAGTCCTCTACTTATATATCTAAAATCTTATAAAAAAATATTATCATTTTATTTTGGTTAGGGTTGTCAGACAAACACCTACTTCTTATTTTTTCCCTAAAATTTAAGTACTACTGCATTGAAAATTCAAAGTTTCACCAAATAATTTATTAAAAAAAAAAAAACCTAGTAGTTTAGAAACTACATTCAATTTTCTATAGATTCTATTCTTACATATTTTTGAAATAATATATATAACTTATTCAAATTTTTATGTCAAGTTTCCTAACTCTAATTTTTTTGAATTTTTCACCACTTAAGGGCCTATTTTTTCCATGATGGTCCTGGACATACCTCTTGGTTCTATTTAAGATGGTTTCGACATTTGGAAGTATCGATCTTAATTGATCTATGTCTTTTACACTGGTTTGGCCCACCGTGTGTCAAACACTATCTTCGAAGTTGATGAAGTGTGTTGGATCTATTATGGGTCCCAGTGAAGCATGTGTTTGGGTCACCCTCATTCTAATTCCACCCTAGGATGTTTGGCACTGACCTAATTTTAATTTGAAGATTGGATGTCTAACTTTGTATCTTTTCAAGGTTGGAGATAGTATAAATACTAAATGTGTTAAGCGATGAAAATAGTACATAATAAAAGAAGGAAGATAGTGAAAGAGAAGACATGAATTTGATGCTATTTTGAAAGTGTGTGAGTTAGGTGTGTGGTTGATTAGTGCAAAGCTTAAAGCCAAGTTTCTAGATGCAGTGAGCAAAAGGAAAAATCTATCATTCATGCAAGTTGATTAGTGATTGTGGTGGAATCTTTGTTGCATTGGGATTGTTGTCTCTCTGTAAAAATTCTTCTTTTTCTTCTTTGTATCTCTGTGGAAGTGATCTCTTCGGGTTGTAGCCCTGTGGATAGTGAGTCCTTATTTCAGGCAGTGAGCCTTATCTTAGGCAATGAGCCTTTTGTAATCGGTTTTGATATTCTCTATAGTGTGAGTTAATCCTCACTATGGTTTTTCCCTAATTGGGTTTTCCACGTAAATCTAGTGTTATTATGTTTTTGCATTTACATTTGATGGTTAATCACTTAATCAGTTTATGTGTTAGTTCTGGTAATTGAATTTAAGGTTAAAATCTATGAAAACTAATTCAGCCCCCCTCTTAGTTGTCATATACAACAATTGGTATCAGAGCTTGGTTCCTTTGTGAAGAGCTTAACTGCTTGAGGAAGGTCCAGTATCGCTAGTAAAATGGTATTTGATTATCCAAAGTTTGATGGAACTAATTATGGTATACACAAAGTATTTATGGATAAATATCTGGAGTATTGTGGATATGGTGTAGATAAAGCTTATAAGAATCCCTACACTCCTACTAATGGTCTGAGTACACCTAAAGAAATTAGAGCACATGAAGTGAATAACAAGGAAAATTTCATGTTGAAGAATAGTTTGGTACATTCCGAGTTGATTAAGGTTCATAGTTTGAAGACAACTAAGGAAATATGGGATGCTTTAGAAAGAGCACATGATGGTAATGAAAGGGTAAAAGAGTAAAAATTACAAAATTTGGAAACATAGTTTGATCTTATACATATGAATGAAGATGAGAGTGTTAAAGCCTATGTACAAAGATTAGATGAGGTAGTGGCTAGAATGAGGTCCCTTGGTGCTACTATAGATGAAACCAAAATTGTAAAGAAGATTCTCAAAACACTTCTTAATGCTTATAGTGAAAAGGTGAGTGCTATTGATCAAAATATAGATTATAAGACTTGTATTAAGGATCTGTTGCTCAAATTTTTGACATCTTATGAAATGAGGAATTCGAATCTAAGAAGTGGAGGAAAAATGGAGACTACTTTTAAAGCTACAAAAAATGAAAGATCCAGATGAAAAGAACTTTAATTAAATCAAGGATAACTTTGTAAGAATAATGACAAAAGGCTTTGGTAAGTATGAAGGTAAATTTCCCTTTAAGAGATATAGTTGGGGAGAAATTGGTCACTATGCTGCAAAGTGTCCAAAAAGAGCTAAAAGGAATAAACAAATATATAAGAAAGAAAAGAAAGGAAAGAAGACTAATAGAGCTTACTAGGTTAATGAGAATGTTAGTATTTCAGATGAAGATTTAGAATATGAAGATCCAGATGAAAATGAATGATTTTTCTTGGTGATTAAGGATGAACCTACTTCTACTAATTTAGAAAAAAGGTCAAAGGAAAGTCCTTTGAAGAAGGAGGAGAAGGAGAAAAATGAAGGTATAGTTATCTTTTCCCTACATGCTAAACAAGAAAAGAATTTTTGGGTAGTTGATAGTGGTTGCTCACATCACATTATTGGTGACAAGAGCAAGTTTGTGAAACTTGAGAAATATGATTGAGGTCTAGTTATGTTTGGAGATGATACTGGTGCTAAAATCTCTAGGATAGGTTCAATTAGCTTTGATGGCAAGAATCATACTGACGATGTCTACTATGTTAAGGGTTTAAGGCATAATCTATTGAGCATTAGTAAAATGTGGAGAAAGGGATATGGTCTTGTGTTTAAGGATGAGAAGTGTGAGATTTTGAAAGGATCTGAAACATTGATTTCTATAGGAAATAAATTTTAAGGGAATATTTATCAGCTTAAAGGTGCTGATGGATGATGTTTTATGACTCAGATAAATGACAACTGGTTATGGCACAAGAGAATGTGTCCCATGAATTTTGATAACTTGGCAAGTATTAGTGCTATTTAGGCCATGAGAGATCTACCAATAAATACAAACCCTATAAATGCTATCTGCAGGAATTACCAATTCGGGAAGCAAACAAGAAATCATTACACATCAAGAGAACAATCTACTATTGGATTACTAGATTTACTTCATACAGATCTTTGTGGTCCCATGAGAGTGTGAAGTCTACTTGGTCAAAGGTACTTTATGCTCTTAATTGATCATTATTCTAGATATACATGGGTTGCATTTCTAAGAGAGAAATTAGATGCATTAGATAGATTCAAGGCATTGAAGGCTATGGTTGAAAATGAAGTGAAGTTGAAGATAAAATGCTTGAGATCTGACAGAAGTGGAGAATTCACCTCCCATGAGTTCAATATGTTTTATGAAGTGCATGGAATAAAGAGATAGTTGTTTTCTCCAAAAACTCCTCAACAAAATGGAGTTGTTGAAAGGAAAAACATAATATTTCAAGAAGCTGCTAGGTCAATCATCATTGAAGCTGGATTACCAAAAGTTTACTAGAAAGAAGCTATCCACACTACTATATATGTATTCAATCGAGTTCAGGCAATAGAAAATAGTACAAACAATCCCTATGAGCCATGGCACTGAAGAATTGCTATAGTTAAATATTTCAAGGTATTCAAAAACAAACGCTATATCAAAAGTGATGAGGAAACACTAGGAAAAATTGATGCAAGAAGTGATGAAGAATTATTTCTTGGATTCTCTACTAAAATTAAGGAATACAGACGTTTCAACAAAATATTGAGGAAGATTGTAGAAAGATCGAATGTGAAGGTTGATGAAACAATGAGGAATTCTATTGATATTGATGGATATGTGTTTGATGAACATGACTGTGCAAGAATCAAAGAAATAATGGAAGAACAAGATAGAGATGAGTAGAAAAAGTAGAATGAAAAAAAATGAAAGAGAAGAAGATGCTCTAGTGATGTCCCCTAGGACACCAAAATATGTATAGAGGAATCATTTAGAAAGTCATATTATTGGAGGCAAGACATAAAGTGTGTTAACTAGAAGAAAAGTTATTGTTGAAGTAAATTTGTGCTTATTCTCTAAGATTGAGCCTAAGTCAGTAAATGAAGCCTGTAAGGATGAACATCGGAAGGAAGCAATGAAAGAAGAAATTTTGCAGATTAAGAAGAATCAAACTTGGGAATTGGTCCCAAGACATATAGACAAAAATATCATTGGATCAAAATGGGTATTCAGAAATAAGCTAAATGAGAATGGGAAAGTTGTCAAAAACAAAGCAAGGCTTGTGTGTAAAGGCTATGCATAAGTGGAAGGTATGGATTTTTAGGAGACTTTTTCCCCAATAGAAAGAATGGAAGCTATAAGGATGTTCTTGGAATTAGTTGCTTTTAAATATTTCAAAGTCTATCAAATGGATGTCAAGTCAGCATTTTTGAATGGTGAACTAGATGAAGAGGTCTACATGGAACAACCAGAAGGATTTTAGTTAATAGATCAACCAAGTATTGTGTGAAGATTGAAGAAAGCTTTATATGGACTAAAGCAAGCTCCTAGAGCCTGGTATGCAAGGCTAGATAAGTATTTGAGTCAGCAAGGATTTAACAAAGGTACGATAGACAATAATTTGTATTTTAGGACTAAAGATGAAAAAATCTTGATTGTAGTTGTATATGTTGATGAAATTATCTTTGGAGGAAATGAAAAGATGTGCAAGATGTTTGTAGAAGAGATGCAAAAATAATTTGAAATGCCTATGTTTGGAGAGATGAATTTCTTTCTTGGGGTACAAATTAATCAAATAGAGAAAGGAATTTTCATTTCACAATCTAAGTATGTGAGAGAGATGTTGAGAAAATTTGGGATGGACAGCTCCAAACTAGTAAGTAATCCTATGGTGACTGGTTACAATTTGGGTAAAGATGATGATTTACCTAAGGCTGATCAGAGCAAGTATAGATATATGATTGGTAGACTACTGTATTTGACTGATACTAGACCGGATATTATGCATGAGGTTTATCTTGTAGCTATATTTCAAGAAGATCTAAAGGAAATACATGTTAACACAATTAAAATAATATTCAAATATTTGAATGACACTGGATTATGGATTATGGTATCCTAAAGATACTAATTTTACACTTAGTGCTTATACAGATGTAGATTGGGCCAAAATTATAGATGACAAAAAGAGTAGAAGTGGTGGTGCATTCTTTCATGGATGTAGATTGATGGAATGCTTGAGTAAGAAGCAAGATTTAGTCTCTTTGTCTACTATTGAAGCTGAGCATATTGCTATTGCATCTTGTTGTACACAAGTTTTATGGATGAAATAGACATTGAAGGATATCATAGTGCACATGATGATCCTATTTCTATCTTCTATGATAATACAAGTGCAATTAACATTTTGAAGAATCTTGTGATGCACTTGAGAAAGAAGCATATATCAATTAGGGATCATTTCTTAATAGAGAAGGTCATGGAGAATGAAGTCAAGATTTAGTATGTCTCGATAAAGAATCAAATTGCAGATATATTTACAAAGGCTCTTCCTAAATATAATTTTGAGTATCTCTAGGATAAGCTAAGGGTTATTTCCCCTCCTTTTTCAAAATAAGATGCATTTGGAGATGCATCAGTCCTATGGATTCATGATTCTATCTTTTTGGACTGAAGCTTTTGGTGGCTACCCCTCAAGGGGAGTAGGGAGATTTTTTAAGTGTTCTCATTATTAGTATTATGTTTTCACGTCAAAGGAAGTTTTAATGAACATATATTTTTTCTTTTCAATTGATGTCAAGGGGGGAGAGAGAGCATGTGAAAGAGAGAGAGAGAGAGAGAGAGAGCATGTGAAAAGGAAAAGAAAGTTAATGAGAGAAAGCAAGTAATGAAGAATATGATCTTCTAAAGGGGAGAAGCAAAAGGAAAAATCTTGAGAAGTATTTTCAGAACCGGTATGGTGTCTTTGATAGTTTTTCACATCATGTGTTGCCATCAATGACAAAGCGGGAGATTTTTTCAAGAATGAAAAGAGGAATGAAAGTGTTGTCATTGATGTCAACTAGTCAGTTGGTTATCTACTAGTTGTTGTTGATTGTATATGTCAAGGATATTGAGAAAATTATATTAAAAGAAGGTTGCAGGTATTCAACTATTGAGGATGTTGATCTAGTGCTTGGTTGAGGTATGAGAGAATTGTTGTTGGTCCAAATTTCTCTTTGATGAAGTCTTATGACATGTGGTTCTAGAGTTATGTTGCCCTGGTTCTATTGAAGATGTTTTCAGCATTTGAAAATATCGAGCTTAATTGATCTATGTGTTTTACACTAGTTTGGCTAACCATGTGTCAAGCACTATATTCGAAGTTGATGAAGTGTGTTGGATCTATTATGGGTCCTGATGAAGTATTTTTTGGGTTGCCGTCATTCTAATTCCACCCTAGGATGTTTGGCATTGACCTAATTTGAATTTAAAGATTGGATGGCTGACTTTGTATCTTTTCAAGGTTGGAGATAGTATAAATACATAATGTGCTAAGAGATTAAAATGGTACATAAGAAAGAAGGAAGATAAGTGAAAGAGAAGACATGAATTTGATGCTATTATGAAAGTGTGTGAGTTAGGTGTGTGGTTGATTAGTTTGAAGCTTAACACCGAGTTTCTGAATGCAATGAGCAGGAGGAGAACTCTATCATTCATGCAAGTTGATTAGTGATTGTGGTGGAATTTTTGCTGCATTAGGATTGTTGTATCTCTATGGTAGTGAGCCCTCCAATTTGTAGCCCTGTGGATAGTGAGTCCTTATTTTAGGCAGTGAGCCTTATCTCAGGTAGTCAGCCTTTTGTAATTAGTTTTTGCATTCTATATAGTGTGAGTTAATCCTCATAGTAGTTTTTCCCTCATTGGGTTTTCCACGTAAATCTAGTGTTATTATGTTTGTGCATTTACATTTGATGGTTAATAACTTAATCATTTTATATGTTAGTTCTAGTAATTGAATTTAAGGTTAAAATCTATGAAAATTGATTCATCCCCCCCTCTTAGTTGTATTATCCAACACCTTTAATGTTAGTTGGAGAAAAGTGATGTACTATGTCTTAAACCATAAAGCATCCATTTTTCAGCTAATCGCTTGTGAATGTAGGTTTTTCAACGAAAATCACACTCTTTGTTTTGCACATGTGGAAAAATAGTAGATTATCAAGAAAATCAAAAAAATATCTAGGTGCTTGGTATTGATGTCCGTGATCCAACAAAAATAAAATAAAATTGATACATACAAAAAAATTGTGTTGTACAGTACACCTGTGTATGTGCAGGATCATCATGGAAAAAAAAGGCCCTTAAGGGGTGAAAAACTCAGAAAAATTAGAGTTAGGAAAATTGACATAAAAATTTGAATAAGTTATCTATATTATTTCAAAAATATTTAAGAATAGAATATGTAGCAAATTGAATGTAGTTTCTACACTACTAGGGTTTTTTTTTTTTTTTAATCTATTTGGTGAAAATTTGAAATTTCAATGCAATAGCACTTAAATTTCAGGGAAAAAATAAGAAGTACATGTCCGTCTGACCACCCTAACCACAATAAAATGATAATATTTTTTTATAAGATTTTAGATATAAGTAGAGGACTCATGTCCCAATGTGATGCATATATTTTTGTAATTTTTTTCCAAGTAAATAATTATTTAAATGAATTTTTTATTACAAATTTTGAAAAATATAAAAACTCATATGTCTGACCACCTTAACTTGGTCAAAAATTCATTAAATTCATTTTATTTTTTTAATCCTATAGTATGCAAAGCATAGAATGTGATGCATATTTCAGATTCAAAAAATGTGATATTGTTTGAAAGTTATAGATGTTTTCAAATTAGCCTATCAATCAGGACTTTAGTCATAATTCAAATAGAAAATGAATAATAATTATTTATCAAATTCAAAGTAAATAATAATTTATATTGGTGGAAAATTGAGAATCTCCTTTAAAAACCCTTTTTGTTTCATCAATTTTGAGTAAAACAAAAGTCGCCAGCCACAGACCCTGCACATACGCATCATATTGCCACTTTTTGGCCCATCATTATCCTGCACATACCCACCTATGTCTAAATTGTAAATGGTTTGACTTCAAAAATTAATTAAGAAGAAAATATTTAATAAAACACTATGAAACCAAATGGAGGTGCTAGATATCATAGTTACAAATCTAAATTCAAAAAAATAATAATTTTATCCTTCATAGAAAAAATTTATGTGTTATATAGTAAACATCACTCTTTAAAAATGTTGTTTATTGTTAAAAACTAGTTATCAAAGGAGATGGAAAAATGAATGCAATTTGATTCCAAAAATATAAAAATATATATTTAGAATCTATAGGAAAAATGTCATAAATCACTTGTTTGCATCATCTTCAAATTCCTCATGGTTTAGTAGCTATAGGTGTCTGAAAGTGAAGATTTAGTTAAAAAAAATTAGTTCAATGTCAAGCTTGGCCAAAAAGTGTAACCCATTATTGTGGGATCACCCTTATCCATTTTTAGAACGTATTCTCCCTTATTGGTTAATTTATCTCCCTCATAAGGCATTTTTGGCATCATGAAATTTTCTCTTTCCTTGCAGCAATTTTTTTATATCCATCTTAGTGATTTTAAGATTTGGTAATCTTTCACCCATTTCCTTTCATAAGGAGGTTTCAATTAAAGGAATTGTTTTATGAATCTCCAGGCATACTCTAGTCAGGAAAATTTTACAATTGATTTCACTACACTCCTATGTGTCATGAATCCTGCATCTATTTGTCTGCATCTAAAATTGAGCATATTTTTAGGGAAAATATTTCGTTTAAGGATTCTTTTAAAATATTCAACTTCCATGTGGTTGGAATCTATCCAAAGGCTCTTTTTATCCTAGGTTCCACATTTGTAAAGGTACAAATTATCATTTTAATTAGAAAGGCCCTCCTTCTAGTTCCAATTCTATTGATGTAGATGTTACACACACACCAACATGTAGATAAATATTTGTTCAAGAGAACAAATGAACCTATCTCTCTTGAAATAATCACTAAGATTCTTTCGATTAAATATAATCTTATCTATCCCAAGCCTCAAGAATGTTAGGTCTTGATGTACTAGGCTCACTTAGGATTCATTGTGTAAAAAAAATGTTAATCAGGAGGGGTCTCTAGTTTAGGAGCTTAATGATTGTTATACCAAATAGAGTAACATAAAGATGCAATAGAATTAATATGTATTAATCTTAAAAATTTAATGAATCCAAATCATTTGTAGGAAAATACTAAAACTCAAGTTAAAGAAAAGAAAATATTATAAAATTTAAAAGGTACCCTAGCTATTATCCACACATACAACAAGAAATGAACTAAATAAAAGGTAAAAAACAATCTATGTACTTCACTAGATTGCCTCAAAGCTATGCATAGAATAATGCAAGAATTTTAAATAAAATAAAGCACCATTCACCATTGAACAATGTCAATATGCACCCAAATCTGACATAACACATTGGATTTTCTGATAGGAATAAACAATCAGGTATGCAAGACTTATGATCAGGAAAAAAATTTCAAAAGGCTTTGATATTAGAAACTTCTATCAAATGAAATTCCAATCTTAAGGAATTATTTTATGAAACACCAGGCTTACTCTAGTAAGGAAAATTTTGCAATTGATTTCACGAAGATATTTAGGTAGTGAAACAAACACTTAGATATTTAGGTAATGAACTTACAAAAATATAAACAAATTGAGAGAGGCAAGATTTATCAATTTCATTGATGTAGAGGCAACAAGCCAATCTTTACAATTGCAAATTGCAAAATGCAAGTATGCCAAAGAAAACCATTGTAGGAGCTAGAGGAAGAATGCTTGAAATGAATACATTTCTTTCCTTTATAGATCAAGAATAACTTGGAACCACAAACCAAACCCTAACCCTAACTAGGGTTAGCAATGAAGTTTGTGCATGAAAGGATGGAGTCATCCCATGAAAATCATGATTAGGGCATGGATCCATTAGAAAGGTCACAATTAGCAATAAATGAGCATGGGCACCCACAAAATCCACTTGTAGAAGTCAAGGGGAGAAGTAATTGTCATCGTTGAAGTCCAAAAATCAAAACAAGCCACTCATAAGTTGGATCAAGAATTAATGGTGTCACCTAGAAAACACATCAAATCCATTCAAAGTTTGGGGCATCATGTTCGAAAGAAAACCTTTTCTAAGCATTAAATGGTCTAGAGCCATGCAAAAAGAGAACCTTCATCAAGAATTGAGCTTTGAGCCTACTTCATACTTTATTCTTCATATGCATCGAACCATCGGGGATCGGGATTCAGGCATTCTCCATACCACATATCAAAAGAAAAGAAGAGAGAAGGTCAAAGGAGTGAATTGTGAAGTCTGTAAGGATTGCCATTTTCGAGCTTCAGAGGTTGGGAAGGAGGCTTACGCGTTATCACAAATGAAAAAAAGATAAAGGAGAAGAATAAAGGCTAAAGTCAAAAAAAGAGTCATCAAGAGTCAGATGGATGGGTTACCTCTTATAGAAGAAAGGTAAGAGGTAAGGGAGAAGCCTAAAACCCGAAGTCTGAAAGCTCAACACTTAGTCAAATTTTTGAAGGAAGAATTGAAGGTAAGAAGGAAGAAAGATGTAAGATGAAAGTTTGATGTCCAAAAGCCAAAGATGAGATTTCAAGGATTGAAGATCAGGAGGAAGGCTTATGACTTGCTCGGAAAGATGAAAATAGGTAAGAGGGAAGACCGACTCCTGAATTCCAAAAATGCAAAAATTAGGAAAATCTTGAAAGATTTAATCGGATTGTAGTGATTGAGAGGAAGTCTTACTTCTTGTAATGAAAATATGGAAATCGATAAGATGGAAGCCCAAGCCCCAAAGTCTGATAAGTCAATAATTAGAAAAATCTTGAAAAGCATCCTTGGAACTTCAATGATTAGGGGTAATGTAAGGCTTACCAAAGAGAAGCTGTAAGGGTTAAAGGGTAAGGTCAATGGCCAATACCCAAAACACTTAGCAGAAAATGGAAGGAAGAGAAGGAGTGGGAGAGATGAAGAAGGCATGCAAGTAGAGAGGTAAGTAAAATTTCTAAATCCCAAAACTTCAGGACTTAGCCAATTTTAGGAACCTTCAAGGAGAATTCATGCAAGATGGACAATGTAGGATCTCTCAAATTTGTTATCAATGATGGGTCATCAAAGGATGGCATGAAATGCTAACATTGATGGTGATTGTTTTGGGATGATTTCTTGCTAATCATGGAATCCAGAGGCCTTATCGGTCCATTGGACATAAAATCATGAGAATTATTCAACAACTACGCCTCCCAAGAGAAAAAAAACATGTGCAAGATGCACTTGAAGGCATGAAAAATTGAGAGAATACATTCCCTTAAGGAGAATTTAGGGTGTGCAAGAGCACTTCATGGAAAGCAAAATATTAACAATATGTACATATAATAACAAGAATAAAAAGAATGGAAATTTTTCTCTATCAAAAGGTGAACCTTTTGAAGGATTTGATCTCTCTGAAACCATAGTTGTAGACTCCACCTAGCTATAACCATTGAAAACCACTACCAACATGCATAGAATTACACAAGATGCCTACAAGGTGGAGGATCACTTCACTATAAAATTTTCCATTGTAGAGGAACCATATGATGCAAGTGTTAGACTCATCTAACACTAGTACCTCAGTTGAGCGTACAACAATAGGGATGAACTTATTTGAAGATAGGCCAACATTCAAAAGCAAACCTTCAATAGAGGGAAGAGAACTCTACATAAAAAGATAGGCCATTACCATCACTTTTTACTTCCTCATTACATGAATTGAAACCAAAAGAGAAAGTTTTAGCTCACATGGTGATGCAAAATATGCTAAACCTATTTTTTGATCTGTATAAGGAATCTCTTCTTCATGCACCTCAAATGAAAATATTTGAAGCTCAAGAATACTATTAAATTGAGTAGTAGGAGATCAATCTCCAAGAAGATGTGTGGTTGCTCAATGGTTACTAAATTACTTGTACTGATGCACACTTCATCAGCACAAACCTCATATTTTTGAGACACTTCATGTGAAGAACTAAATTCTTCATATTGCCTCTCTGTGTTCTTTTCTTCTTGGCAATTGGATACAACAAAATTTGACTCTTGGCATGTAGTGGCTACCGCATCCTCTTTTGTTTCCTCACTCTTATGTTGCTGCCCAAAAATCTCCTCTTCTAGGGGTGAAATATTGACATCCAAGCTTGAACAAAAATCTTCTTAACCATCCCAAAAGAGCTCCTTCACCTTAGAACTGCAAACATAAATTGATAGGGGAGTTTCCTCCATGATAACGAGGGCTAAAAATTTCTATTTTTTTTGCTCCAAAACCTTGGAGTTTTCTTTATCCATCAAGTTGGGACCAAGCTTCTTAAAACATTCTACTAATGCAGGTATATGTAATATATCCTCCTCGTTTTCAAATAAAATGAGGAAATCAAATGAGAGGATTGATTCCTATACTACATCAATTTTCGTTACCTATTTAGTGTCTTTCTACTGCAACTGATCATATTAAGTTGTTTCTTGCATTAGTATTAGACACTCATTGTCTAGAGAAAAAGAAGACAAAAAAGAGAAACAACCTCTTCACTCTTAGCCTAAAACTACTCCTTCCTCTATTCTTGTGACCAACTAGGATCCCATACCATAGGTCCACCTTTAAAGAGTGAAATAGAAATAGAGGGACAAAAATAGTCAAAAGGGCATTGAAACTGTTGTTGGGATTTTGGAAGGGGCTACTCAATAGGAGTAAAAATATGAGCCTCCTCAAGGATTGGTTCTTGTGAGGAATGAAGGCTCTCAAAACTTGGGTTCTCTAACATAGGAGATCTACTTGATGGTAGAGGAGGTTAAAAATGAGTTCCAAGAGGATGATTAAGATTCTTGAAATGATTTTTTTTTTCTTGCATATCTCCTGCACAATAGGTTGTTCTAGAACAACTGGAGGGATAATAGAAGTTTCAAAAGGTTTATTAGGATTCTTGAAACTTACAAACTTATGTTTTCTTATCTCCTCCTTAGCAGGTTGTTCTGGAATGGGTGGAGATGTTTGAATAAAACTAGGAACACAAGGGGCTACCTAAGTATGGGGTACTTGTGCTAGAGCACAAACATGTCTAATTTTCTCTTTCCTAGCAACATCATCCTTTGTTGTATACTCCTCTTGCTGCCTTCTTTGTGCCTCCAACTACTTCTCATACCTCCATTGATCTTCTATCTTTTGTTGTTGAGGATAGTGAGCTTGATGGATAAACTCGTCCTACTATGGGAAATAACCACGTTTACCTTGATAGGATTGATTAGTGCACTCCTATTGTAGGTAAAACTCTTATTTTCTCTACATATCCTCCAACTGCCTATTGTAATCTAGCAATATACTTGTAATTTCACTTTCACTCATAGTACCATAACTTTGTGACTGACATGGAGAGAAACAAGGTTGATTTGCAAATGATGAGTCTCTAGTGTTGTTGATAGTTATATGTAGATGCCCAACAATATTGATAAATGGGGGTGGATGGTAATAATTTTGAGAATATTGAGAACCCATAACAATAGGGTTTTGTGAAATGAAATGGGAGGCATAAGCAACCTGATATTACTAATTGGGTGGTGCAAATTAAAGTTGGAATTATCATGAAATGAGGGAGTGTACGTGTGGTTTTCATTAAAACTTTCCATATTTAAGCATGAAAAATATATGAAACACTTTGGAATTTTGGATACAAAGCAGAGGACTTCCCAAACAAATATTTTGGGTACATACTAATAGAGTCACCGAAATGATGTTGAAAAATCCCCAAGTGCTTGTAGAACACCTTGAAAGGTTGAAATGTTGAAGGCACCACTTCCTCAATGGGATGAAGTAAAACTAGAACTTCTTGAGCCAATATATTTTTCTCAGAGTCACCATGTTGTTTGAAGATATACCTCAAAAGGTAAGATATGTTGAAGAAAAAATAAAACTCTTCAATGAAGAGAAAGTGGTCCCATCGAGCATGCCAAAAACTATTGTCACATAAAATTGCACCCTACTGAACAAGGAGTTAAGGCTTCTAATGAAACAAAGGAAAAATCCTTAAGGTGTGGGAACCTTGCATGTATGAGGTTGAATCTCCAGAGAAGGTTGGCTTCCTATTTCGATCCAAGTGTGATGTGTTGGTCCAACCCAACACATGAAAACCTGCCACTATCCTACTCTAATAGCTCATAGGGGAAAAGAGATTAAAGAAAGCATGAAAGGGAAATAGAGGTGGTACACAAAGCTAGAAATTTATTTCTTCCTATCTTATATTTCTCAAAAAAATGTTGAAGAAGGACCAAGGGAATCACATAGATCTCTATTTGGTCAATTCCCTAAGGAAAGCATGGAGGTTAGAGTTTGACAGGGTGTTGGAAGGAAAAGGATATTCTCAAGTAGCAAATATAAATGATTTAACTCAAACATGCATGAATGGAAAGAGAGAAAAAAATACTTAGATATGTAGGTAATGAACTTACAAAAAAATAATCAAGTTAAGAGAGGCAAGCATGATCGATTTCAATAATGTAGAGGAAACAAGAAAATCTTTACAATTGCAAAGTGAAAAATAAAAGTTTGCTAAAAAAACCTGAGGGAGCTAGAGGAAGAGCCCTTAAAATGAATACATTTCTTTTTATATGAGAGGGGAACTGAACACATCAAGGCCCTAGGTCATGAAGATCCAAGAGCAGAAGGCTTCCCTAAGTTACCTCACTCTAAAGGGATGTTTTGAATGAGGGACACAAATGATGAGGACAATAAGGCCCTGCAACCACTCTTTAGACCCAAAATTTAAACTAGGGCTAGGAAAGCCAGTTTTCAAGTTCAACATTATACCTTAGGTATCTCTCTGCCCAAGGATAGAAGTGTGGTTATGGGATGATAGCACGAAGCACTGGCATCTCTCAAGTGTGTTGGCATCCATATGACTAGAGGACCAAAAACATAGTATGAACCGCTAGAAAACAAGCTGATGACCTAGCTATTCACTTCTAAGGGGACAAAATAGAGGAAAGATACAAATGAATATGATAAATTAAATATATGAAGGATAAAGTGACAAAGATAATCCCACAAAGATGCTCATTCACCAACTAGCTCCAAATGCATGTCCACCTACACAGAAGATAGAGGGAAAATTGTTGGGGGCTATATAGGAGTTTGCCTCAATGAGACCCCTATTTTGGTGTTTCCACCTCCATGGATAGATAAGATAGCAATGATAGATAAATGTATGATAAAGAAGTAAAGAAAGAAAGTACACGAATAACACTACAAAATAGTATAAAGCTACTCAACCAAATCACAAAGGAGAGGAGTGAAAAAGTTACCACCTCCACCAAAAACTCACTAGCCAATAATGGAGAAAGAGAGCTTGACCAATCACCACAGCCTCAACTATGATGAAGGGAGGTGTTGCAAAACATCAAGCCCCTACTACAATGGCTTGTTCCACACTTTCTTTATGGAGGTGATGGAGTGTTTTTACTGTGGCTATGAAGTGCCAAAGTGTTGCTTGAGGTAATGGATGCAAAGAGAATCAAGTTGAAGTGATTGAGAATGCCAAAAGAGATTGTGTAGAAGATGAAATGAATGAGGGAAGAGTGTTTTTCGAAGGTGGGATGAGAGAAATTTCCATTTTTGGGGTGGGTTGATTGAAGAGGGACGTTACAAACAAACCCCAATGGGAAGTGTAATGCCTCTACCAACTTCAGACACATGAATCTGTCAAGGATGTAAGTGCATCACACAGACGTCTACGTGTTGCACATGCATCTCTAAAAAATATTCTTCTACCAATGCAAAGGATAGATGCCAAGTGGACCAAAGGCAGTAAGATGATGTGGAATTTCACCTTCAGATTTGGTTTTCTAAGATGAGGAAGTGTAAAAGGGGAATTTGTGTAAGGGGTGAAAATTCATTCCTATACATTTTTTCCCCCACTTTAGCAAGCATGAATACTAATGAGTGCTTCTGTAAAGTAGATCAGAAGTAGGGTTAGAAATGTATACCTAAACCGTTGAGGAAGCATACCATAATCTGGCAAACTCGAGAGTGTAGGACAAGTAAAGGACTTCATAGCCCCACAAAACTATGAAGTTGTAGAATGAAAGCATCTTATAGACCCATGGACCTAGAAGGAGATGACCCCACAGATCTCTCACATGAAGGAATACCTAAGAAGTAAGTGCCTCACAAGCCCTTCGGACCTATAAGGAAGGTGTCCTCCAAGATCTCTCACATGAAGGAATCCCTGAGAAGTAAGTGCCTCACAAGCCCGCAGACCTATAAGGAAGGTGTCCTCCAAGATCTCTCACATGAAGGATACCCAGGAAAGTGCCTTATAGATTCATAGACCTACAAGGAAGGTGTCATCCAAGATCTCTCACATGAAGGAAACCCCAAGAAAGCATCGTATATACTCGTAGACCTGTAGGAAGGCGTACTCCAAGATCTCTCACATGAAGGAAACATAAAGAAAGTTCCCTATAGAACTACAAACCTATGGGGGAGAAACACCCATGATCTCTCACATGGCAGAAGCTCAGAAGAAGTGCCCCAAAGACCCACAGAGCTACAGGGAGGTATCCTCCAAGATATCTCACGTGGAAGAAACCAAAGGAGGGGGACTTCGCAGAGTCAAGAAGTGGCTTCACAGGCGCACCTGCAAAGCGTCATGTTTACCTACAAATAGAACATGCCCAAAAGAAACCACACAGGAAATTAAGAAAATAGTCACAAAAACCATCGATAGATTGGAATGCTTTCAAAGGGGTCCCTCAGGGACCTTCCATGAAGAAAGGGGTCCACTCAAGGGACACACTAGTTGAAAGTGAAAAAACAACATTTTTTCTCAAATCAATTTGTCATCAAGGAATCCTTTCAAAAGATGTTCACTTCATCAAGGAATTTGAAAGGAAGAAAATACCCCATTGTGAGGAGAAGGTTGAAGCTACTCCCACCTCAAAGAAAAATTCTCAAGTTCTTTCAAATGGATTCCTAGTTCTGAATGTTGTTTTAAAAAAAGAAATGTTTGTAAGGATTTTCAAGAAAATATTCACTGACAACAAATGCATTTTTTGAAAATAAAAGTTTTGTAGAAATGGCCTTGTCACACATGAGAGGGACTACTTAAGAAAATAAGAGAGAAATTTAAGAAAAGAGAAAAATAGAAAAGAACATAAACACAAGATATAGGGGTAGCCTAATATTTCATGGTCAAAACTGCTCATAAATATATATAACAATAATAATAGTATATAAAATGAACTATCATCAACCCCCTACTATATCAGACCATGTGAAGAATGCACGAGAAGACAAAGTAAAAATTAAAAAATTCGTCAACATGGAAGGGAAGCCTAAATACCCCCAAAACTTTGCATCATCCCCAATTTTCCAAAAATCAAGCACAAACATGGAAGAATGATGATACACATAGAAGAAGGTTTATGACACAAAAACCAAGCCTATATCCAAGCACCAACAAGGGTGTTGATGTAGAGTGAGCAAGGAAGTACACCAACCTCAGATAGCAGAGGTTCTTTTATGAGTGCTTCTCTCAAGTACTCTTATCAATACATCACCAAATCATTGTCCCTCTATAAAGAAAACTCAACTCACCAAGGGTCTTTGAATCTCAGACTGCTGAGAGGCTTATAATCACTTGAAACATGCTCTAACAGACCAAAATCAAAGCACCATAACCTGATTAGCACTTAGGAAACCCCATGAGTTCATTTCTCACACTATTAAGCCTCTCTACCTTCAATTGATTGTAGCATTTCACGGTAGGACAGTCTAATTCAATTTCATTCACAAGCCTATATAAGGTGCACAATACTATTTTTAGGAAACCCTAACATGCCTCTACAAGACCTCAAAGTCTTACTTCTTGGAAGTGGATGGAAAAGCAACCATGGTCCAATCTATCGTTGTCCTCAAGAGGCCTAATTGATTAAACTTGACTGGTTTTTAGTTACCTAGGCTCACCCCTTCTCCCCAAAGCCTTGTTCCAAACTCCTATAGGCTACTTACAACCATTCCAACCTTTTTCCTTGTCCTTTTTACCTCTTTGGTGTCTAGGATGGCTTCAAGCTTCAAGGGTTCAAATAGTGGAAGGTCCTGCACCCAATCTTCATTAGCTTCCACACCTGTACATGCATCCAAAGATCCCTTTAAGGGGTACAAGTCAGCCACATTAAAGATAGGAGAAATAGCCACTCCAGGAGGGAGTGCTATTTCATATGCATTTTGTCCAAACTTATGAAGTATTTTGCATGGGCCTATTTTCTTCATGTGAAGCTTTGTGTATTTGCCTTTAGGCAACCTCTCCCTCTTCAAGTAAGCAAAAACTAGATCTCCCACTTTATATTGCACATTCCTTCTCTTCAAATATGCCCTTTCTTTGTATTGACTCCCACTCTTCTGGAGATTTTCCTTCACTTGATCATGAATAGACTTCATTTCCATAACAAACTCTTCACCTTCAACACTTCTTTTCTCTACTCCTTTTAGATCTCTCAACTCAAAGATACCTCTAGGATTCATTCCATACACTACCTCAAAGGGACTTTTACCTATACTTATGTTGATAGAATCATTATATGCATACTCTGCTTGAGGCAACACTAAATCCCATTGCACACCATGTTCCTTTGTCAAACATCTCAAGAGATTACCAAGTGACCTATTAACCACCTTTGTTTTCCCATTCGTTTGAGGATGGTAGGCTGAACTATACTACAAATTAGTCCCCAACTTTCTCCACAAGGTCCTCCAAAAATGACCTATAAACTTAGAGTCCTTATTAGATACAATATTCATAGGAATGCCATGCATTCTCACAATCTCCTTGAAAAATAGACCTACAATGTTAGTGGCATCACTAGTGCACCTACAAGGAATAAAATGTTCCATTTTGCTGAATCTATCAACTACTACAAAGACACTATCCACTCCTCTTTGTGTCCTAGGAAGTTGTAAGACAAAATCCATGCTTATGCTCTCCCAGGGTCTATTTGGAATTGGTAAAGATTGGTAAAGACCAACATTGGAGGTAGTACCTTTTTCTCTTTGGTATATTGTACAAGATTCCATAAAACTTCTCACATCCATCTGCATTTTGGGCCAAAAATAGAATCTTCTCACTTGCTCCAAGGTTTTGTCAAGCCCAAAGTGTCGTCCAAGACTTCCACTATTCTTTTCTCTAATGATGTTCTCCCTCATAAAACACTTGGGGATGCACAATTGAGCCCCTTTTAACAATAGCCCATCTTGCAACACATAATCAATAAAATCACTATGAAAAGCATCTGAAAAATAATTGCGAACATCAACAGTAGCCTTGAAATCTTCATCCTCTTGATACATACCTTTGAGAGCTTCTATGCCCACACTTTGGAACTAAATTTCTTCAACCATCATGATCCTTCTACTAAGGGCATATGCAACTTTATTGACCTACCCCTTCTTATTTTTTATGGAGAAAGTGTATGCTTGTAGGTATTCAACCCACTTCATGGGCCTTTGGTTCAATTTTTCCTACCCATTCAAAAAACTAAGTGCATGATTATCAGTAAACACAATAAACTCCCTTGGTAACAAGTAGTGCCTCCATTTCTTTAAGGCTTGTACCATAGCATATAGTTCAAGATCATAAGAAGAGTATTTTCTCTTTGCCTCATTTAATTTTTCACTAAAAAATGCAACTGGTCTGCCTTCTTGACTTAAAACAACACCTATTTCTTGATTGCTTGCATCACATTCTATGGTAAAAACTTTATTAAAATCAGGAAGGGAAAGGATAGGCTATTGTGATACCTTTCTTTTCAAGTACTCAAACCTTTCATTTGCTTCATTGGTCCAATTGAATTTACTCTTCTTTTCTCCTTTGATGGTATCAATGATGGGTGCACAAATTTGGCTAAAGTTCTTGATGAACTTCTTGTAAAAGCTTGCAAGGCCATGGAAACTCCTCACATCTCCTACTGATTTAGGTGGTGGCCAATTTAGAATAGCCTCAACTTTTGATGGATCCATCTTCAAACTGACCTTTGATATGACAAACCCAAGGTAGACCAATTCTTCTTTCATGAACTCACACTTTTGCATGTTGATCAGAAACTTTTCTTCATGAAGCCTCCTTAGGACCATCTCAAGATGCTTCAAATGTTCCTCCTTGGACCTGCTAAAAACAAGAATGTCATCCAAATAAATCACAACAAATTTACCAATAAAGGGTTTCAGTACCTCATTCATTAATCTCATGAAGGTACTAGGGGAATTGGACAAGACAAAAGGCATCACCATCCATTCATAGAGACCCTCATTAGTCTTGAAGGTTTTCTTCCATTCATCCCCTTCATGAATCCTGATCTGATGGTACCCACTCTTTAGATCAATTTTTGAAAAATAGCAAGCCCCACCTAGGCAATCCATAAGATCTTCCATCCTTGGCATAGGAAACCTATATCTAATGGTTATCCTATTTATGGTTCTTGAATCAGTACATAACCTCCATTTACCATCCTTCCTAGGGACCAACACGGTTGGAACAACACAAGGGCTCAAACTCTTCCTCACTAGGCCCTTATCTAATAGTTCTTGCACTTGTTTTGCTATCTCTTCATTTTGGGCTGGTGTCATTTTGTAAGCATCCTTATTAGGTAATGTGGCACCTAGTATCAGGTCAATATGGTGACTGATATCTCTAATTGGAGGCAAGGAACTAGGAAATTCATCCACCACTATCTCCTTCTACTTCTCCAACAAGGGTAGGACTTCACAAGGAATTGGTTCTTCTTTATTTGCAACCAAAATAGACCTGCATTTAGGCTTAACAACTAGGGAAAAATCCTAGACCTCCCTCTTCCTTCAAGGTCTGCAAGAACTCTTTTTCCCCTACCACCATAATATTAGACCCAATTTTGTTATCTACTCCTTCATCTAGTAAGGGATTCATGGTGAAAATCTGCCCATCTTTGTTGATTGTATATGTATTTTTCTGCTCATCATGTTTGGCTTGCCTATCATATTTCCATGGGCATCCTAAGAGTAGATGAAAAGCATCCATTGGGGTGAAATCACACAAAATTATGTCCCTATACTCCCCAATTTGAAAATCTACCCAAACTTGCTCATTAACAAGCACCTGTTGCTCCCAATTCAACCACGACACCTTATATGGGGTAGGGTGAGGAACCTTTTTCAATTTTAAATTTTCAACCATTTCAAGAGACACTAAATTATCAATGGATCCTAAGTCTACAATTACCTTGCATACTTTACCATGAGATTTGCATGTAGTCCTAGATAAGGACTTCCTCTATGGTGGCTTCTTGGCACTTGGCACGTTGAGAAGTGTTCTTCTCATCATCAAGCTCTCTCCAAATTCAGGATCAATAGGCCTAGAGGGTGAATTTACACTCTGTGGATCCTCCTATTGTACCAATTGGTTCCTCCTATCTTCACCTTGAGAGGTTGAAGCTTGCTTTTCAGGACACTTGAAAGATGGATGCCAAAACTAGTTACATGTGTAGCATCTTCTAGAAAATGAATTGGAGCCTCTTCCATTAAATCTGCCTCTTCCATTAAACTTCCTACCTCTGAATCCTCCTCTAGACTCTTGACTTTGTTCCTCTTTTCCACTTGACTCCCCTTGTTGCCTTTGTGATTGGTTTCTACCACCAAAATTGCCTCTTCCTTTTGAGTTTCTACCTCTACCCCTTCCTTGCTACTCGTGTTTCCTCCTCAACTTTTCTTCTACCTTACATGCCACTTGAAAGCATTCTTCTACTATTTTAGGATTCACTGACTCATCTCATCTTGTATTGCAAATATTAGGCCATTCAAACATCTGGCCACCTTATTTTTCTCTCTCTTTATGGTCACATCTCATGCTAAGTTTATGAAACTCTTTAGTGTAGTTGCCATGTCCATTTCCTTTTTCTTCAGGTTTTGTAGCTTCCTAAACACTTGCACTTCATGATTTGCAGGAAGAAATTGTGTCTTCAATCTGCTCACCATTTTGTCCCATGAAGTAATCATGTTCTTTCCTTCTTTCACTCTTTCTCCTTGGTGGTAATTCCACCAAGTCAAGGCAGCCCCATTCAATTTGGTCTTTGCAAACTTAACCTTCTTATCTTCTGCCATCTCCTTATATTCAAAGTAGTTGTTCAAGGAATCTACCCATTCTAGGATTTCCTCAACATTCATCTTTCCCCCATACATAGGGATGTCTTTCTTCACCTCAGTGGCTTCTGCTCTTATTGTCGTCAAGGCTCCAATGAACCTTCTCTCTTCAGGAGGGATCTTCTCTCTAGGATTGGTATCATCTCCACCCTCTACCTTTTCTTCCAAGGTACCCTCTTCCTTAGCATTCCCCTTCCTTCTTTCTAAGGCCTCTATCCTATCTCTTAAGGCCTTCATTTCCCTTGCAACCACCGTAGACCTACCTTTAGGAGGATTTTTTTTCTTCAAGAACCTCAACACACAATTCTTGTTTACTTTTCCATGATCAGACCTTGCTCTGATACCACTCTAATGTAGAGTGAGTAGGGAAGTACACCAACCTCAGATGGCAGAGATTCTTTTATGAGTGCTTCTCTCAAGTACTCTTATCAATACATCACCAAATCATTGTCCCTCTATAAAGAAAACTCAACTCACCAAGGGTCTTTGAATCTCAAACTACTGAGAGGCTTATAATCACTTGAAACATGCTCTAACAGACCAAAATCAAAGCACCATAACATGATTAGCACTTAGGAAACCCCATGAGTTCATTTGTCACACTATTAGGCCTCTCTACCTTCAATTGCTTGTAGCACTACTCGGTACGACAATCTAATTCAATTTCACTCACAATCTTGTATAAGGTGTACAATACTATTTTTAGGAAACCCTAACATGCCTCTACAAGATCTCAAAGTCTTACTTCTTGGCAGTGGATGGAAAAGCAACCATGGCCCAATCTATCGCCATCCTCAAGAGGCCTAATTGATTAAACTTGACTAGTTTTTAGTTACCTAGGCTCACCCCTTCTCCCCAAAGCCTTGTTCCAAACTCCTAAAGGCTACTTACAACCATTCCAAGCATTCCTAAGTGCCAACTTCAACAAAATCTCTCAAAACAAGCAAAACTCAAACTTTTGTAGCTAGGCTTGTCACATGAAGATGTCAGGCATAGATCAATTTGTAATCTCCTCCACACAATAGGTCATCCTCCAGAACCATAAAAATGTGAAAATAGACATAAATACCTTCCATCCCATAGAGGATTAGCAACTTTACACTCTGGGAGTGGAAGATAGAGACATTTTTTTGCCAAAACCCTAATTTTGAGGGTTTCTTGACTTGTTGTTGCTAAAATGAAGATATCTTCTCTTATACCAAATGAAAATTCACCAAACCACCTTCAAATGAAATTTGACACTCTCCTTTTTCCAACCATAATAGGGTTGAGCCTGTACAGATTGTACAAAGGTCGTACTACACGTTTTAGCAGCAATTCACACAGAAATACTAGAAAACAACAACTACTTTCATTAGAACTTAAAAGAAAATGATTCAACAACCATGCCTTGACCATCAGAGGATTATTTCACTTCCAACAACCCTTCCCAATGTCCTCCAACTGAAATTTGAATTAGCTGGACGTTGGAACTAATCAAACTTCACTTTAGACTCTTAATTGCCTAGTTAAGGCAATTGACTACTACTTCTAAAAAGCCCGATTGATATGAGGCTTCAAAGGTGTATTCAAACGTATAAAAGACTCCACAAACAATTCAAATTTCAAGGAAACTCCCCTCAAGGACTTGGATACATCAAGGAACTTTAATTCTTTAGTTTTCCTAGATGAACCAAGCTTACATGGTGAGGAAGGAGACCTTGTTCTTACAACAAGACTTGACTCCAAATCTAAAACTTGTTACAAGACATGAAAGATGGTTCTTGGAACCTTATTACATCTCAAACTTCTTGAAAACAAACAAAGAAAACAAAAAATACCTCCAAGATACATGGGGATCCCAAGGTGCTCCTGCACCAGATGTCAAGGGTCATCTAGGCACACATAGCATGATCATGGGGGAAAAATCACAACACACACACACACACACACATCTACTCTAAAGATAAATAAGTGGCCTCCCCCTAACATTGATTGACAAAGAGGCCATCCAATTCCCACTCTAGATCATCATAGGTGGAAGGAGGATGAGCCTGTAGTGGTAGGATATTAAGAGGAGGAGCCTCTGACCCTCTCAAAACAAGGGCTGAGGAAGAATTCCCCGTGAGGTCTCCTTCACTCAGCTCTTGTGGAGCTATGGTCAACAATTTTTCAAAGATTATTGATAAGGACATAAATTTATCTAGAGAGTTAAACATGCACTTTGGTGGAGTGCCATGTCATACCTCAACGAATGGGGAAACCTATGCCTGGGATTCACCACTAGGCTCATCGAGTGATTTGAGAGTGGTGACAAACTCAGGGGAAGTCGAGACTGGTTTTGTCACTGGGACAAAACAAGTCAGCACAAGACCACCTTTTGGGGAAGGTGGACTCCTCTTACATCCTTTATTGCTGGAAGGACTACTTCTCTACCTTCTACTCCATCAGGGGATGTGAACTCCCCACAGGCGAGGTGAGAGGTGCAGAGGAAGAGAAAACCATAGTAGATATCACCAAAGTGTTTGGCATATCATGGGTTTTAGGAATGGTAGGGCATCTAGAAGGGACGTCAACAAAGGTGGCTCCATTGAAGGAGTGATGAACACCTACACCTTTTTAGGGTCAGGTGCATTCATACTCACACCAAAATCCAGAAGTGATGCAGAGCTATATTGAACAGAAGAAGAGGGGAGAAGAGAGAAGGATGTGGTAGAAGGCCCTGATACAGGTGTTGTCGTCTCCTCTTCCTTCTTCTATAAGGTGGCCTACTCGGTCATGAGAGCCTTTTGTCAATGCTTGTGCCCGTGCACAAGGAAGTTTCTACAACTCTTTGAGCTAGAGGTCAGAGACTACAAAGGAATAGAAGTCTCTTGCTCAACCATGAGAGTTTCCTCCATAGCTATTTCTAGTGGAGGGAAAGGCTCTTGAATGGGAGCAAGATGAGCAAGTTGAGAAGTAATGAGGGGAATTGGCTCTAATGCCTTGGCAGTGTGCTTCTTTCCATTTACTGCTTTGGGAGTAGAAGCGGTAGGAGGTTGTGGAGGTTGAGACATAGAAAATTACCCATAAGGAGCTTTCTTCCTGCTATATTGAACAAGCCTAGGGTTTGTGGGTAGAATAGGAAGCTTGAATGTAGGACGCTTTGGGGTTTCACCAAGCAGGTACCATAGGATTCTCTCATAGACACAGAGTGGAATCTGATGGTGCCATAGCAGGGAAAGAGGAAGCATCTAGATGAACAGTGGAAGAGGAAGAAGGAGGATTTTGGGATTGCTTCCCTTCTTCTCTTCTACATGCCTTAGTGGCATCATTGTCAGCTTTTAAGCAAGCCCTATGTGAAATGACATAAGGCAATGGAGGTTATCTCACTTTTAGTATTATGTTCCCTCTCTTGTAGTTCTAATAAGTTTGATACAAAAGGTCCTTCCTATGTGGAAGAGGACCAACAGGCACAAAAAAGAGTAATCAAAGGAGTAACTATCATGGAAAACTGGTAGTTTATAACCGGTATCATGAATTACATGCACGGAACTCTCATGGATCAATTTTAAACATTTATGCATAACCGAGGGCACTCCATTCATAGCTACTAACCAAGGGATACCTAGCTTTACTCTGAAGAGCTTAGATTTGTGGATTATGTCAAACAAAAGCTTCATGGATTTAGGTCCAACCAAAACTGACAAGACGATACACCCAAAGTAGGTACGGAAAGTTCGTCATGCATGTAGATGGTGCTCATAGGTGCATTGTACCCTTCTTTATGCAAGAATTCGATTAGCATGATCTCCTCAGTTATAATGTTCACTTGAGATGTTAGATCAATGAGAACACCTACTACAATGTTTCCATTGATTCGTGCAGGGATGTAGAGAGGAGATGGTTCCCTATTAAAACCCATTGAGAGGTCTTGCAAAGTGAATGTTATACTAGTACCACTACTCACAAGCTGTGCAAAGGGGATAGGTTGATGAAAATAATAATCCATCATGCACATTTAATGGTACTCTCATAAATCCCTCCAAAGATTACAAAATAGGACAATGACCCAATTAAGGTTTCATTATGCAACACTTTTAAGACCTTCCAACTATGCCTACTAGGGGTTGTAGGTTGGATTGTAAGGAAAAGGCCTAACAACACTCACACCTACAACACTCCTAGAGTACATGGAAAGGAGTTCTCAGTGTCACAAACCAAAACCAAAATGGTTCACGTCGGGTTCACCAAAAATGTAAGAGAGGGGGACCAACCACGTGAAGGCCATAAGTCACGAAGAGCCAAGAGTGGAAGGCTTCCCTAACTTACCTCACTCTAAAGGGATGTTTCAAATGAGGGACGAGAATGATGAGGACTATAAGGCCCTACAACCACTCTTTAGAATCAAAATTTAAACTAGGGCTAGGCTAGTTGGTTTTCACGTTCAACACTGTACCTTAGGTAGCTCTTTGTTTGAGGACAGAAGTGTGGTTCCACGATGACAGTGCACCGCGCTAGAGTCTCTCTAGGTGTACTAGCATCCGTACGACCAAAGGACCAAAAACATAGTATGAACTGCCAACAAACAAGCTGACAACCTAGCTAGTCACTTCTAAAGGGACAAAACAAAGGAAAGATACAAATGAGTATGATAAAGTAAATATATGAAGGCTAAAGTGACAAAGATAATCTCACAAAGATGCTCATTTTCTAGCAAGCTCCAAATGCACATCCACCTACACACAAGAAAGAGGGAAAATTGTTGGGGCTGTATAGGGTTCTGCCTCAGTCACACCCCTGTTTTGGTGTTTCCACCTCCATGGATAGCCAAGATAGCAATGAAAGAAAAATGTATGATAAATAAGTAAAGAAAGAAAGTACACGAATAACACTACAAAATAGTATAAAACTACTCAACCAAATTGTAAAGGAGAGGAGTGAAAACATTACCACCTCCACCAAGAACTCACTAGCCAATGATGGAGAAAGAGAGCTTAAATAATCACCATAGCCTCAGTTGTGATGAAGGGAGGTGTTACAAAACCTCAAGCCCTTGTTGGAATGGCTTGTTCCAAACTTGCTTTACGAAGGTGATGGAGTGTTGTTGCTACTGCTATGAAGTACCAAAGTGCTCCTTGAAGTGATGGATTCAAAGAGAATGAAGTTGAAATGCTTGAGAATTCCAAAATAGATTGTGTAGAAAGATTAAATGAATGAAGGAAGAGTATTTTTTGAAGGTGGGATGAGAGAAACTACCATTTTTTGGGGTGGGTTGCTCGAAGAGGGACGTTACAAACTGCCCCCAATGGGAAGTGTAATGCCTCTACCAACTTTAGATGTAGGGATCTATCACATATATAAGAGCGTTGTGTGGATGTCTATGTGTCACACGTATGTCTCTAACAAATATTCTTCTACCAACGCAAAGGATAGATGCCAAGTGGAACGAAGGAAACAAGCTGATGTGGAATTTTTCCTTTGGATTTGGTTTTCTAAGGTGAGGAAGTGTAAAAGGGGAATTTGTGTAAGGGGTGCAAATTTGTGCCTATTCACTTTCATTTATAGATTAGGAATAATTGGAACCACAAACCAAACCTTAACCCTAACAAAGATTAACAATGAAGTATGTGCATGAAAGGATGGAGTCATCCCATGAAAATCATGATTAGGGCATGAATCTTTCATAAAGGTCACAATTGGCAAGAAATGAGCATGGGTGTTTGTAAGACTGAGAAAATTTTGTTGATTCCATGGTTTGCATTTAAAATTTTTAGTCCTCCTGAGTATAGGGTTTTGTTTTTCATACTGCTAGGGTTTTGTCTTAGGGTTAAAATCCTCTTAAAACCCTTAATTCATAAAAAAATCTATCGCTCATTTAATTTTTCATTGGCCTCATATTCACTTTTTGGTACTTAAGTTACAACTTGTAGTCATCATTCTCATTTTCCCCCATCTGCCTAGTAATATTTGGTCATGGGCCCTTTTAAATATTTTTCCTATATCTAATATTCTGAGTGGGCCTAAGTATCAAGGTTCTAATCTATACTTTGGGCAAGGTGCAAATATTTTATTAAAGTACTTAATTCTAGCCTACATCCCATAGGAAGTCCTCTTTTTTAGTCACAACTTGGTGCACATGTCATTGAAGATATTTAAAGAAGTTCCGTGGCTCCATAGATCAAATCTCAACCATTCCCCACTACCCAGCTCTGAAATTTTGATGCCATGAAATATGGTAGGGATAGTGGGTGACTACCACTTGTATCATCTTTTGGTTGGACCCTGATGGTTTGTAAGATGGTAATAATGGTGGGCCAAAAAACTAATGGTTGTGATTGATACTGACAATCAAATCATCACCATTCCCCTCTACCCCTCAGAGAAACTCTCAAATATTTTGATGCCAAAAGGGATATCAAGTAGTTGTCATGTGGCACATTTTATAGCACTCAAGGAATTATTGTAAGAAGGAGATATTTCATCAAATATTTCAATAAGACTATAGTAGCTTAAAGGTCAAGCTACTAAAATGGTCTTTGGCACACATGGTAAAAATGAGTTGGAGATGTTTTAATCTTAATCGTTCATTTGATAATGGTTCTATATTCATGGATCTAATCCTAAGGATTAAATGGTGTGCAATTTGGGTTGTAATGGGTTGATTTTAGCTATTCCATGCTACCCCATAGACATTGATCATAATCCTACAGGTTCACGAGGGATAGCGAGATGGAAACATGTGGACATTTGATGGCTTATAAGTTGTGGTGGAGCCCATGCTAACGTTGATTAAAGGAAAACTCATGGAAATGTCTAATTGATTAGATGTTGAAGTCAACTTTAGTCAACAATTTCAAACTTTTGGAATTCCATCCGAGCCATCCGTTGATCTAGCTCACTAGGAGATTAACAAATGTCTTTTAAAATTGCAAACAAAGCTGATGGAGTCGTTCTGATTCATGGGAGCGAACAATAATCACAAAAGTGATGTTCAACAACCAAATTTAAGGGTTATTTCACCACAAAAGTTGCAATGAAAGCACTAGTTGATTCACCTAAGTTTTTTAAAGCATCCAAGGATTTGTAGCTGTGTTTTTTGAGCTTTTCATAGCTGGAATTAAGGTTTCCAAGAATCAAATACTAGTAAGTAAAATTTTCTCATTCTTGTGTTGAATTTCAATACAATTTGCATGCATTTTCTAGTCATCCTTGTTAGATTACAATTTAGGCTTCTTTTAAGGTTTGAAGTTCATTGAATTTTGCTTCTCAACTATTTTGAATTGGCTTAGTTTCGTTGTGTTAAGTTCAAGACCTAGCTTCATTTAGTAAACCATAGAACACATTTATTTTATTACAATGGCACAAAAGGCTTGTGCTTCTAGTTCTGAGAGCCAAACACAACCCTTGTTCCAAGATATACTTGATCAATCAAAACCCTCTACCAATAACAAGCAAATTGTCCAAAGATTGTTTTAAGGCTCTAGAATACAAGATGGAATTGTGATAGAAAACATGCCATCAGAGATGCTGCTCTACCGGTTACAAGATGGACCCTATTTAAACTATAGTTTGGGAAGAGGTTCTTGGGCATTCCTTTGTGCAATGGGTGGAAGTTGGATATGGGAAATTTGGTTTCCCCCAATGCATATCTAGATGTGGACCTGCTAAAAGCCATAATATCCAACTACAATCCAACTATTAGGGTTGTAACAAAACACCCAAGGATGAAAATGGTGGATGTTACTATGGAAGGACTCATTGAGCTTTTCAAGTTAACCCCCTACCACTTGGAGATGGTGGAAATTGACCAAAGGAAATTGAAAGAGGAATATGGGAAAGTGAAGTTAACTTTTAAAGTATCAATATTGACAAAATTATACTTGGTAAAGGGAAAAGGATGGGTTAGAACCACACTTAACCCATCTAACAAGTAGCCCTATGAGATTAAGTTGTTTGAACATTAATTTTAAAGGACATTTTACACCTTCTGTTAAATTTTGGGCTATGAACTAACTAAAATGATGCCAGCTACTCTTATGTATATTGTTGCAAACATCCAACATGGAATGATCAACACATCATATGATTTTGTAGGATATTTGTCAAATCAAATGCACAAGGCCCTTGTGGCTCTTACAATGGAGAGGGAGGAGTAAGATTCTGGTGATACCCCCTCTTCTTGTAGATGTTTTTATAAATGGGAGCTCAGGATCTTTTACGGAGGATATGAAGGTGGACAAGAAAAATGAAAGGGGTGAGGACATGCTTGTCCAAATGTGGACTTCTATCTTGGATAGGGATGACCATTATTCCAATTTATTGTTATTCTCAAATGTATTTTCTTCCAAATTAAGGATATATTTGATGGTAATTCCTCCTAAGACCCCTATGGAGTTATATGATAAATTATTAAGACTGAGGGAGAGAAGGCCTGAACTAGGAATTGGGCATAATTTGGGAGATATCATCCCATTTATTGACTACACTATCCTCAAGGTTTATGTAACAAGTAAGACACCTCATTTTCTTCCTAGTGATGTGCCATTAATAATTGGATTCTTGGAGGTCATGTGGCAATTAGGAGATGTAGATGAAAATCACTTGGTCTGAATGAGAAAGAGAACTTTCTTCCCTATGTATACAATTTTTGATGATTTTTTTATGAACAATTATGGGGTGGAACAATATCATTCCCAAAATTAGGCCCTTGAGAATAAAGTTCTACAAAATGAGTCCAAACCATGAGTGAAAGGGTGTCATGGTTGCTTTGAAGAGTAGAATCAAAAGGGCTAGGTTCTATCATAACTTTTATTTCCCCAAAGATGTAATCAAGAAAAAAAATTATTACAATTTGCAAGAGAATAGGAAAATGAAGTGGATAGCTTTTGGTAAGTTGGAGAGGGAGATACAAGTGAAAGATCCAAATTATAAAGCTCTTCCAAACATAAAAGATGAAGTACTTAGGGTTGAAACAATGTTGCAAAATTTTGATAAGGTGGTAGGGAAGATTAAATAAGAAATAATTATGTACGAAAAAAAGAATACTAATGCTATAGATGAGAAAGATGAACATAAAACCCCCATAGAGGAGGAAAGACCCGCATATTAGCCCCCTAAGAAGTTGTATTTGTTTGCAAGATAGAAGAGCACATTATAGAAACATCAAACCATAGCCACCCCTACTTAGTTAGAGGGGTCAATGGCATCTTCCCCTACAAAAAAATTTCCCCCACTATCACCTCTAAGGTCAATTTCACCTGAGGTCATTAGAGAATCACCACAAATAAGGCCACCTTCACCAAAGAGAAGATTGAATCAACTCGTCTTATGGATTATTCCACTGATTCTAAAGATGTAATAATTGTGACTAAATATGAAATGAGGTAGGGTATTCCCACACCTATAAGATAAATAATCCCATAGAAAATAAGCCTCATATTGAGAAAAGTTGATTTGAGTGGATTAAATAATACTGATGTTGTCAAGGAGGAGGCATGCAATAAGTTTATGGATGATGAATCCTTTGTAAAAACTAGATTTTTAAGAGTTTGTTTAGAGAGATAGAGGGGATGAGTATGATGAGAACATTAAGATTGGGATGGTTAATAGCCTAGAGCTCCCAAGGTCAGTTATTGATTCAAGGGTCCTTATGAAAATGAAGCAAAAGTACCAAAACATTACACCAAAGGAGGGGAGAGAATTAGTAAGAAAAAGTGGAGTAATCTTGTTGCCAGAATGGAAATTGGCTTTGGCCATTGCTTTTGAAATTGCAAGGAGGCATGCCACTCATGTTTTATCTATAGACGAGGAGGCAAGAATTTCCTTGAAAGGATCAACATTTAGCACCCAATGGGATACCTTAGAAATTTGGGCATTAGCCCCTAATACAAGGAAACCAACAGTTGTAGAGCCTACATCTAACCTCAAGGAAGGATTGATAGTAAAAATAGAGTCAAATACATTAGTTGTGGAGGTATCCACATTGGTTATAAATGCCACTCAATTCACTAAATCAACTACAAATTCTATACAAAAAAAAGTATGAGGCTAAGAATAAACAATATATTGATTTGGTGGAAAACTACAATAAAGAGAAGCAAATAGTTGTAGAGGTATAGCTTGAAAATGCACTTCTAAAGGAGCAATTGCAGGCATTACAATCAGGATCATCAAGATCTCATGTACAAAATCTAGCCCACCAAATTCTCCAATTCAACCACCTCATGGCCCAAAGCTTGTTTTGCTCCCTTGTTTCTATAAAAGAGAATTCAAGGCCAATTGCATGGATTGTTGTTAAGTGATTATGAGAAGAAAATTGTAATAGAGAATGCATATATATTTTGTCTAAGTTTTGTCTAGGTCCTAGATATTGAGTCTTTGATTATTAGCATTGTATACCAGTACTATTACTTTTGAATGCAAGTGGAATATTTCCAGAGCCTTTGTTCTTGACCGTATACTTCATATAAATCATGAATGAAATGGATCAAAGATATTTCAATTCATCTTTATGGTCTTCCCATTGAATATTTGTTTATTGTTGATGCTCTTGTTCAAAGAACAAGTTAATTTTCTTTAACATGAATGAAGATCTATATAAATGTATGCTTGGATAATTAAGTAATATTGTCTTATAATTCTGAGTTAAATGGTGTAAGGCATCATTTAATATCTTTTTTGTGATAGGTATAATATTGTTGTATGATATTAATTGAATGGTTTGATACTCCATGTTCTGAGATAAGGAACTAGTCCATAAGCTATATTAATGTTATAATTCTCTGGTCGCTCACAACAATTCCATTGAAAAACTAATTTAAATATTTACTTACAGTCTAAATGTATGTTTTGAGTTAGGGTTTACCATATTCTCATGTTATAGAATGATAAGTGTTGCAATATCTGTGAGGTCTTTTAGGTATTTCATCTATTAAATAATAATTTGGAGAATATATCTGTTGTTACAATGTTCATAGGTAAAATGGAACTAGAGATCTTTAGAACATTATTAGGGATCACCCTCCTGGGTTTTACAAAGCCCAAAGTGTAGAGGGAAAGCCTAAAATATTTTCACCCATCAAGTTTTCTAATCCCTCTTGATTACTAACTATTGAATTTGGAAAATTCATAGGTAATTGTAAGATCAGCTTGGTTTTTTTAAAATACCAATAGATTGGTGACTCTGTTGGGGACAATACTTGTCTATGTGTCTCTAGTTCTAGATCTAATACAGTCAGAGTCAATTATTTGCATTGTTCTTCATTGTAGGAAGAATAATTTCACCTAAGTTTTCATCATAAGCTAAGTTTGGCATTTGGAAGTACAAGATATAAGTTCCTTCACAGTTCCCCATTAGGTTGTGTTCAACTTTTCTTGAATATTTAAAAGTTATCTCAAGATCTATCATAATATTTTCAATTATCACTAAGTGGGCGGTGAATCTAAAAGTCTCTTGTTCCAGTGTGTTTTAATTTCAAGAAGAGAGAGAATTTTGAAAAGCATAATGAAATGCACCAGTAGCAACATCAAGAAGCACCCTGAGTAGAAGCTGGAGTAATTACCTTACGGTCCAAAATCTTCCTAGAAAGCTAAGAGTCCAGACACAATTAAGTCTATAAATCCTCCTATGAAAATTTCTTCAAATTCAAATGGTGCTATAAAAAATGAATTATATAAGTATGTCATGGCCCCTGACAATGAAGAAAATCCCATTACAAAAGAGGCTAATACCACTGATTAGCCTACTCCTACTAGTAGGCCAAATCCTAGCCCAAGGGTCTCAAAAGAATCTGAGCCTTGGAATTTTTGGGATATACAATTGGTTGCTAGAAGAGGCAACCTTGGTTCTTCTACTATTCATAAGGACTTTAATCTAAGAGGAATATCTAGGAGTAGGACTCCACACCTCTCACTAAAGAAGAGGTGAGGAATTTGGGTATGTGCAGGATTATGATGGGCCAAAAAGTGGCAATATGATGTGTATTTGTAGGGTATGTGGCTAACGAAATTTTTTTAACCCAAAATTGATGAAATGAAAAGGGTTTTTAAAGAAGATTCTCAGCTTTCCACCAATATAAATTATGTTTTACTTTGAATTTAATAAATTATTATTATTCATTTTCTATTCGAATTATGACTATAGTCCTGATTTATATGCTGATTGAAAAACATCTATCATTTTCAAACAGTATCACATTTTGGAATCCAAAACATGCATCACATTCTATGCTTCATATGCTATAGGATTAAAAAAATAAAAATTGAATTTCCTAAATTTTTAACCAAGTTAAGGTGGTCAGACATACAAGTTTTTATATTTTTTAAAAGTTGTAATAAAAAATTCATAATTAATTATTTACTTGGAAAAAAATTACAAAAAAATATGCATCACATCTGGACTTGAGTCCTCTACTTATTTCTAAAATATTATAAAAAAATATTATCATTTTATTATGGTTAGGGTGGTCAGACAGACACCTACTTCTTATTTTTTTCCTGAAGTTTAAGTACTACTGCATTGAAATTTCAAATTTTTACCAAATAGATTTTTTTTAACAAAAAATAAACCTAGTAGTTTAGAAACTACATTCAATTTTCTACAGGTTCTATTCTGACATATTTTTGAAATAATATAGATAACTTATTCAAATTTTTACGTCAAGTTGCCTAACTTTGATTTTTCTAAATTTTTTGTCACTTAAGGGCCTATTTTTTCCATGATGATCCTACACATACCCATTTGACCAATTATACTCCTAAGAGCTTTGAATCAAATATTACTCTAGAAGATGTAGATGATATAATCAAAGATATGACATATCTTAGAGACGAAGCATTAATATGAGGAGCTAAAGAAAAAAGAAAAGAAAAAGAGAAGGAAGATGAGATATTAGCTACCACGTATGAAAGGGATGAATTAAGGAAAGAGTGGAGAAGATGAGGAAAGTGATTAATGAAGTTCACCCACCCCTACTACCTGCACTTACCAACCTATTCTAACCCCAAACATGGATCATATTAAAATAAATATCCCTATTGGTAACACAACTACAACTACTTATGTAAGATCTATTGTAACCACCAAGGATTCAAATCCTCCCAACAATACCAAGAAATATCATCTGTAGATCATGGGAAAAAGCTTGTAGGTCATCCCAAATCCATATCAATTATTATAACTATAATTTCCATATCCCCTACAAATCCTACAAGGACAGTACCTGACCCTGCAATTTTGAAGTTGTAGTTATCCAATGAACAATTGCAAAAGGAATTGGACAAAATGAAAATTTTGGCTACAAATACAGAAATGAAAAGAAAAATTACTTTCCTAAAGTCATAAATTCCTAATCCCCAAGCATCTAGCTCTTAGAGCTAGCCCCATTCCTTAGCACAAACTACTGGTATGAATACCAATTCAACGTCTAGTCATTACTAGTAGGAGTGGAGGTGGTGGCTTTGGAGGAGGAGGTGGAGGAAAGAACACCAACTCTAGAAATCAGAATGCTAGTGGTAGTGATTGTGGAGGAAATCAAGGGGGTGGAGGAGGAGGACAAGGTGGTGGTGGTTCTCATTCTGGTCAAGGTGGTGGAAGAGATCCATTTTCTAGGAGACCAATGCAATTGGATAGATATAGATATATGTATTTCCTTGGGATACCTGATTATCCAAACCCTCTCCTGAAAAATATAAGAAATGTATTGGTAAGAATTTTTGGTAACAATGCAATTAGTCGATAAGACCACTTAAGATCATTCATCAATATGATGGATGAATTTGAAGTAGAACATGAAGATGTAATGATGAAACTATTTATGTAGTCATTAAATGAGGATTCCAGAGATGGGTATAGAAGATTACCAGTGGAGAGCATTGGCTCAACGAAGAGATTGGTGAAGAAACCTTGTAACATTAACCTTAGTGAGCTTACTGTTGTGTCCTACATAACTAAAAATTGTAGACCTTACAATCCTGACCTAGCATACATAACAAGGAACACAATGAACTGACAGTGGAGCCAAAGGAAAACACACTACTTTTTCCAAAGTATTCTCACTCAGTACTTTGAGTGATAGTCCTCCTATTCGCATACACTACCCTATCTCATTCTACTTTAGACCATTATATCTATGCATAGGTAAACCTTGAATAGGTAATACTAACCTTTGATTTTACCTATTGTATTTTCCAAAACTAGATAGTATCTATACCAAATGAACATAATAAAACTATAACTTATCCCCCTTCAATGGATAACCTAACCCTAGGATTTAACTCATAAGCTATCTAAGTCCACAAAACAATAACTTAAAAGTTATTATAAATTTGTCATTCCTAGTATATAATACTATAGACATTAACAAAATCTCCTTAATAGGGAGTAAATACAAGAACTTATATGGAAAACACATCAATCACAATATTTCCTCTTTTATTAGCAAATAGACTTTTCTCTATTATAAGAAAACTAGTGCAATTCTAAAACAAACATACAATACAACAATATTTTAGATTTAAAGATAAAGCAAAATAAGAATAGAATTGCATTCATGTCAATTGCTTAATCCAATCAACTCTTGAACTTCCTACCTTAGCCTCCTCTTGCTAGCAAGTTAGAAATCAACCTCTCCTCAATAATCTCACTAAAAACTCCCTCGCAATAGCTCTTAGCAAACTAAGAAACTCTCAAAGATAAACTACATTAGATATGAGTAGTGTAATGTTGCAAGTGAAAATTATATCAAATGATGTATGATCAACCTATATTTATACACAAAAATTAGCTTCACAAGGCTAAAATCAAGGTACACTATTTGACACTGCTTAGCCATATTTAATCGACTTGACTCAATAATGGAAATGTGGTGAATTCTCATGAAGATAGTCATTGAATCTGAACAACAAATTGATCCAATATTTTTCATAGTAGGTTTGAAATATTCAAAAGGCACATCTTTTAAACAACTAGTCGATTTCAAGCATGATAGACTTCTAAAGAAATTAGATAATTCATAATGTGGCACCAAGTTTGCAACACATTCACTATTCCCAAGTGTGTAGTTTATATAGAAATTGGCCTTTCATTTAATGGTTGTACATACTCTTTCGACTCGGTCAAGAAATATTTAATCAACACATACATGTGGTTCAATTTCTTGCCAGATAATACATTCACTGGTTCATTGCATATAATGTGTTGTATTTAGTTTAGCTTCAATATCATTATTCAACTAACTATACTCTCACGTATTTCTCTTGCACTTAATCTAAAAATTTAAATGTTACTTTTATATATTCTTGAGTGCTATTATATAGTGTGCTATATTTCTCATTCATCGACCAAAGCATATACTTATGTGAATCAACCTTTATACTTTGCATAATATATGTATAAATCAACCTCTATTACTTTCTATATATATAAATATAAATATATATATATATATATATATATATATATATATATATATATATATATATATATATATATCAACATATATATACATGTACATACATATATATATATCGATGAATAGCCTCAATGCTATATATATGTATATGTATATGTATATATATTCTAATATATATATATTTATATATTTATATATATTCCATGTCAACTAAATAATTACACACTTGATATTCAAATGAATAAGATCAAGTTACATTCATATACCATATCATTCGTATATATATCAATATGCATGTATATGTATGTATACATATGTCGACGTATCTGTATGGACATTTCCATTTTACTTTACATGTGTATATATTTGAAGTTCCCCTCCATTCTCACTATGGATGTGTACATAGTTTGGCTTTGGAACTTGGAGATGAAAGTAAAATAATAGGGATATATAAAGGTATGTGATAATGATGTTAAGCAGTTGATGTTGTATAGTATGAATTTATGGACTATTATGTAGTTATCTTATGACTTTTCTTATCAATTGTTATTAGGTGATGTTCTTACTTATGTGTTTGGGTGAAAGGGACAGTGTCGATTCACTCACTTGTGAGTACCCTGCGACGCTGTGATTCCCTTTTACGATGTGACTGTTTATATGGATATGTATGCATGACCATTTTGTGTGTTGTAGGTTGCAGGTACTAGGAATCAACTCCACCTGAATTGGAAGGTTTGAGTGTGCCTTAAATCCAACGGAATAGTTGAGCAAAGAAAGCACTTGGTCCCCTACCCTAGCCATTATCCTCGAAGAGGATGAGTATCCAGTCCGATACCTTGTCAATTTCGTCAATCTTGTCAGTATGTCAATTGGTCAGTCAATGTTGCTTGAGGTGTTGCATTTTAGTATTTGACTTTATTTAATTTAGATGGTCTAATAATTTATTTTTTATTATCTAGCACATTAAATAATCTGTTAAAGTAAAAAGGTATACCTTTGATATATATATAAATAACTATATTATATATATGTATGTATTTAACTATATTTAATAATAAAATAAATGTATAAAGTAATATTAAAATGAATAAATAATAATGATAAGGAAATAAATAAAATATTATAAAATCAGTTATATAGTTAATTATAATATGTAAATAATGTTGGGTAAATGGTTTTACCCATTTGTGTAAAATTGATTACCTATCATATTATATTATGATTTTAAATGAAAATATTTTTTATTAATTTAAAAATTAACTATTGTGTTTGTCATGAAGAGATTTAATAAATCAAATCCTAACCATAATATGTTTATACTTGGCTGGGATAGTTTGGTTAGGGGGCAACCGTCAACATTCCTTCTTCCTATAAATGAATACTCAGTTTTTTTGGAAAAAAAATGTCTCTAAATTTTGGGGCTTCTTTGCGGAGAGAAGGGTCTTTTAAAACGCTTTCAAGTATCCATTGGTGATGTTGATAACTCTGAATACTTTGGCTGGGGAGAAGTAATAGGCTTTGACAGGGTAAGGTGCCCAGATCTCGGAGCAACAAAACTAATGCCAACATCTTTGCGTATTGTACATTTAGCAGTATGTCTGATCTTTGCACCTTCTGCCAAATTAGTTCTTTTTTTGTCATTCTAATTTAAACTTGTTCACAACATTTTCTTAGCAGCAATACTCCCATGAAAGACAGATTTGATTTCCTTGAGTCCATCTTAGTTTACTCTCTTATTTGAAAGCGTAATTTGCTATTTTCTGAAGTTTTGTTTAACAAATATAAGCTACATATATATATATCGATATATTTTTGTATTTTAAAATTTTTATGTTTGTAGGTGTCTATAAAATGAAAACATGGTTTGGAGAGGCCCTTTCCTTACTTTCAGTTTATTTTAATATTTCTCTAAAGAACCTTCGCAATCAACTTTTGGTAGTTCGTTGATAAGCAGTTGACAGTAGGAACTAAGATTCCTCCAGGTCAATTCAATCGGCTTATTGTTAGTGAAATAACTTAGAAGATACAAATTTTATAACGACATGTAAGTTGCTTGTTGCAATACATTTTTCTCACCTTATTTATCTGTTAGATGCATTTTCTTGAGAGCCTCTTAAGCCTTTTAAACAAATCCATTTCATGTAAATCCTCAAATCATTGTGTTCCCTGAGAGTGCATCTCTTTGAATTTTCTTGTCAAACAGTTTTTCATGCCTTGTCTATGATTTCACATTTTGCATTCATGTCGACCAGGGCACATGGAACTAATACTGATAGATTTTCCCCTTTTGTTATGTTTGATGGATGTCCTTACCCTGTTCCAAAGTTTCTATTTTAGCACGAAGGGGAGGATGCTGGAAAGGTTGCGGAATTTGGCTTTAAACTTGCCAATGCATTAAAGTTTGTAAGGCCTTTTAGTAAACCCATGTTGTGCAAACTTGAAAACCTTGTCATTCCAATACTTATTTTATTAAATGTTGAGGAAAGTGAGCTAATTTGTTGTGTTACTTCTGAAATATAATTAATTGTAGTGAATAATGCCTTAATTAAGGAATGTATTCATGGTTATAATGTTATGAATAATTGTTTGTTTTTAACCATGTGTCTTGGTTATTGGATTGAGCGTTACGTTAGTGTTAATGATGGAAGTCATCCGTGTTAAATATATTAAAGTTTTAGTGCCATTGGGAAGTGTGTTTATCATGTTAGTTTCCAGAGGCCTAGGAGGGTGTATATTTGTATGTATGGTCCTTATGGTTATTTTATCTTGTGAATAGGTTGGCTATGATGTTGGTCATGTGCATCATGTAAACACAATCCTCAGAGTGTTTCGCTCCTATCTTTGCATGGACTCATGAGATTTTGTGATGATATTCTATTGAAAGATGTGCATGTATGTGTATTGTGTGAAATGTAACCCTAAGTGTTGTACTACCTATTCATGATGGTTGAATTATGGCTATGTGTTGGGACATGGGTTCATGTTGTCTTGACCAGTGTTCATGTGATTATGATAGATGTGCAAGATAGTCAATGCCTTGCACTGTGTATAGATTCATGTGATTATGATTAATGTGCAAGATGGGCAATGCCTTGCTCTATGTAAGGTTTAGTAGTTGCAAGTAGGGGGAGTGAGTCTCAATGAGGGCCAAAACCCAAAGTGGTGTCCATGAGAACCTATTGGAGAGTTTCTTAATTTAGTGATAACATTAATAATAAATTAGGGTGATGGGTAGATTTCTTATTAATCAAGATAATGATGTGCCTCACTCATGGCTCAAGTGTTCATTTAGGCTTGAGATGAGATGGGAAGGTCTGGAATGAAAAGATCAACTGCCTTATCCTCATAAAAGGTATGTTGATTCTACATGAATTTGTATGGGGATTAGGGATCGATAGAGACTGCTAGGATAACCTAGGATGGGGGTCGAGGCCTAGGAAAATCTGCTAGAATAACCCATATCAAGCTATGTGATGATACTCCTCCCTATTGCAATCTACCATTCCCTAGTTGTATTTTCTCCTTCTGTTATGTGATTGCCTTTGGAAGTGAAGTAAACATTGTATGTGATGTTGGTGTTGTTAGCAGTATTGTGTTGGAGTCATGTATAGCCCTTTTTTTTATGTTAGCTTGTTGTCTTCTTGATTGTCTATGTGATGTGGGACCTTGTGTTATCTCTTAGCACAAAGGGTGGACCTCAGGGTTGCACATGGTCGGGAGGTTGGTGTTTTTTCCTCTATTGGGTATTCTTGTTGCATGTTCGTGTGTATGAAGATTGTTCTTGATGTTATGGACTCTAGTTCCTGTTCTAGTTTGAGAAGACAACCTTTATGTATATGTATTGTTAGATGTATCTCTTATTGTAAGCTGGTGTATTCTTCGGACATGTACTAAGGGAAGCACTGATGTGAATATTGTAATGATGAATAGATATTGATGTACTCTTCTTGTAATGGATATTGTAAAGTGATGTATCTTGCATATGTTAGTTGGCTAGAAATGTTCTTGTTTAATGTTGATTACTAGATGACATATTATGGAAGTAAATAAAGTTGAAACATTTAATGTGGTGTTTTTAAATGAAACTTGCATGCTAGATTACTCATGTCATTTGAAAGCACAATTGAGGAACCTTAGAGGACCTATATTTAAATTAATATGTTATGCAATCTATTGTTATTTTGTTAAAAAAAAAATTGTTCCATTAATGTGGCATAGTTTAGTGTTGTCATTTGGGGTTCCTTGGCGGGGTGTCACACCTGGTATTAGAGCCCAATTCTAACACTAGGTACTTTGGTTTCTTGTGAGTCCATTATGTTGTCCTAGTTGCTTGTACTCTTGAGATTATATTTTCCCTTGTTTCCATCCTCGCCTAACAACCTTAACCTTGTGGAGATGAAGACAAACTCGCGGTGTAGTATCGGATGCACCGAATCCCCTTTCCCTTTGTCCAATGGTGCAAAATACTGATGAAAAGGATAGGACCCATAGTGTAGTGCATAATGCAGTGATATTATTTCTATCTTAGATGCATTATGGACCCTTGTGTAGCCTTATGATGTGATTTTCAGTGATGTGAATTGGTGTGTGCATGTAAAGAATGTATGTTAAATCATGAATATGGTACTTATGAAATGATTTAATTGTGTTTCCGTGCTTTTAAAAGGTGTGAATTCATGATCTTGTATTTAATATGTTATGAGATTTAGTGTTGTATAATGAATAAAGTGGAGTTTATTATCTATAAATGATGGATATTTAATGAAAAATGTGTGTGTTTATGTATAATTATGTTGTGTTTTATGGAAGTGTAGCATTTTGATGTAATGAATCAGCTTTGATGTTAGTACTTGTAAGTGTGGAAAATGTAAACTAAATACAATTAAATACACCTATTAATGAAACATTGTATCAAGATTAATCAACAATTAAACTAATTTAAAACAGAGAAAATCATGAAAGCGTCCCATTGTCTCCTATCTCCAAAGATTTATCAAATTATAGAAGCTCTCAAATTTGTAAGCACCATAACTGTTTAAAATGCCTATCTAGAGAATGGAATGGATACTAAATGCTATGATGTGATGATTTCTAATGAATTCTAGATGATATGAAGCTACTGTAAATGAAGCTTGATGGATGAAAGCTACAGTAAAAAGAAACTACATGTTGCTGTCGTGATATGAAATCTACTGATGCCATGATGCTATGATGATGCTAAAATGCTAATGCTAAATGATTGCTTGGTTTCTTGAGTACTAATTCCTGCAGAGTAAGTTTGCATAAAGGATGATGATTCTTGAATGATTTTGATGCTTCTGAAGGCTGTATATATAGATTTTTGACGCACATTTGCACAGGGATAACACAACAGAGGTTGAGATTCAATCTGGAGATTTGAATGGTATGAGATGAGAAGGTGGAGCTGATCGTGGAGGATTGTTCCTCCCCATGAAAACACCATGCAAGATGAGAGGAAAGATTTGAGGCAGAAGATTGAGAGGATTTCCTGCAGGTTTGTCCTGGAGGCTTTTCCTATGAATGACAGTTGCATTAATTAGATTTTAAAAAATTAATTTTATTGGTAAGTGAATAGAGGAATTTGATTTATGCATTTATTTAAATATTTTTGATTTATTTAAATTCAGCAAAAGAGGAATAAATAATTTAATAAAACAAACTATAGAAGTTTATTAAATTAAAATAGAAAGAATATGATAATTAAATTGAAGATTTTAGGATATCTTTATTTAATTAAGAAGAAATGTGATTAAATAATGCCAACTATTGAAGTTGTATATTTATTTTAAGATAGAATTTAATGGATAAAGTATAAACGAAATAATAATGATAATAATTAAATAAAACAAAGTATTTAATTTTGTTTATTTAATTAAGAGGAAACTATGATAAGATAAAAGAACTAATAGTGAACTTAATATAAATAAATATTTCTATTTATTTACTAAGTAGATGAATTTAAGATTAATTAATCAAATAAGTCGTATTTAATTAATTAGATTCTCTAGACCATTTTTAGGTATCTACATTTTTCCCCTCTTTGAAGTGATGTGTTTACGCATTGCTTTCAAAGAAAATTTTGTGCTGTTGCTGCTAGTATTGACAAGAATCTTTTTTCAGAATGCCCCAGACATGATTTTCAAGTGATTAATGAATATATGCCCCCTCGGGAGATAAATTAATGATTTTTTGATTTTTATTTTATTTTTTAAAAAATTTCAAAAAAAATAATTTGATTTTCTGATGAGTAAATATAGATTCAATGAAGATTTGATAAAATAAAATTTATCTCCCGATAATTGATGTAGAAAGTTGTTTTGAATGAGTTTCAATTAATCTCCCCTCTAAAAAAATTAAATCAATGTAATAAAAACCCCTTTTTGAAATAACCTATAAAAGGTTAAAAAGGTCTTTTTCAAAATCATTTGTAGATTGTGACTTTTGAAAATTTGAGAGAGAGATTTTGTGCTACGTGGAGCAAGATGCCAATTCCCTTTCACACTCACCGTTTTGATTGTGTTCGATGTCATCAGCGGCCGGCCGCGTTTGGACCTCCGGTATGTCCATTTTTTTTTGGTTTGCATGCATTTTTCATTTTTTTAATGTATTTTTGGCTTTTTACAAAAGAAACTTGTTTTAGCGCTTCAACATTCCATTGTAGCGCATTTTGACTCCGTTGTAGCGCGTCTAGGGTCTGTGTTAGTATTTTTCTCTTTTAACGCTTTAAGAGTCTGTTTTAGCACATCTAGGGTGTAGGTTGGCGCTTTTCAAATTTTAGCGCTTAGGTTAGCCGTTGTAGCCCTTCTCTAAAGTAGATTAGCGCATTAAGAGTTTTAGCACTTAGGATAGATTTTGCAGCACTTTTAAGGTCTATTTTAGTGCATTTCAAGTTTTAGCGCTTTTCCAGAAAACATTAGCGCTTTGACCCGATAAAATGGCACTTTTGCTAAAATAGCACTTTGTTTGAGTGGAATAGCACTTTTATCTAATGAAATGGCACATTTCTCTGTTTTAGCATAATTTTTTGATCTCATGATAGGTGAGGTTCAATGTTTTGTTGTGATAATAATTACCCTCATGATAAGTGAGGAATAATTAGAATTGGTGTACCTCATGATAAGCGAGGTTGATTTTGATGTGTTGATGATGACCTCATGATAGGTGATGTGAGGTTGATTTGATGCATTGATGATGACCTCATGATAGGTGAGGTTGACTTGATGTGTGCTCATGAGATTTGATTAGAATTCTCACCAAGAGCTGACTTGATTTGATATGGTATCTTGATGTTATTTGATGATTGATATGAATTTATTGACCTTGATTTTTGTTGTGATAATAGGAGCGATTAGGGAACCTCTAGATTCGAGAGCGTTTCCCTTGGACATTTGATCTCATTCCTAGTCTGGGACAACCTGAGATGGCTATCATCACCCGTTGTGGATTGTCTCTTCTTTACATGCCCCACATTAGGATTAATTGAGGTTTGTTGACAGCTCTAGCTGAGAGGTGGCACAGTGAGCACAACACCTTTCACCTTCCCACTGGAGAGATGACAGTCACCCTAGAGGATGTTTGGCGGATCCTTCAGCTTTCGATTGTTGGAGATGTTTTTGTATATGGTTCGAGAGAGTAGGGTGGAACTGATGCTCTTCGTAGAGTGTTCCAGGATGATCGTATTGCAGGAGAGTGGATACCATGGCATGATATGGTTGATGCATATGCCACTTTTCTGACAGTACTTGTTGGTTTCATTGGTGGATTCCTTAGTCCTGATCATAGGTCTAAGGGATTTTCAGTTGGTTGGGGCCGAGTTCTAGAGAGAATGGTTGTTCATGGCACCCGATTCTTTTGGGGCATGTGTTTGCTTGCCCAGTTATATCATGATTTACATTTAATTGTGTATCTCAGTGGTCGGAGTTTATTGGTCGGCATTACTTTGCTTCAGGTATGGGCGTGGGAGCACATAGCTGTCACACGTCCAATTCCAGTTGGACAGAGGCCACCTAGGAGACCTTATGTATTATGATATTCTTCTAGGTTTACCCAGTCTAAACTGGGTAAGTTAGAGTATTGGAGGAGAGTGATTGATGATATAGAGTCAGTGACATGGCATCCCTACCTGGATTGTGATCACTGGGATGATGATGATGTTCAGCTACCATTTCTTTGTTAGTTGATGATTCTGATTGGTCGTGGTCATCGGGTTTTAGAGAGATTCTTGATCAGATGCATCCACAGATAGTATGGGATGGTACAGGGTATGCGCCAAGGTGTCACTCACTATGCTCATCGGCAGTCAGATATAGTAGATTGGGGGCCTTGTTTATCATATGATGTAGCAGTTTAGCAGTTTCAGGCTTTACAACCCTTTGTGTGGGATATTCGGCCAGATATTGTCGAGGCTCCTCTTACAGCCGACTATGTTGAGTATTTTTCTTTGCATCCATTTCCACACCTAACTATTCCAGATGAGCCTAGCCCATTATGTGTTGAGGAGGATGTTCCTGTCACTTGTGGTCATAGATGGAGGAGAGAGGATGTTGGAGGAGTTGAGGCAGAGGATGTTGATGTGGTTGGTGAGGTAGCAATCGAGCCTGAGGTTGATGTGTGGGTAGAGGAGGATATTGAGGCGAAGGATGTGCATGTTGGTGGCGAGAGTAGTGGAGAGGAGAGCAGCGAAGATGAGGGATTCGATAGTGGAGAGGCTGTAGTTGGATCAGGCCCTACCTTAGATTTTCTTGGTGAGACCGTGCCTCATAAGAGGCAAGTTGTGGGAGATGTTTTAATGCGGTTGTAGGTAGCAGATCTTCAAGTGCAGTTAGAGACTGTTCAGGAGCAACTTCTCCAGACTCAGGCTTTATTAGAGTAGACACGGGCTGAGTTACATACAAAGACTCTTTCAGGTGTGCAGGCTTGGTTAGTCACAGCTTAGTCATAGATTGTAGCATTAATAGTCAAGAGGGATGTGGCGAGACAGTCAGTTGGGACAGCCCAGGCTCAGATTAGCTCATTGATAGTTGAGAGAGATGCGGCTAGGAAGACAGCAGGGACAACTCAGGCTCAAGTTACCTCATTGACAGCTGAGAGAGATGTGGTCAGGTTTGCAGCAGAGGGTGCTCAGGCTTCGGTTGATAGATTATAGAGACTAGCAGATGGTACCTCCTTAGTAGATTACATGCAATAGGTTGCTCACATTGGTGAGGAGATTGAGTTTTATAGAGCGAAGTATTATGATGTAGTGCCCTCTGAGCAGAGAGTGAGCTATGTGAGGTCTCATTCTGGTAGGTCACGATCCATGACTGTTAGTCCAGGTGTTACTCAGTCATTACCCAGAGATCCCAGGGATCTTGGTCCCTCTGGCAATAGGGGTCCTAATCTTGCTATGCCTACACCATCTGGAGGCAGCAGCACATGATTATGTCTGTGATGTACTTTGATTGATGTACAACCATTATTGATGTTTTATCTCTCTTCTTTTTAGACATCATTGTATACTTGACATTGTGATTATGATATATATGAGATGCAGTAGATTCTATGGTCTATTATGTGTTTTATTTGATTTTCTGATGGATGCATTTTGTTTTGATGTTTATATGCTATGTGATGGTTTTAATGTTATGCTTTGATTTGATATTGTTCTACCTATGATGCAACTAATGGTAATGTATGGATGCATCGTATATGGATACATGATTTATGATGTACATGGATTTATGATGTGTATGGATTTATGATGTATGTAGATGATATACTATATATGATGTAAGTGTTACTTATTGGATGAAAATGTGGAATGATACATGTGTAATAAATTAATGGAATTTATTATCAAATGGATGGATTATATGTGAATATTTGATACAACAAAAGGATGAATGTGATGATTGTGATGTATTTTAAGTATAATTGAATGATATATGTATGTTGAAATGAGTGAATGATGAAATGATGATTCAAATGTTTTGAATATATGAAAATGATTATGATGATGCAACCTATATGATTATGATGTTGTCAAGTATACTCAGTCTTGTATGAAAAAAGATAATTTATTTGAGGAATGATTCACCAGTTTATTATGTAACAAATACTCTGCAGATATGTCACTATTATGGATGCAGTCTACTTTTATTATGCAAATCTATATGTTGGTTTAGGCATTTTAACAATACTTTTGTGCTTTTTTATCATCATTGAGCTTTAAAATGTTGAAAGTGAGTACAAGCATCAATGGTATAATATAAACCGATGATGACTTGAGTACTACTTTCATGATTTTTGATATTGCAAGCAAACACAAGCATCGAGGTATAATTAAACCGAGATGACCTGAGCATTTCTTGCATAAAACAAACAAGAATAAACCACTGTCCTATGTGAATTGGAATGTCATCCATGATAATTTTGTAGATCATTTCCCGCGACGATTCACATAGTAATTATGATTTATTCGCAGACAGTAGACAAAGAAAAATACCATTTCTTCTTCCTAGCTTCTCTAGTTCAATACATCATTGAGTTGCTCTAAAGAAATGATAACATTGATCAAAAGTACAACATATCTTTCATTTTCTTATAGTATTCAATCATTTATTTAGATTAGATCATCCATCCTGATTTTGTGATGTTTTTGTGTTTTTCAAGATTTTGGATCAAACTAACCTAAAGACCTATCTAGGGGCCTCGAGGGTTGATCAAAGATTAGCCTTCCCTACGTTATACATGTAGAGACCACGTAGTTCGACTGACACCAACTCATGTTTTTGAATTTTCTGAGACTAACTTTTTTTTTGATATGATATGGAAGTCCAATGTGTTTCTGATGGTGATTGATGATTCATGTTGGGTTGTGTTTTTTATCACTCTTTTTGTTGCTTTTGTCCATTTTTTGAAGCTCAATATTTATTGCCCCTATTGAGGTTGTGATGTTTCCCCCAAGCCAGGGTGAGACATGACCATGTGATATGATATGATAATGGATGCAAAATGATGGTCGAAGTAACGACCATGTCATGTGTCCAAATAGATGGGAGAGCTAGTTTTTAAATCCCACATAGCGCCTGTTTCTAGGTTTTCACTATATGTTTTTATTGCACCTTTTCATTTTTTTATGATTTTGTTGTATTTTTCTATCACCAAGATGCCTATTTTCCAGGTTTTCATCAAGGTAACCATTTCCATAAACTAATTCATGCACTAAGTGATTCAGGTATAGAATTTCCTGAGATAGATGTTGTTGATAGGTTCATCAAACAGATCCCCTTTAGGTGTAGACAATTGATATTCTCCTAAGCCATACACTGATATGATAACAAAGGGACCTAACCAGTTAGGTTCAAATTTCCATTTCTTTTCTCTATCTTTTTTATTTTTAGGGTTTTCCTTTAGGACCAAGTCACCAACTTGAAAAATTCTAGGTTTTACCCTATGATTGTAACTTCTTGACATTATTTGTTGGTAGGATTTCAAATGATTTAATGCTTGTTGTAGGCCCATAATGTAGGATTTAACTGAACATGCCAATCACATCCACCATCGTCTACCGTCTTCTTTAGTATTTTCAGGATTGTCTTGTTTGAGGCTTCTGCTTGTTCGTTTCCCTGTGGATAGTATGGTGTTGAAAAATGATGTTGAATATGGAATTGTTCACATAATTCCTAGACATCCTAATTTTTAAAAGGCCTTCCATTGTCTGAAATAATGGATTGAGGTACCCCATATCAACAGATGAGATAGTTGAGTATAAAAGATGAAATCTGTTTTCCAGTGACAGTTGTCAATGGTACTGCTTCTATCCATTTTGTGAAATACTCTATTGTTGTGATGATGAACTTGTAGCCATTTGACGAAGAAGGATGTATTTTCCCCACCAGGTCTAGTCCCCATTGAAAAAAGGGCCATGTGGATGTGAATGGTTGTAATTATTGCATTGGCACATGAATTAGATTACCATGAATCTGACATTTTTGACATCTTTTAACATATTGATATGCTTCCTTCTCCATATTCAACCAGTAATACCCTAAACGGAGGAGTTTCTTAGCTAGGGTTAGCCCACTTGAATGAGTCCCACAAATAACTTCATGGACCTCTCATAAGGATGTTTCAAATTTGTGATGCTCTAGACACCAGAGAAGAGTACCATCTAAACCTTGATGGTAAAGGATGTCAGCGATTAATGTATGTCTTGCTGATTGACGAATAAAGTTACGTTTTTGGTTTCTAGAGAGGTCAAGAGGAAGAATGTTGTCTTTGAGGTAAGTATAGATCTCTCCATATTGTGAGGGTTGAATGTTGGGTATGTGGCATATGGTCTATGAATCAGGGTTATCATATGTAGTACTAGATACTTGTTCAACCATAAACTCATATCGACCTTTCTTTTTTGATAATTGCAAAAGGGATGCAATTGTTTCCATGGCATCTGCAACTTTCTTTTCTTTTTGTGGTATTTGCTCGAACTTGATATCCATGAAGTATTTCTTTAGATCATCTATCATTTGCTTATAAGGCATGAGATTCTCATCTTTTGTTTGATACTCGTTATTTACTTGATAAATGACAAGTTGTGAGTCCCCATAAACTTGCATTTCTATGATTTTCCATTCAATAGCTATTTTGATGCCTATAATCAATGCTTCATATTCAGCTACATTGTTTGTGCATGGAAACATTAACTGATAAGATCTGGGAAAAATGTGTCCTTGAGGTGTGACAAATAGAATTCCTGCCCCCGCTCCTCTCTGTGTATATGATCCATCAAAGTACAATCTCCATTGTTGAGTTGTAATATTCATGATGTCAACATCTGTAAATTCAATGTGCATTGGATGATGATCTTGTAATGGAGCTTCAGCTAGTTGATCTGCTATTACCTGTCCTTTGATTGCTCTCCTATCAACATATTGGATATCAAACTCACTCAATATCATGACCCATTTTGCAAGTCTTCCTGTTAGTGCAGCTTTACTGAGTAAGTATTTTAATGGGTCTATTTTTGCTATGAGCCTAACTGTGTGAGTCAACATGTAGTGTCGCAATTGCTTAGATGCAAATACTACTGCTAAACAAGCCTTTTCTATGAATGTATAGTTTATTTCATATCTGTTGAGAGTCCTGCTGATGTAGTAAACTGCTTGTTCTTTTCCTTCAGAATCTTCTTGTGCTAATAAAGCTCCTAAAGATATTTCAGTTGTTGCAATATATAGTAATAGTGGTCTTTCTGCTATGGATGGCATGAGTATCGGAGGTGTCACCAAATATTGCTTTATCTGGTCAAAAGTTGTTTCACAGTTATGATCCCATTTGAATGAAACATTTTTATGAAGTAGATGATTAAATAGGTGACTCTTATTTGCTAGTTGGGAGATAAATCTCTTGATGGATTGTAACCTGCCTTGTAGGGACCTTAATTGACTGATGTTTTTAGGCAGTGGCATCTCCATGATTGCCTTAACTTTAGCTGGATCCACTTCAATTCCCTTTTCTAAAACTATGTAACCAAGAATTTTTTCTGAAGTCACCCCAAAGATACACTTCTTTGGGTTCAATCTTACATTGAATTTTTCCAGTCTAGTGAAGATCTTATCAAGTATTTTCAGATGTCCTTCCCTAGTGTGTGATTTTGCTAAGATGTCATCCACATAATCTTCCATGAAAGTATGCATCATATCATGAAAAATTGTGGTCATTGCTCACTGATGTGTTGCACCTGCATTTTTCAATCCAAAAGGAATGACATTCCAGCAGAATGTTCCCCAAGGGCAAGTGAATGTCGTATTTTCTTGATCCTCAGGTGCTATTTTGATTTGATTGTATCCTGAGAAGCCATCCATTATAGACAACATGGCATGTCCTGTCGTTAGATCAACATTTATGTCAATGCTAGGAAAAGGAAAATCATCCTTTGGGAATGCCTTATTTAAATCTCTAAAATCTGTGCATATTCTGATGCTATGATCAGGTTTGGATACTGGCACAATGTTTGAGATCCATTCTGCATAATCTATGGATATGATAAAGCCTGCATCTAATAATTTTTTTAGTTCAGCTTTAACCAAAAGGGCGATGTGGGGGTGCATCTTTCTCAATTTTTTCTTGACTGGTTTGATTCCCTTTGGTAGTGATAAATGATGCATTAGAAGTTGTGGATCCAATCTTGGCATGTCTGAATAAGACCATGCAAAATTTATTTGTTGTTGCTCAAAGAATCTAGTGAATGTCGGCTTTTCCTGTTTTGTCATGGATGTTGCTAGATGTAAGATCCTTGCTTCTTCAGATGTTCTTAGATTTATAGACTGTGTTGGCTCTACCAGTACTGATGATCTTTCATGGTAGTGTTCTGGGAGAGTGTCAAATCTTTCATCCTTCAATGCCTCAGAAATGTTTTCGCTGTTGGATACGTTCTTTATTTTTCTCTTTTCAAAATCTAATGCTGCCTCAGAGAGGTTTTCATCATTAGATTTATTTGTCCTGTTATCATTTTTGCAACTAAAAGATTTGGCACCCTCCTGATGTAAAGTATCGATATGAGTGTTATGGATAGTACTTGTATCCGTTTTGTCACAACATAGATAATTTATGATGGCATCATCATTTGAAAAGATTGGTATAAGACTAGGTTCGATGGGTTCCTAGTCAATAAGTTTGGGGTGTATTAATGGTAACAAGTCATCAGATTGAACAAGGTCAACTGTTGTAAGTGTCATGACAGCTAGGTGGTCAAAGTTATTTGTAGGATGTTCAAGGTTTATGATGGTACTCACCTCCAAGTTTTCTGACTCACTTGATGTCTAATTGTCCTCGCTTGAGTCATCAATATTTTTTGATCCCATAACAAATGTTATAATTCCTGAACCTTGTCCCTCCTCTCGTAAGGGTGTATATGTTTGGATAATATCAATCTCTTTATCAGTATATGATGTAGCAGATAGATGATCCCATTCATATTCATTTGAGTCTATGTTAGAGCCATCTCTCATTTGTAGTATCCTTTCCACTACCTTTTGGGTTTCTTCTTCTTTTTGCTTAGTTATGTAGCCTAATCCTGTTTTGTCTTTAGGCTATAATGTGAGAGGCTGAATGGGTTCAATAATACCATCCTTTCTTTTTCCAATTGGTCCTTGACCTTTGTAACCCATCTTCTCTAAAATGGCGTTCCCTTTTCCATACTAATTTGTTTTGATGCTGACGTTTGTTGATGTTGATGCTTCCTCATTTTTGTATAGCCAACTAAGATTGGCTTTGTCTTCAGACTCCTCTTCGAGTGTACCTGCTTTTATGAACCTTTCATTTAGAGCTGTGATGGGTTGTGATGATCTTGGAGATTTTAATATGGGTTGTCCATATGTTTTTGGTGATGGGAGTAACTGTGATAGGCACAAAGATTGCTCAAGAGAATATTCTCCAACACCCTCTTCCTTTATCTAAACCTTTTTTGAAAGTTGTTGTGATAATTCATTTATAGGACCTTTGGCTTTTGATGTGTCCGTGACAGCTATTTCTTTCTCTAGATTATTTTTCTCAACCCATTTAGATATAAAATTGGGTTGGCTATCCATAGTAGATGAATTAGAAGTATCGACTTCTCAGTTATGAGGTATCAGATTGTCTTGAATTGCTTTCAACATGCTGCAAATCTGTGGATTGTTGTTGTTAGCTGATATGGTGACTTCTTGCCCATTCACTAGAAATTTTAGACATTGATGGTATGTTGAAGGTACCACTTGCATGTCATGGATCCATGGATGACCCAATAGTATGTTGTATGTTAGATCTTTGTCTAACACTTGACAAACAATGTTTTTGACAATCAACCCTACCTGGATTGGAAGTATGATAAGTCATCTGGAAGACCTTTCCTCTTCATCATATGCCTTTATCATTATTTTTCTCTTGGTGTCAATGGCATTGTCAGAATAGCCTAGTGCATGAATTAGTTTCAAGGTACAAATATTTAGACTAGCTCCTCCATCTATCAGAACACATTTAAAATGGTGTTTATGGATGAGAGCTTCGATATGCAAGGCTGCATTGTGTGGGTGATGTATAGATACATCATCTTGTTCAGAGAATGATAGACAATGAGGTGTGGTGAGATGTACCACCATAGCTTGGAATTGACAAACATCCAAATTATTAGGGACTGTTGTAGCGATGAGAGCTTGTTCTAAAACTTTCTTGTGTGATGGTGAAATTTTGAGAAGTTCTAAAATGGATATTTGCACTGGTATATTTTGTAATTGGTCAATGATATTGTATTGATGTGATGGGGGAGCATTATATTGACTTGTGGATGATCTTGTGTTTCCCTTATTTTTAAAACATTGATTTAATTATCAAATGTTCCAGCACTTGTCCTCATATTCAGGGATTCAATGTTATTGTTGTTTGTGTTATCCTTTTGGGTGTCAATGTCGTTTTTCTCTACCTCAGAAAGGCAAAGAATGGTGGTGCCATAGACATAGTTTATACATTTTCCCTTACCACTAGAAGAAGAAGGCTCTCCTTTTTCATAGTTGGGTAATGGATTGATAAATGCATAGTGATCATTGTTTGTCTAAGGCCCTTCAACAAAAACCTTCTTGGCTTCGATCAAGTCTTGTATTAGGTGTTTTACTTGCATACAGTCATTTGTCTTATGTCCTCTATTTTTATGGAAATTACAATAATCTGCATCATTCCACCATGATGGTTTTACCTTGGCTCCCAATTTCGAGATTCTGGTAAAGTAATAAGTTTTTTCGCAATGAGTTCTTTCATTGTCGATTCTAATGTTTGTCCTAATGGGGTGAATTTCCATCGATTTGATTGCCTTTGGTATGATGGTTGTGATTCTCCATTGTTGGTGTTGTTGTTTTGGATAGTGCCCTGGTTGTTGTTTTCGTTTTCATTTTGGCTTGCTTTGACAGTTGATGCTGTCAAATTGAATGCTAGTTTTACATTGCTAGTTGTAGGTTCATTATTTCCAGTATTTCTATTTTTTTTCCAAAATTTTGGCTTGTCATTGTTTCCATAGTGATTTGCATTGTTGGGTGTTTCACTATAGTGCTTGATCACTCCTCATTTGACTAGGGCTTCTTTGATTTTGAGCCCATTCTTAATTAATTTTTTGAATGTTGATGGACATTGTAATTCAAGTCGATAACTCATTTGATCACTTAAGTTGTCTATAAATAATTCAATCTTTTCCTCTTCAGGCATAGATCAAGGATACCTGGCGAACAACTTTCTCCATCGTTGTAAGAATGATAAAAATGTCTCACCATTTTTATGTTTTAGATTATAGAGATCCTTTATGGTTACGTCATGTGTTATGTTGAAAGAGAACTGACAGATGAATTTGTTAACCAATTCTTCAAAGGATCTGATTCCTGATTGTAATTTTGATAACCATTCCATGCAATGGGCTCCCAAACTCCTAGGAAATAACCTCATGAGGTATGTATCTTCTTGCGCAAATTCGAGGCTCATTGTTCTAAATTCTCGTACATGGTCAATTGGGTATGATTTTCCATTGTATTTGTCATACTTAGGAAACTCACAATGTCTTGGGAAGGGTATCATATCCACGCATGGATGAAAAGGGTAAGGACAAATGTCCTTTAATAAATATTTTTTTGTGGTTCCCGTTTGCATGTTTTGAATCTGTTGCTATAGAATTTGCATTTGAGCTGTTAAAGCTACTACTTGATTTGTATCTTGGGTATCATTTGGTTCTGTCTCATTAGTTTTAGGTGTTTCCTTCAACCGATTGATGTCAAAATCTTTCAGAAGTTTGGCACCTAACTCTGCTAACATTAAGAGGTATTTCTCCATGTTTTTTTCTAAGACCTTTTCCATAAATTTTTGAAAATTTGGGTCTTGTTGTGCATGTTGTATATCCTCTTGTGTTATTTCGTTGTTCTCATCCTGTTGGTATCGAAAAAAAGGGTTCTCTTTAGCCATGTTTAGATTTTTAGTTTCCTTTTCTCTGAGTTTTTGCCTTTGCAACCTTGTTAAGATTGGCATACAAGTTTTTGTTGTTTTCCCTTACTAAACTTAGATCTTCTATGTAGTGTTAGTGTCAATTTGATTTTTTTAAAGAAGCCAAAATAGAATGATGTATTCTATTGATGGGGCTAACTTAAAATTCCTGATTACTGAGTCTTTTTGTCTCATGATGGTAGGATGTCAAAAATCCTGTTTGAGGAAACTTGGCTCACTAATCCAGGATTTGTTTCGATAATTTGGACACTTTGTATTTTGCAAGATTTAGTTTTTGTGTAAAACAATTTTAACTTGTAAGAACCTACTTTGTTTCACGATGTTAGGATACTGTCTGGTCTGTAAAATCTTTATGACTGGTAAAATATTATGTTTTTGTTGTTGGTCTATCTAACGGTTGTTCTGAAAGTTTTTCTATTTTTCTTCTTCTGTAAACGTGCTAATACAGAGGGCAAAAGCACTAAAACAGAGCTTATAAGTGCTAAAACAAAGCACAAAAGTGCTAAAACAGAGAGCAAAAGCGCTATAACATGTGGCAGAAGCACTAAAATAGAATTCAGAAGTGCTATGTTTTTCTGTGGAAGCACTAAAATAGAGAGCAAAAGTGCTAGAATGTTGGATACTGGAATTTCTTGGCAGTTTGGTTTGTTGGGAAAAAGCACTATGAGATTGTTCAAAAGTGCTAAAATAGAGGGTTGAAGAGCTTAAACATATTTTTGAAGTGCTAAAGCAGAGGGTTGAAGCGCTAAAACAGAGGGTTGAAGCGCTACAGTTTGTTTCAGAAGCACTATAGTTTCTGTTTAACTATAAGGTTTCCAAAGTTTTGTCTACCGTAAGAACTGATCTAGTCTAGTGGAGTATTCTATGGTAGGTTGTGGAATGGAGGATTGTCAGATACGATGACTATGGTTGAATTCCTGTGAAAGAGCATTTCTTTGAATATAGGTTTGTGAAGTCAAAGGTTCTACAGCATAATCATCAGTGTAACCCCTATCGAAATATGGAACCTATGGAGGAATGTTATATGATGAAGCAAAGTTTTCCTATTTTGATACAAGAAACATTGTCTTTGCAAAAGATGTTTGTAACTAAGTTTTTTTTTGGGTTTTTTAATTCTCTTGGCTAAAGATTTTTTGACAAACTTAGTGGTTTTCCAATCTCTAATCAAGTATGATTTTGTATTTTTCAAGATGATCTTTTATCTAAATTTTAATGATTTTGGAATACACAGCACTCAAATGAAGACAGTTGTTTTTAAGAGTTGCAATCTAAACAAATAGTGTATGTTCAAAAGAACCATGCATGGTCCTATTTTCACTAGTTTGATAACAAAAACACACTTCAGATAGACTCACTCCTAATAGTCAAAAGGTCATCGTTATACTCAACAACCCACAGCTTAAAATTGTGTCGACTCACACAGCCATGTCACCCCCTAGAGGGCGCCTGTGTTTTTGTCTTTTCCAGGTGCGTACTTAGAGTGACGGAAGTGGATACTAGATCCCCTAAGCAAATGATCCTTGGAAATTATATGGTGATTTTCTTGGGGGAAGATTCTTCCCTCCCCTTGCACTGCGAGTATTACAATGTCTAGTTACTGACTTAGCTGGATACTACACTAGGTTCTTAAAAAGGGTTTCTGTTCAGAGCAGCAATAATAGACTCCCTCATATGACCTCCCAACCTTTAGAACAAAGGTTTTAGGGATGGTTATCTTGCACACTTTCAGAAAAAGTGGGTTTCCCCATATTTGCTTTAAATTTTATAGTGGGGTGGAAAAACTTGGCTTTGGTTTGAACCCACTTAAGTCGTTCCTGTAGGGTGAGTACTTTTTCCCACTATGGTAGGCCTTCTAAAGGATGTAATAAAACTTGAAGAATGCATAAAGAGGATGAGTTTGGCTTTTTGGATCACCCAGTTAAGGGGAGAGCATATGTCTATCAACCATTCAAACACAAAAACCACTTGTTCAAATTTTAAAGCTCAAAGGAAAAAATTTCTATTCTATGTGAAAATGTTGCTTCACAAAAAGACATGATGTTCATTTTTAAAATCCTAATTTTTCAAAGTTTGATGACTACCCGAGATTGATAAATTTTATTCTAATTTGAAAATGTGAATATCCTAGGATTGATCCATTTTAAACCAACTAAAGAAAATAAATCTACTGGCCGCAGACGCGTCAGATCCAAAAAATGAGTTACATAGAAGCGCTATGACAGTGATCAAAAGCATTACAAAAATAGACAAAAGCACTATATAAATTTGCAGAAGCGCTATAGAAATTGACATAAGCGATATAGAAATAGACAGAAGCGCTATAGAAATCGATAGAAGTGCTAAAACAGATATTGAATATTACTGCTGGTCCGTGCTGGATTGTGAATTGAAGCGCTAAAACAGTCACGCAAAGCGCTATACTTTTCTCCAAAAGTGCTAAAACAGTCCTTAGAAGCGCTATAATTTTCATCAAAAGTGCTAGAACAGTCCTCAAAAGCACTATAGAATCCTCTAAATGCGCTAAAACGGATCACGCCAGACTCCTGTATGAAAACTTTCCAGAAAAAACTTGTTAAAAACATGGGGTACAGCCCCATGGTGGGCACCATAATGTAAGTGTGGAAAATATAAACTAAATACAATTAAATACACCTATTAATGAAACATTGTATCAAGATTAAAATAGAGAAAATCTTGAAAGCATCCCATTGTCTCCTATCTCCAAAGATTTATCAAATTACATAAGCTCTCAGATTTGTAAGCACCGTAACTATTTAAAATGCCTATCTGGAGAATGGAATGGATGCTAAATGTTGTAATGTGATGATTTCTAATGAATTCTAGATGATATTAAGCTACTGTAAATGAAGCCTGATGGATGAAAGCTATAGTAAAAAGAAACTATGCTGCTGTTGTGATATGAAATCTACTGATGCCATGATGCTATGATGATGCCAAAATGCTAATGCTAAATGATTGCTTGGTTGCTTGAGTACTAATTCCTGCAGAGTAAGTTTGCATAAAGGATGATGATTCTCGGATGATTTTGATGCTTCAAAAGGCTGTATATATAGATTTCTGGTAGCACATTTGCACAGGGATAACACAACAGAGGCTGATATTCAATTTGGAGATTTGAATGGTATGAGATGAGAAGGTGGAGCTGATCATGGAGGATTGTTCCTCCCCATGAAAACACCATGCAAGATGAGAGGAAAGATTTGAGGTAGAAGATTGAGAGGATTTCCTGTAGGTTTGTCCCCGAGGCTTTTCCCATGAATGACAATTGCATTAAAAAATCTAATTTTATTGAGGAGTGAATAGACGAATTTGATTTATGCATTTATTTAAATATTTTTGGTTTATTTAAATGCAGCAAAAGAGGAATAAATAATTTAATAAAACAAACTATGGAAGTTGTTTATTAAATTAAAATAGAAAGAATATGATAATTAAATTAAAGATTTTAGGATATCTTTATTTAATTAAGAAGAAATGTGATTAAATAATGCCAACTATTGAAGTTGTATATTTATTTTAAGATAGAATTTAATGGATAAAGTATAAACAAAATAATAATGATAATAATTAAATAAAACAAAGTATTTAATTTTTTTTATTTAATTAAGAGGAAAATATGATAAGATAGAAGAACTAATAGTGAACTTAATATAAATAAATATTTCTATTTATTTATTAAGTAGATGAATTTAAGATTAATTAATTAAATAAGTCGTATTTAATTAATTAGATTCTTCAGACCATTTTTAGGTGTCTACAGTACTAATATGTTATGTGTCCACCCTAGTTTGTGACTTCCAAGAGTAAGTCAAGTTTTAGGGGGGGAGGATGTAGTTCCCCTCAATTCTCACCATGGATGTGTAGGTAGTTTGGCTTTGGAACTTGAAGATGAAGGTAAAATAATAGGGATATTTAAAGGTATGTGCTAATGATGTTAAGTAGTTGATGTTCTATAGTATGAATTTATGGATTGTTATGTGGTTATCTTGTGATTGTTCTTATCATTGGTTATTGGGTGATGTTCTTACTGATGTGTTTGGGTGAAAGGGACAGTGTCACATCACTCAGTTGTGAGTACCCTTCGACACTGTGATTACCTTTTACGGTGTGATTGTTTATACGGATATGCATACACGACCGTTTTGTGTGCTGAAGGTTGCAGGTACTAGGCATTCACTTCACCTAAATTGGCAGGTTTGAGTATTCCTTAAACCCAATGGAATAGTTGAGTGGAGGTAGCACATGGTCCCCTACCCTATCCATCATCCTCGAAGAGGATGAGTATCTGGTCCGATACCTTGTCAGTTTCTTCAATCTTGTCAGTATGTCAATAGGTCATTCAGTGTTGCTTGAGGTGTTGCATTTTGATATTTGGCTTTATTTAATTTAGATGGTATGATCAAATTTCTTTGATTATCTGGTGCATTAAATAAATTGTTAAAGTAAAAAGGTATACCTTTGATAGATAAATAAATAAATAGATATATGTATATAACTATATTTAATAATAAAATAAATTTATAAAGTAATATTAAAATGAATAAATAATAATAATAAGGTAATAAATAAAATATTATAAAATCAGTTATAAAATTAATTATAATATGAAAACAATGTTGGGTAAATGGTTTTACCCGTTTGTGTTAAATTGATTACCTATCATATTATATTATGATTTTAAATGAAAAGCTATTTAATTAATTTAAAAATTAACTATTGTGTTTCTTAGGAAGAGATTTAATAAATTAAATCCTAGCCATAATCTGTTATATACTTGGCTGGGATAGTTTGGTTGGGGGGCAACTGTCATCCTTCCTTCTTCCTGTAAATGTCTATTCGGTTCTTTTGGAAAAAAAAAAAGAATCTATAAATTTTGGGGGTTCTTTTCGGAGAGATGGGTCTTTTAGAACACTTTCAAGTATTGGTTGGTGATGCTAATAACTCTAAATACTTTGGTTGGGGAGAAGTAGTAGGCTTTGACAGGGTAAGGTGCCCAGAGCTCCGAGTTTCAAAACTAATGCCAACATCTTTGCCTATTGTACATTTAGTGGTATGTCTAATCTTTGCGCCTTCTGCCAAATTAGTTCTTTTTTTTGTCATTCCAATTTGAACTTGTTTGCAAGAATTTCTCAGCAGCAGTACTCCCATGAAAGATGGATTTGATTACCTTGAGTCAATCTTATTTTACTCTCTCAATTCAAAGCATAATTTGCTATTTTCTGAAGTTTTGTTTAACAAATATAAGCTGCATATATATCTATATATTTTGTATTTTAAAAATTTTATGTTTGTAGGTGTCTACAAAATGAAAACATGGTTTGGAGAGGGCCTTTCAATTTTTTCAGTTTTTTTTAATATTTATTCTCATGATCGATGTGTGGGGTTTGTTTTAGTGCATGCTTTCTGCAATGTGGTTAGATAGCGTCTCTTTTTGTAAGGCACCTTTGAAATCGGCTTTTGGCAGTTCCCTGATAAGCGATTGATAGTAGGAACTAAGATTCCTCCAGGTCAATTCAATTGGTTTATTGTTAGTGAAATAACTTACAAGATACACATTTTATAACCGCGTGTAAATTGCTTGCTGCAATACATTTTGCTCACCTTATTTATCTGCAAGTCCCATTTGCTTGAGAGCCTCTTAAGCCTTTTAAACAAATCCATTTCGTGTACATCCTGAAATCATTGTGTTCATTGAGAGTGCATCTCTTTGAAGTTTCTTGTCAAACAATTTTTGTGCCTTGTCTATGATTTCACATTTTGCATTCATGTCGACCAGGGCACATGGAACTAATACTGGCATAATTTCACCTTTTGTTATGTTTGATGGATGTCCTTACCCTGTTCCAAAGTTTCTATTTTGGCACGGAGTGGAGGATGCTGGAAAGGCTGCGTAATTTGGCTTTACACCTGCCAATGCATTAAACTTTGTAAGGCCTTTTAGCAAACCCATTTTGTGCATGACCTGAAAACCTTATAAGAACATATATCTTGCAAGTATTTTGCCTCTAAATTTTATTGCATTGTAATGTTGTTTCTATCAATCAGTGGCAGCTTAGATAGTCTTTTCTTATCATGTCATTCGTAGCTCTCCAGCTATATCATCTTGTATTTGCAAAATGAACTAGCTTACTTTTGGAATCGTGCTATCTGAAACCTCTTACCTTGCAACCTGTTATCTATGCTCCCACATAAAGAGGACAGTCAGATTTTGAGTAGATCTAAAGTAAGAGTTTTCCTTAGTAATTTTATTAATGGGGTGCCACATTATTTTACCACCCATTCCAGCCTCCGCTGCATTGAAGCAGAATTGATGGGGTGTATAATGGGTTTTCGGTATTAAAGGTTTTAAGAAATGGGTTTATTGGGAAAATTAAATGCGAAATACTCTAGGTCTGTAATATTTGTTTTGTCTACAACATAAAGAATTGAAAGAATGGTGATTAAGATAATGATCTTAACATAACGATAATCCACAGATTTATTTCTTAGTAGTTCTATGTATTGTCATTGTCCAGTATGTGCAAGCCAAGGTCCAATTTGTTGTACCTCAAACTTTTTGATGGATACGGCAATAACTTTTAGGGTACAGTTGTATGTATATGGAGTTTCTTTAGCCATTGTGATGTTGTTTTCATGGAATGACTCACAAACTGTCTGTAGGGCTCTGCAAGCTAGAAATTGTGTTGGGATAATGGTATGTACTTGCACGTTGATTCCCTAATAGTTATCTTAGCTTCAAGTTTAATTTATTCTCATTATTTTGCATTAAGTTATTTCAATTGCATGTGGTAAGTCTACATTTTTGGTTGAATCTCTAACAAGTTTGTCTTGAATTCTTCTTTTTCCTATATGAAATTTCATGTTATATTTATGTATTAAACTTCTTAATATACCTTTTTCTTTGTACGTTGAATTGTTTATGATTACTATTTATTGATGCATTAGTTCGTAATAAAATCCATAAAAGCTAAAACTATCATGTAGGTTTCTTGTGCAAGTTATGCAGCTTTATGGTAAGCTTATATATCAATTCATGAAGCCCAAGTGGTGTTTGATGACCAACATTCATATAAATATCTTGTCTCTCGTAAATATCTCCCTGATTATAAACAAGAGCTGCAGAGCAGCGAAGTTCCTGCCAAAATACTTAAGATAGTTTTGTTTTTGCAGTATAATGTAAATACTATTGAGTTTAAAGATATATCAAACAACTAACAAGTCCTCTACAATCCACCTTGAAAATTCCTAGAACATGAGCCATATTATCCCAAGAAGAAGCATCATTTTTGGATAAGATGAAGAATATTTGTAGAACAAGAAAAGGATGGATGATAAAGTTAGTTTTACAAGGAGAATACATAATCATGCATGCCACAAAAATGTGGGCTAGAGCATTGAAATGGAAAAACATACTAACCAAGCTAATAGAAAAATGTAAATAGAGGCAAGAGAAACTAAGATAGAATCACCTAGATTACTAGCAATGTAAGCTTTAAACGATCAAGTGCTATTAAGAGAGAAAATTTTGACACATGAAACAATCCAACACATAAGACAATGGATTAAAAGCTTAAAGCAGGAAGAATGTTTGATAAAATAAATGGTTGATAAAATGATGGAAATAAAAGATCTAGCGGTCAACTTGAATTTCAATGAAGTAGAAATACTTGAGAAGATAATAGGTGTAAGTTTGAATCCAGATACTATTATACATTTGCAAGATTATCATAACGATTGTGATCATCAGCAAAGCCTTTGACATGCTGTTCAGATTTGTTATCCGTAGCAACAACAACGAATTTGCTGAAAAAAGCTCTTATCTGTAGCAGCTGAATAAAGACTTGCTCCTTTAACAAATGGCTCTTGGAGACCATCTGAGGAGGAATATTAAGGCGTTCTCCATCAAACAACACAAGAAGTAACAAGTTTGACAAAACATTTTTTCTACTTTCAAAATAAATTCAAGCACCTTTTTCTTTATCTCTAAGTGAATCTTCCAAAAAGACAACTCCACGATGGTTTATAAGGCTCTTGACACACATAAATGCAGTTATGGAAATACCTGTTTTGCTTTTGCTCTCCTGGATTGTTCTAAAGGGCTAAACAACCTTCATGAGTCAACTAATTTTTTCACCAAACGTACTATTCTTGTTCTCTATCTAATGTCAGGAATAATGAGGGACACAAAACTCTATATTGAGGTTGTCTAAGGTCTATTTAAAGGCCATGCCATAAATGAAGGTTTATAAGTTTTTTCCTTATTTTTGCTTGAGGACGAGGCAACTGTTTGACATATGGAAAATCAATGTCACTTGTGGTGTGCAACCACATGAAATATGTGTTATTCATTCATTGTGAACAAGGTCGTGGGAGATGGATCGTTAAAGATACTGACTTGATAGGTGATCCTTACTAGGAAACAAAGCATCGAGTGAGTGTGTATGTGGGGTGAAGAGTGAACCTTGGGATGCACTGATATCATTGGTACTTGGAGTGCTGGCACTTTAAGTATTCACATTAGAAAACAACACCACAACATGATGATTCAGCAAAGAATGATGAAGGAATGGACCAATGATCAGTCTTAGAGCCGTTGCAACAATTCGACAGGAACTCAAGCAGAACAAAACAAATGAACCCTTTAAAATGTTGTTGAAAATGGAACTAAAGTAGGCGAGGGTTAAAATGCATTTGAGATAGCAATTGATCCTTGATAATTGTGTTGTTAATATCCACAGGTATTAGAGTTTGAAAAGGTTACCACAGAAAAGACATAACCTTCCCCTCCTTCCTACCCAAACTTGGATTAGATATATAATCCGTATATGGCTGGAGAAGAGATGCGCATCACCTCTTTACCTTGAGAGGATAATAACAACACAAGCTATCAGATCAATTGAACTGATTAGACCAGAAAAGCCACATGCATCACAAGTTCAACTCAGTGAAATTGAATTCCCTCTGGTGAAGCAGAATACCAATGTCAGGATAATAAGAACCCCTGCATCTTTACCATAGTTTCCTAGTGACATCCTTTGATAGAAAAGAAACTGGCCATCATATGCAATGTGAACATGATTTGGAATTGGGGATCTCGTGTATGGGTTGTCAAATTATGACAAAAGAATATAAACCAATCCTACAAAGAAAATAGATAAGATAAAGTTATAAACTAATCATGAAAACATTGGAAAGGAGAGAATATGAGCTAGACGCAACCTCAAATGCCAACTAACATTAGAAAATATCTCTTATACTCAAGAGATGGATGTTAGGGAAGACACTGATAAAATTAGTATGCTTTCCCCACTCTATTTCAATCAGGAAGTAAATGTAGTTGGATTTAAACTTATCGATCATTGACAACAATATTTACTAAGTATAAATGAATGTGCCTTTACAACAACATCCGGCGCCAAGTATATAAACCTTCCAATGTTTTGATAGATCTTGGGGATGTAAAATGCTAGAACATATGCCAAATTAAATGTATCATATTCATCGTCTGATGTTATTTTTTTCACCTTTTCTCTGATAACATTATTCCTGCACATGGAAAGCCATTAATGAGAAAAAACTAGTATAAAAGACAATCTTTTACTTGTGCAGCACTAGTGTTAACGTACCTTTGCGCAACAATGTTTCATTTGGGAAAAAAACCTTAAGTTTATGGTGAGAATGCTCTTCATCGAGATCATCAGGCAGAAAAAAATGAAAATGTATATTTCCAGAATACCTGAACATAATAGGCAAACAAAAACTGAGGTCAATAAACACAATAAAACAATTAATAAACCAAAGCAAGAAAAGACAGTCAATATCCTGAACTTTTGATACATAGTTACTAGGAGACTTGTACCCTGACCCTGGGTACGTCTTCCGCACTGGAAACATGTTCCCATTTCGGATATCCACGTAGGGATGTCTCCAGACATTAAGAGACTTCAGATGAAGTTGCTTTGCATCTCTATACATCTTCTACAAGTATTCTTGAAAATTGGGAAACTTCCAATAGATTTTGTTAGAAATATCATATAAAATTACAATTGGTTCTTAAAGTGGGGATATGTGGTTGACAAAAGCTAAAAGAACTCGAGGAATACACTAATAGAGTAAGCACAAAAGAAATCATCTTGATCCTCTGTGAAACTTGATTTGTCAATGATTAATGAAAATATTACCTTATTTGTAAGCCAAAACAAAATCTGTATGGTGATGTAAATAAAGTGACCATCTAATTGACAGAGTATGTTCCTGGAACATTGATTATAAGCTAAAACAATTATAAGCTATAACAAAATCTTTATGGTGATATAAATACACCATCTAATTGACAGAGTTGTAATAAAGAGATTTATTTTTCGTATGCGTTTGGTTTAGGCTTTACAAAGACATGTTTTTTATACTTATAATGGCAGATTGTAGCAATATAAATAATGTATCACCAGATTTTGCTAGCTCTAACTTGCGGTTATTCTGACACAGTAGTGCCCTGTTTTAGGTCTCTAAAAGCCATATTTTGTAACACAGTGGCTGTAATATACTGGAAAATGTATAAATCTAGACTCTAAGGGCAGCGAAGATGAACAATACCTATGTAAATCTGTTCATAAACAGTATACAGGGAGCAGTCCCCATGACTGCAGTTTATTGACCAAAAAAAAAATACATAAAGCAAACAAAGATAAATATGTGCAGTAAAACATTGCAAAAACATATTATTCAACTATGTTTATCCTACACATTTTTCTTTTCTTACTAGAGCTAAAGATAAACTCCAGCATTCAATCAAATCTAACCAAAATTAGTGTTGGAAAATTTTCAAATGAACCAAAGTTATTCATATATCTATTTAAATAATGAGGCATGCAATAAAACCTTGCAGATATATTCATTTTACTCTCTTTTTTTAATCCGGAATAAATTATGATAATCCAAAATATTTTGCTATGCTTAACAACAAGAGGTAAAGTTGGACTCTGACAATGGATACAAACAAGGATTAACAATGTCAAGTAAAAATCAAAATTATTCAAGGAAGTATAAATAAATTAACAAACAAAAACAGAACAAGATACACAATAAAACCTTACTGAAATATACATATTTATCTATGTTTTATCTAAAATAATATATGTTAATTCTAAAGATTTTTATACACTTACTAAAATTCAGCATTCAATCCAGCCAAGGGTAAAAAATAAAGTAAAACTAATCAAAGTATGCATAAAGCAAAAAAAAAGAAATGAAGTACACAATAAAAACTTGCATAAATGTTATTTTTGTTTATCTTATCTGTAATAAAATGTGTCAATCTTGAATTTTTTTTTCCGCTTTACCCAGGCCAAAGTTAAATTTACGCATTCAATCTGACCTAGGATAAATAGTGGCAAGCAGAAATTAAATCAAATTTTAATTACTCAAATTTATATATATCTAAAATTAAAAAGCGAACAAGGCATATACTAAAACCTTGCAGTAATATAAAGTTTTCTCTGTGTCTATCTGAAATTAATTACATTAATTCTAAATATTTTGCTATACTGGACTAGGTTTAAACTTTAAAGCTAAACTCCCGCATTCATTCTAACAAAGGGTAAACAGGGGCAAGTAAAAATATAAATCAATCAATCAAAGAGTACATAAATCACAAAAACAAAAACAAAACGAGATACACAATAAAAAAAATCAAATACTTAGTACAAAATTTAAACTCTGGATTCAATCCTACCAAGCCTAACCATTTGCATTGTGTGCATAAATCCACAAAATAATAACAAGGCACACAATAAAACATTGCAGAAATATACATTTTTCTCAATTTTATCTAGAATCAACTATACTAAGTGTAAATATTTTGCTACAATTAACTAAGATTTAAGTTAAGCTCCGGTATTTATTCCAAGCATTGGTAAACAATAATATTGCTCATGTAGTAACTGCCAAAAGTAAATAACAGTATCACTGGAGTTAATTCTACCTACCGATAATTGCTATCTTTTGTAAGGAGATTAGCAGTAATATTTATTAAAAATACTGGGGAATATTTCGTGAATTAGATTTAGCGCAAAGCAACTAATTTTGATATTGCTAATAATAAGTAGTAAGATTATTAAGGCTAATAGATTGAACTCTACGGCTTGAAGACAATATTTAACAAGATGCGGTTAGGGTTTGTTGGTGCAGCAGTATCCACCAGTGTGAGCTTGTGGGTGAATGTTGAGATACTGCTTCTCTATATTAAATTTAGTGCTGTCTGCAAAAATATATGGCAGGGCTTCTCCATACATTGCATTCATGGAATCAAGCACTTTCTCAAACTTTCGTTGGCTTCCTCTCTCATGATCTGGTGGGATTTATTTATTTATTTCTCAGGTAATAAATTTTAAAATAGAATAGAAAAACTGAAAAACTCCAAGGTCTCGTAGAAAGAGCGTGTCTTCCATCAAAAAGAAATGATTTCACCATGCACAAAAGGCCTACTTTCAAATCCTAATCTACAAAAAGCCCTTTAGTGTATTAACATACAAAATTTGTGTGTTTAACCCAAAAAAATTCACGGCCAAAGGGAAAAACAGAAAAAATCAGGGGCTTGAATCTGAAAAAAGTAATGAAAAAACAACATTTGCGAAGTAAAAAGAAAACAAATGAGAAACAAAAGCATGAGCATCACCTCATCCTCTTTCAAACTTTTTGGTTGAAATTCAGCAAACCCTGTGACATCGTTGTAACATATCAAAACAAAATAATCTTTTAAACATCCTGCTCTTTGCCCAATACAGTCATACAGAGAAATAGTTTGTAATTCTATAAAAAGGGCAAGATAAGTCTCAAGGCAGAAATTACCTGTATTACAGACAGGAAGAAGTTTGTGTGAAGTGCACTTCCAAATTGTGCTAAGATTTTGATTTCTTGGAACCCAATTGCATATGATGAATTACAAGTATTTGCACAAGCATTAGGGCATAGAGTTGCTTCAAAACTGGAATTTTTTGATGCAGAAAGTGTAAGCCTAAACTTTCAGATAAATTAAAAAACTTGGATAAATCGCTTACAGCATATCTTCGCAACCTTGAGGAAAGAAATGAATTTGAAATGGATTTTAAAACTGTCCAACCTGAAATAAACTGTTGCAGTTTTTCGAGCACGTTCAGTACATGAAAGCATGCCATATTCTCCTGCCTTTTCATCTCCCATTATAATCGCAACTCTGATAATGGAGCTGGGAAAATCGCCCTTATCCGTCCAAAGTTTTGAGCCATCAACCTCAAATCATGATGATAGTGTCAGGACCCTTTCGAGAGGTCCTTGGTTCATTGGGAATCAGGGTTCTTCCTACAATAGTGAAAACCAGGTTTTGATTTAGAGAAATGATGTAATAGGATCCCACTTTGAGTTAAGCCTCTAGGCCTACCATAGAATCCTGGGAAGAAGAGGTTCTATTGGGTCTTGCTAATTCTTTAGGGAAACTCATTGCTATTTATCCTGTTGATGGTGCCAAATTGACCCACAACATGTAGGTAGGATAAAAGTAAAAATATCTTACCTCTCCTGAAAAAGACAATCAACAATCAACCAAATCACCTCTCAAGGTCTTTGATGTTGGTTCACAACGTTGTTGTTTCATGAAGTGGTCAATATGGCTGTAATGTTCAAGGGGCTTGTTGGTTTTAAGCTTCTGGATTGTTATAAGATCAAACATATATTTAAACCTACTTTAACCGATGGTTTTAAAGAAATAGAAAAAGATAGATTAAAGCTTTTAAACTGACGAGAATGTTGATTCATCCAACTAATCAGACTTGTTGCCTTCCAAGAAATTCTTAAACTAAAACTGTAGAATAAAATTAACTTGTAATTAAAACATAGTTTCATTCATTCATAGTGCAAACTTCAATAGTAGATTGCAAATCATCATTTAAACAAAACATAAGATAAAATTTCTTTTTTTTTTAAAGCTTTCAAATCAAATGATTAACCCAAGATAAATACCATTCTGGAGTACAATATGAAGTAGATTTAAATATGGCTACTTCTACTGTTAATGAAAAGATAAACAACATTTACAAATCTGGCAAGATCACCACCACACAGAAAACCCATGTCTTCGAATTATCTCCATCTATACTAAGAAAAATCTAGAAGATACATCACCTCCTCCTGCTGAACTTAAATCCTACTTTACTTATGCTCTCGAGTTTAAATACCTTCTTACCCTAACTTGCTAATTCTTAACCAAAAGGAAGAAGATCAAGATGAAGATCAAGCTCTCTTTTTACAAAGAGGCAAAAGTGCCATATTTATACACGCACGTCAAAAATGCGTCAGCCCCCATTTTAGGGTTTACAAAAGAAATGAGTCGATTCCATAACACGTCAGCCCTAGAAGAGTTTGGAACAAAGTCAATCATGCATTAAATGTATATACTTTGTTCATGTCAGCGAAAGATCTCCCTCAGGCATGGTCTCTAAATTGTTTACAACCACCATCATTAACTCATAGCCCTCGTCCCTGACCTCGAGACCCTTTTGCAAAGTTGCTTTGAATGTTTTGAAGCATTGTCATTAATATTGATCTACTTTTTCCAGTAGACGTCCCATCTGTCATTAAGACTCGTGGCTTCTTCTTCTCTATTTAGATCTTTCTACAAGTTGACCCCTTTGAGAAGCAACATCTAACGTTCCTGACATGCTTCAACCCTGCAAAACAATGCACTCATCAGTCCTCTAAAAGCATGGAAAATATCATTCTTTGTATTACCTTTCATACCTTTTCCATTCTCACACTTAGCAAAAACTCAACTCTAGCAGAGGCGGGACCAAATCAGAACTAGGAACAACACTTACCTTTAATACCGGCGGGATGGGAACCAGAATGAAATCAAAACTGGGACCGGAGTCAGGATGGGAACTAAACATAAGACAATTCGTTAAATTTCAATTCATTGCACCGTTCCGGCTCTGACCCCACAAGAAAGAAAATAAACAAAGCCAAAACTCGACCAATCAACCAAGTGATCGGAACCAAAGTCGGGATGGGATCGAAACCCGAAAGTGACCAATTTCCCCAAGTTCAATCCCCATTCCGGTTCCGCATTTGCAAAAGCAAAGAAACCCAGGAACTCACAGCAGGGCAAGGGCAGAGTCGGAAATTCCAAGGTTCAGTTTCGGTCCTGATTTCGCGTCCACCAGAACAACAACAAAAAAAACAAGGCCCAAGGAAGAAAGAAAAACTCCTAAGGCACAGAACACAAAACCAAAGGAAAACAAAATAGAAAAGAGGGACCCATTTTAATCAAGTTCGAAATGGGGTGGTTATGCAAGGCATAACAGATCCGATGATTAAATCCAGGAAGTGTGTTATTTTCTATTCTGTGTGGGGATGTAGATGCTGATAAGGAGCTACAAACTCAATCACCTTATCTTGTGAATATGGTGTTTGAGAGCAGAGGATCAAGTTTGAGGTGGCCTTGAATTTTTGTCAAATGTGCCATGTGGTTGGCCACTCCATTGCCATTTGCTTGAGTAATAGAAAGAAGAAAAATGTTTGAAGGAGATAAAAGAGCTTTGTATTCATCAGTATAATGTAGAGATGTTATCCTTAGATAAGGTATAAGAGACCAGTCATATGGATTCTGCTAATGAGAGGTGTACAAAGGTGGTTGAGGGGGGGTGGGTTGCTTCTTGTGGTGGTATAGTGAGTCCTGCTTCTAGTTCTTTGGGGGTTGCAGTCTTCTTCCAACACTCCTAAGAAAAAATAGAAAAATAGAGCGTATGAACCTTATTGGTCACCTAAAAAGTGTTTTCCTGAAATCTAATGAGCTAGGTTTTGTTGTAAATGAGGGGAGATTGAAACTCTGCTTCAGCAATTTGGTGGGTAGAACTGCATCAACAGTGCTTTCTTGAGCTCTTTTGGGTTTAAGCTGACTAGTATATTTTTTATTATGTTGTTTGTTTCTACGATATTTGTGTTGTGTTGGTAGTTTTTGATTTGCATCGTAAATGTTGCTTTTTTTTCACATTTGCACTACACATTTGTACTGTTAAGCTTCAAATTTCTATCTAATTTTATTATCATTTCAAAAATCCAAATTTTACCTTTATAAAAAAAAAATTAAAAAAATACAAAAACTGAACTTCAAACATGAAATGAGAACAAGACTGAAATTTTACCAGACAACGACACTTTCCCAAACTGGCAGATTTATCATAAATACTACAAATGTTAGTATGTGGTGTTCCCTGGCGTTTCTGCACGGTCTTGTCTTGATCTGCTCCATTTCAGTTAGCATTGGCCACAGAGTAACCAAAAGTATAACTAAGACCAAAATTAGTAGAAAAATTGCTTGATTTTCTACGAGATCCAGCCATCGTAGAGCTCCCATCAGAATACATGCTAATATTATCATCAACATCAGAAGCATATTGATCTTTCTACCACTTCCCTTCAATATATGTCTTGAACTTTTATCACTTCGATCCAAGGGACACTTAGGATTTTGAATGTTCTGTCCCTCTGAAGAAGATGGTTTCACAGCTTGCAATCCTTTGCCAAAATCAATGCTTGAATTTTGTCTAGAGCCATATTCTTGATCTTCAAAGGATTTTCTAATTTCTTAGACATCACTTCTAAATCTTCCCCCTCCTTCCTTTTGGGCTTAGCAGCGCTCTCCCTGACATTTAAATTTCGTGCAAAATTAGCCAGAGTAAGTTCCTCCTGATAACCTTCATGGATATTCCCATACAAAGCCTCTAACGTTTCCATTCCTTTGGATGGCTCGTTGGGCATATTTCTATTTGTTCTTAGGCTATTCTTTAAATTTGGGCTTGGTGAAAAAAAATAGCAGACCCTTTCTTAGCCTTTTCCCAGAGTGCCCTTGGAAGCTTTAGAATTCTTGAATTCTTCTCAACTAGTACTAAGTTTCTAATTATATGTACTCTTGTAGGCCTACACAAAATATAACTTAGATGATTTCAAGACCTATAGCTATAGATAGAATCATAGTGAATAAGAGATACAGGAAGATTACTCCAATTTGGACAAAAGTGTTTAACAAATAAAACGATTTCGACACACTTAATTATAGTCAGTGAAGGAACTGTAAAAAAAATTATGATATGCACTGCATACCAATTTTAATTAACTGAAACCGCTTATCTATTTGAATGAGAAGAAATAATGTGAGATTTTGTCTGCCCAATGAAACCCAAGATGGGGTGAAATAGAAATCTTAGAAATGTGAGGAGATTGGACACAAGAAGCTAAGAATGCAGTTAGAATTTTTTTCATTTATCCAAATCTTCACTTTCATTGGATATTAAGATTGCATAGAGGTGAAGATTTATGTTGTTCCTAACGGAGGAAAGTGCTTGTTTAAACTACAAATTACAATTTAAACACTTCTTTAGAGCAGAAAAATTTGTTGAACAGAGACAACAAACAAATTTGACAGAGTTCTTAGCCCGCAGGTAACGCTTGGCATTTTTGTTGTTGTTAATCCTTTTGCACAAATCTAATGAATATAAAACTGAATTGAATTTTACAAAACACAACCTCCCTTATAAGGCAATGGTTTGCTGGTCCAAAGACATGTATAGATAGTGGCATTGTTGTATGTATGGATGCAAACAAGCGAAAAACAGTTGTGCAATTATAGAGCAAGAAACGTTGTTTATTGACAATTTAGCACTACACCATTTTCATCATATCCATTATGTTCCATGTGTTTATATATTTTTTAGTCATTTTTTCAAATAGTTGAGTGTCTTGTCTATATTTCCATACTTAGCATATATTGTTTTTCATCTTTTTCAGGTATACTATTCAAATAATGATTCATTTTGAGTGAAAAGAACAAAAAAAAATAATTGAATTGATAATATTGGAATGTTTATCTTATAGTTGTAATATGATTAGAAGTGAAGATCATAAAATGGAGGAGGCTAAGAAAAACTAGAAAGCATGGTATAGTTAAGGATACAAGTATAAAAGATATTAAAGGCTGGACAAGTAACATAGATATTTTTTTACAGATAAGAATAAGAATAAATAGTGGAAGACATTAATATATGTAAAAGTAGCAATTACATAATTACACGAAGTTTTAAAAATTCTTATTAGAATACTATTCAAAATCATATAAAATATTTTATAAAATACAATCGGCGTAACCATTGTACCTTCTTTCGGTGCAAGTGCTAGTGTTAAGTATTTTGCATATTTACTTTAGAGTTATACAAATATTTGTCAAATAAGAAATAAATATGAATTCACATTTGTTTAAATCAAATTTATTAATAACTTGTTAAGGAAAAGACGTGCCTATAGTTCCTTTGGTAGGAACTAACAACCCGCATCATCTAAATAGCCGCAAGTATAAGTTCAATATTAGTGTTAAATCATGCCACACACTACCATTAATCTAGGCTAGAATAGTGGCATTCACTAGAAATAGTAATATATGAGGAAAATATGGGAAATTCAGTTAGATATTATTTCCCTCTTAAGCACAAACTTTCCTTAAGTTATTTCCCTCTTTAAGCGAATCTGTATAAGATAGATATATACTTGAAAAGATAGTCTCTTTTACTTAAAGAAAATGTGCATTTTTCTTAAATTTAATGTTTATGTAATTACTTTTAAAAATAAAAAAATTAATTAAGGAAATTATATTTGAATTGAAATTAATAATTATATTTAATAAAAATATTGTTTTTATTTAAGGAAAATATGAATGTATCTAATTGTGATATATAATTATATCTATAGATAACATAGTTATTAGATCAATTGACGAATTAATACTAATAAAAGAATAGTGATCTTTGTGGTAGGAATACTAAATGAGTATTTTTTTAAAGGATAAATAAATGAAATTTATATATATGTTTATATGGTATTATTATTTATGTGACTGTTTTCAATATTTAAAAATTAATAAAGTAAATAGAATTATCTTTAGGTTGGGAAATGATTATTAATTATGAAGATATGTCTATGTGATGGTGTGAGTTTACATATGTATTTCATTGATAATATAAACTTTAATAGGGCCTTGAAGTAAGACTAATCTAGAGTATTGTTTATCACGATAGAACTATTTCATGTGATGGGTCAGTCAAGTATATGTGTGTATGTATATGCATAGTTGTGATTATTGGAGTGAATCCTTTGTCGTTCCAATACTTATTTTATTAAATGTTGAGGCAAGTGAGTTAATTTTTTGTGTTGCTTCATAAATATAATTATATGTAGTGAATAATGCCTTAATTAAGGAATGTATTCATGGTTATAATGTTATGAATAATTATTTGTATTTAACCATGTGTCTTGGTTATTGGATTGAGTGTTGTGTTAGTGTCAAAGATGGAAGTCGTTTGTGTTAAATATATTCAAGTTTTAGTGCCATTGAGAAGTGTGTTTAGCATGTTGGTTTGCAGAGGCCTGGGAGGGGGTATATTTGTATGTATTGTCCTTATGGTTATTTTATCTTGTAAAGAGGTTGGCTATGATGTTGGTCATGTGCATCGTGTAAACACAATCCTCAGGGTGTTTCCCTCCTATCTTTGCATGGATTCATGAGATTTTGTGATGATATTCTATTGAAAGATGTGCATATGTGTATTGTGTGAAATGCAACACTAAGTTTTGTATTGCCTATTCTTGATGGTTGAATTGTGGCTATGGGTTGGGACATGGGTTCATGTTGTCATGCTGTTTATGTGAGTATGATAGATGTGTAAAATAGTCAATTCCTTGCACTATGTATAGATTCATGTGATTATGATTAATGTGCTAGATGGAAAATTCCTTTCTTTGTGTAGGGTTTACTAGTTGCAAGTAGGGGGAGTGGCTCTCAATGGGGGTTGTAACCAAAAGCGGTGTCCATGATAACCTATTGGAGAGTTTCTCAATCCAGTGATAACATTAATAATGAATTAGGGGATGGGTAGATTTCACATTAATCAAGATAATGATGTGTCTCACTCATGTCTCAAGTGCTCGTTTAGGCTTGAGATGAGATGGGAAGGCTTGGAATGGAAAAATCAACTACCTTGTCCTCATGAAAGGTATATTGATTCTACATAAGTTTATATGGGGGTCGGGGATTAGTAGAGGTTTCTAGGATAACCCAGGATGGGGTTCAAGTTGTAGGAATATTTTCTAGGATAACCCATATCAAGCTATGTGATGACACTCCTCCCTATTGCAGTCTACCATTCCATAGTTGTATTTTCTCCTTTTGTTATTGGATTGCCTTTGGAAGTGAAGTAAGTGGTGTATGTGATGTTGGTTTTGTTAGCAATGTTGTGTTGGAGTCATGTATAGCCCTTGTTTATGTTATCCTCTTGTCTTCTTAATTGTTTGTGTGATGTGGGACCTTGTGTTATCTCTTAGCATGGGGGGTGAACCTCAGGGTTCCACATGGTCAGGAGGTTGGTGATTTTTCCTCCATTGGGTATTCTTGCTACATGTCCATGTGCATGTAGATTATTCTTGATGTTATGGACTCTAGTTCCTATTCCAATTTGAGAAGACAACCTTTATGTATATGTATTGTCAGATGTATTTCTTATTGTAAGATGATGTATTCTTCCCACATGTACTAAGGGAACCATTGATGTGAATATTGTAATGATGAATAGATATTGATGTACTGTTCTTGTAATGGATATTATAAGGTGATGTATCTTCCATATGTTAGTTGGCTAGAAATGTTCTTGTTTAATGTTGATTAACAGATGACATGTTATGGAAGTAAATAATGTTGAAACATTTAATGTGGTGTTTTTAAATGAAACTTTCATGTTAGATTACTCATGTCATTTGAAAGTGCAGTTGAGGAACCTTAGAGGACCTAGGTTTAAATTAATATGTTATGCAATCTATTATTATTTCATTTGTAAAAAAAATAAAAATTGTTCCATTAATGTGGCATAGTTTTGTGTTTTCCTCTAGGGTTCCTTGGTGAGGCATTACAATATCAATGCATGTATACATATGTATACATGTATATACCTTATATATATACACATTTGATTACACAAACACATACATAATAAATTACTATCTTATTGGTAGATATATGTACGTATGATGTATATATCTATCTATATATATATACATACATGTCATATTGTCCTCTCGATATCACCATGCTCATAAGAAACTAGTTCATAAGCGCACATAGGTACGTCTACCTATGCACTCTCATGTACATGTTCATATGTATCATCTATCATTGAAATTCTTATGCATACATACATATTCCTTTAATGTATGTACACCTCATTGATCAAGCATAGTAATATAAAGAAGTAATTGCATATATCAAGCAATAAACATAATCTAAGAATACTCCTATCAGTAACCAAGATCTTTCCTAATGCAAACACATCACGCTAAAGGATAACTTACCAATTCCAAAACACTATGACTCGACTAAACCATTCTATTAGTGAGTGTGTGTTTATAAGCTCAACTTAGGTTTCATTATTGGTTACTTCACCAAGCTCTTCTCCTGAATGATACTTCCCCTCCCTTCTGGAGAATTTATTTTGAACCTATATTCAACTTAACACATTTACATGATAGTCAGTCATTCATCAATACAAATATTTGCATTATCCTTTTCATAGTTATAATATTAAATTTAATAACCATACATTTTATATTTACATTCCATTAGTATCAAATGAAATAAATATTCATTCACTTTTGATAAGCAAAGCACAATCACATATATTTATACCCAATCAAAATTCCAAATACATTTACAAATGCAATAATTTACCCTAGCATAGTAATAGTAAATAGGTAAACACACAATGGGTTGTGACAGTGAGTTTTCTCATAAATGTTTGGTGTGGTCACAAAATATGCTTGGTTCATTTTTTCCCTTTTAGTGTTCTCTCCTTCGGAAATTTTAGAGTTGGCCATCTTTGTTCAAGTCTTCTACTTATGGTTTTATTTTGGAATTGAGTCCATTTATCCTTATTTGGAAAGCCTGGTTAGAAATAAACAACATTTTTAATAGGAAAAATATTTTTGATGTTATTCATGTAATCCAAGAAATTGAACTATCAATTTCAAAATTGACTATGTTTGATATTTTATTAAATTTTAGCACTAAGAAATTCTTCTTGTCATGGTATGTTCGTCTTGAAAAATCCCCCTCCTATTCAAGGTTTTGTTTAGGAAATGGTTCTAAAAAGGAATAGGAAATATTCTAAACAATTACCTCCTCTAAAAGGTATGTTTAAACTTAATTTTGATGGTTCTTCTCGAGGAAACTCTAGGAAATCAAGTGTGGGAATGGTAATAAGAGATCATAAGGGAAACATTAGCTTGCAAATTTTTAAAGGAAGACACAAATAATGTAGCATAGTTCAATAATATATTATTAGGTTTGGAATTGGCATTGAAAATAATATATCTCACATTATTATTGAGAGGGTTTCACTAGTGATTAATGCTTTATCAAAAAATGTTGCACATGCCTAGTATTTATATTATTTTTGGGACATATAAGATCTGTGCTTCATAATTTATCTTCATTTAAAATTGTGCATTGCTATATGGAAACTAATATTTTGGTTGATTCTCTTGCTAACAAGACAATTGATAATTCTTTTCCATAAATGGATTTTTCTCATAATGATTTAACATGGTATATATTTTCTATAAGGATTTAATATATGGATGCCTTAATTATTCTTCTTCATTATCCCATGTGTGAATTAATTCTCACATGTAGACCGATGAGGAAGAGTTCTTGGTTGTTCTTAAGGAAGTGGTAGCATTTTTATTTTTGTCTCTGGCAATTACATGTCAAAATTTGGAAATTGGAAGTAAATCCTGTCAATGCTTGGTTGTACTTTCTTTGCAATAATAATGATTTATAAAGTGGATGCTTGGTAATTTTGATAATGATACTGATTTACTTTTTTGGGGGTCTTCTTGCCTATGCCACTTTTATTTAGCATTTTTTCTCATACTTTTGAAATGGCCATCTTTTGCTAGATGTCAACCTCTCCACTAGTTAGTACATGTAGTGTCAAAAAAAGTACTCCTTTACATTTTCACACTATGTTTGGGTCCGTAAATAAATTAGACTTAATTAATACTCTAATTGGCCCTATTGTGCATGATCTACAGGCCTAATTAATTTTAATTTCCAAAAGGGCGATCATGATTTAGTTAATGCAATTATCATCTTTAACACCCCAAAATGAGTAGGTCTTGGAAATTTAGGTCAAGACCCATTCACCCTTTAGTTGCTTATTTCAAATTTTAAATATGTTTGCGGCATCCCTTTTATCATCCAAAATTCAAATTTAAAAGACAGTTTGTAATGTTTAATTTTTGGGAAATTAGAGAATCGCCTATAAAAGCAAGGTCTTTTTATCAATGCAAATCCTAGGAAATTCATGGGTATTAATTCAAATTTCATAAGAGCTAAGATTATTGTCAAAGGTGTTCAAGAATAGATTTCTCAAGAATTTTTTGCAACATTCAAGATCTCAAGCATCATGTCAAATTTATCAAGTATCATGCATGTTTTTGGAGCTAACATTGTGATGTAGGTTTGAAGCATTCAACTCAAATTTCAAGCATCAAGATCAACATCCAATCAATACATTTCATGCATGATCAAGACCTTGGCAAGGTCTACTAATTTTAAGTCCTTCAAGGGTTTGATGAGCAGCAACTTAGCACTTGTTCATTCATCATTCCTTTCAAGTTTCATTGTTTCAATTCAAGGTTTAATTACCAAATGGGGTTTGACCAAGGAAAACCCTTATTCACCAAAAACAAAAAATTTCCCTTCTTATATGTTTTGTAGATCTTAGGTTGAAGAAGGATTGAAGATCTATCAAAAGAGAAAAATTGCAAAAGTTTTCAAAGTTTCAAAAGTTGTCAACATTTTTAGCAAGCCACAAAAACTCACTTTCTGAATTTATTCCTAATTTTTTTTCTACAAAACCTAGAGGAATTGAGAGTGTATACCAAGGACTAAAGGACTGTGAAAGGACTCATGCCATCCCGTGCTACCACACTCACCATAGATCTTGAGTTTACCAACTCTTTCACTCATAGTGTTGATACTAGTCAACCCACTATGGACCATAGCTTTGATACCACTTTTCCCATGACCACCCTACCTACAACCAATGTGGCTAATGTTGATATAATGGTCACTAATGCCCCTCAAGAAGAACTAAAACAAATTTTCACCAAATAGATATTTTAAAAAAAAATATAAGCCTAGTAGTTTATAAACTACATTCAATTTGCTACAGATTCTATTCTTACATATTTTTGAAATAATATAGATAACTTATTCAAATTTTTATGTCAAGTTGCCTAACTCTAATTTTTCTAATTTTTTTGCCACTTAAGGGCCTATTTTTTCCATGATGATCCTGCACATACACGGGCTTAAAATGAACTTTGTTTGTTTCACATTAAGGTAAAAGTTTAAAATGAACAAAGTGTTTTAGGTGTTTTCCTCACATTACAATTTGGATAATTAAAATGAATAAGTGTCTCCAATTTGTGTAACCCTTGATTCAATAATAGGATTATCCTCTCCCCTTACGCACTTGTGTGATCTTGGGTGCAAGAGAAACTGTTATTGTCTCTGGAATTGGGCCTGCCTTAGTGGGAAAAAGTACTCATCCTAAGGGACGAGCCGACCAGTAATAGACTAAATTCAAGCCACTTCGAGCAGGTAAATAAAATGGTGCTTGAGGAAATTTCAAGTACCATGAGTGCGGATGTGTCACATAGACAAGTGAACTCCCATAGACCTTGTGGAGTGAAAACTATGTAGGTTAGAGTTCCTCCTTAACAAGGAGCTAATCATTCCTCACGTGTGGCCACTCGAATGGATTCCCTTACTAGACACTCTTGTATAGTTACCAAAAATCCATCTGGTCATTGGTGCAACAATGGTTGTTGCCAAGGCATCCACATTCTCATTGTTCTTAGTAGAGGTGAAAAGCCTACCATGGGAGATTCATGGGGGCTTGAAGCTTGGTTTAACTAAGAAGTGAGTAAAATGTAAGGGGGAGCCTGTGTGACCAAGCTTCTAGATCACCCACTAAGAATAAGTCCGGTTGGGGAAACCTGCGTGGAATCTAGTGAATATAGTCCTTGCCTAACCTAGGTTTGTGCTTGTCTTCATTGTGCATATTTTCAAACATTCAAAGACAATACATTGTGTTTCCAAGTGTTTTATGAGACATTGAACAAATAAACACCTTTCACATACCTAGAAACACTTACTCAAACTGAAACAATTCTAATTTTTTTCCAAAATTGCAAACAAATCATACCTTTATTTAGACTACAATGCATTTGCTATTCTGTGCAACACATTCACCATTTTGAATTGCATTTGAGACTTTTTGTACCACAATCGCTCTGATAAACTGCATTTTATCATTGCAACAACACATTTGACTGTATCACAATGCATTTTCCTTCCAAAATATCGTAATTGATTTCCTGAATCACATCTGTGACCTGTAACACCACATTTGTTGAACCTGCAATGTATTTTACAAATTTCAATGCATATGTGACTTAAAAGGACATAATTTCCTATAACTATTCAAAACCAGAAAAGGAATTTCTCAAAACCTTCATCCTTGCATTTTCCAGCATAAACCAACCTTTAGGTCCTCATTTTGTAGACTTCAGGATAGGAAAGCTTGTCATACTTAGTCACATCTTTGTCTTCAAGATTAAATTGTCTTTGGACTTAATCATAATCAATATTTTAGTCTTTTATCCTTTTGTGAATCACTTCCAACTCATAAGTCTAGTGTGGAAACCTCACTTTGTCATCTTGTCATCTTGTCATCTAGTCCTACAAACAAGTCCCTTGATAATCCAAATTGAAACATTGACCAAACTTTGAATGGTTAGTGCACCTTTTCCTTAAGTCTACCAAAAGTGATTGCACCTTTTAGTTTCCTTAGACCTTGCATTTTACATATCATACTTCAAATACTTTAGGGACATCATTCATTTTAGTCCCCCCTTTTGCATTGTCACTTTGCATTTGTCATCCCATTTAGGCAACATTCTCACTTTTGCATTGTCACCCATTTATTCCAAAAAGACAAAAAAATAGACTAGTGGCATATCTTCCTCATGCTTAGTTGTCATTATCATTCCCTTATTTGGGAAATTTTTTTATGGTTGAGACTAGACTCCAAAGGAAAAGAAGACAGATGGATCCTTTCGAACAAGGCAATAACCCCTACAACATGAACTCAAACATAGACATGGGGGAATCCTTTATCAATCCTTTTAGCGAAATTAAAATTCCATCTTCTTCTCACAATCCATTTGAGACATTTATACATAGAGACCAAAATGGGCAAGTATTCGCAAAAGACTTAGAAGTTGCCACCCAAAATCCTGAGGTGGCTTCCTTTGTAAAGGAATTGGTCTTGCAAGATCTAGACCAAGGGGCTAAGTTGTCACAAGACTTTGATATTAACACCATAAGAGCAGCTTCTCCCGATTGTATGACACAAAAATTCAACCACAATCGACACCATAGAAAAACACAAATAATACATCCCTTGGTACCACCACCCAAAATAATACAAACACTATTAACTCTACTTTCGCTGGCACTACTACTCAAAACACCTCTAGCACGATTAATATAACATCCATTGTGGGAACATCCACCATAACACATGCCACATCTCATTTAGTCCCACAAATATTGACCATTTCATCACAAACTACTGGAGCTACCTTTGGTACTTCAACCAATACTATGGGAACAAATTTGTCAAATCTTTTATTTAGTTCTTCATCTAATGCCATGGGTACAACATCATCAAGTCTTATGATTGGATCCTCAAATAATGCTATGGGAACAAATTCATTAAACCCTTTCGGGAGAAATAAGAGATGAATCACTATTCTAGGACCTCAACTAACCATTAATACTTTTTCTCAAATCAACACCAACACCAACATTCCCCAAAGGAAGAACACAAACATTCCACATGGTCATATCTATCAATTTGGACAAGGAAACCAAGTAACACAACATATGGCTCCATTTGGATACCAAAAACATGCGTGGACAACAAATCCCACAAATACAAACCAACATAGTTGGATCACACATCCCCACATACACATCTCACATCCATACCCAACAATACATTCCCATCCAAAACACCCAATATCAACAAGTTCTGACCCAAAACACATCGTACATTCCACAACAATATAACCACAATTAGAACATACCATCCCAACAAGTTGAAACTCATGGCATACCCATCACCCCCATGTGTGATGCCACAAATAACCCTATTGTGGATGTGCTTATAGCTCAAGTTGCAAACTTGCAGAAACAAGTGGAAAACATGAAAATGTCCAATAAAAAGACCCATGCATCATATGACTTGTGTTCGTACCCATTTGACACAAATTTATACATGCCAAACTTTCCCTCAGGATATGTGGTGTTGAATTTCACCAAATATAAAGGTAAGACCAATCCCCTTGAACACATCATAGAATTTACCACCAATTGTGTGGAAGTTTCCTATGAACCTACCTATTTGATGAGACTCTTTCCTAGGAGTCTTGTAGGTCCCGCACTTGAATGGTTTTCCACCTTGCCTAAAGGAATAAAAAACATGGGATGAGCTTGATGACAAATTTGTAGAAAATTATGCATATAACATTGACACCGATATCACCATTACTAATTTATGCCAGTTAACCCAAGAAGAGACTAGTGAGAACTTTATTCCATTTTTTCAAAGATGGAAAGGTCTAGCTAGTTGATGTCCTATCAAAATACTAGAGAAGGAAAAAGTTAACATGTTTTTCCACAACCTTCTCGGTCTGTTGAAATTCAATTTACAAGTTCATTGTTGCAGGCCACCTTCACAGACCTGGTCAAAAAAGGAGTTCAACTTGAAAATTCCCTAATTACAAAAGGAGAACTCAAATATCACAATAAGAACACAAGTAGCCCAAGTCCAAACCCACCTAATGATAAAAATAAATGCTGGGTCAAAAATAAACACATCACCAATGATGGTGTTGTTGATGCCAAAGTTGTAAATATTGCAGATCCTATACTCACACTTAGAGGAGCACAATCCCAAAACACACCAATGACAACACAACCACCTACTGCAAATGTCATCCAAAATAGTCAAGATGAAAGGCAACCACGACAAACCAAACAGTTTCCAAAAAGTCGCACATACACCCCTTTGGGTGAACCAATTGAGGTTGTCCTTAAAAAGCTCCTCCAAAATGGCATCATCACATTGCAGGACCCTACACCATATGACCCAAGGAAGTTCAAGCTGTCATGGTGGGATGACAATGCATTCTATGATTACCATTGTGTCAAAGGGCATAAAACTTCCTCCTATTGACAATTGAATAATCTTGTATAGGATCTTATTGACAACCGCACAATTGAACTAGATGGTCAACAATTTACTTCCAATTCAGACCATACCATACATAAAAACCCACTACATGACCATGTTTCAAACAACCCCTCTACGTCAGGTCCAAAAAACAATAATAATTGATCTAGTTACACACACACTGATTTTGACTACTTTGATGGACCTATAATCAATCATCTTTGAGCTGCCAATGAGTATGTCAATACTATCACGATAAAGAGGACTCTCAAATGTAATGTTACTACCCATGGAGGTAAGGTCACAATAGTTGGTCCTCCTCCTAGACAGCCAAAAATCATGATACCCAGTCCATCTGCCAAACAATCATGATCTAAGGGATAGTTTAACCTTATCGACCAATTAGGGAAGATGCATGCTCAGATTTCTATACTCGAGCAACTTCACATCTCTCCTATGCATAAAGCCATACTAGATAAATCCTTACAAGAGTCTTTTATCCCAAACAATATTCGATCTCAACCAATTTGAGGCCATGGTTGGATACTTGGCCACTTCTCATCACATTACATTTTTTGACCAAGACTATTCATCACCCAAACTGTCTCACAATGATGCACTCCACATTAAAGTATTTTTCCATAAACACAAGGTTAGACGAGTCTTAGTAGATGGTGGAGCAGGACTAAATATCTGCTCCCTAAAATTGGTCAAGGCACTAGGCTTTTCTGATGCTTGTGTAGATGCTACAAAAATTATAGTCATTAAGGCATACGATAATGAGGAGCACTCCTCTTAGGCATAGTCACACTTCCCATCTGTGTGGGGCCAGTCATTGTGGATACAACATGTCAAGTCTTAGAATCTCTTGAACTACCTTATAACATCTTGCTCGATCGACCTTGGATCCACACCTTGAAAGTTGTACCTTCCACTTACCACCAATGTCTAATGTTCCCCTTTGATAGCACTAAAATTACCATACATGGAAATCCAGACCCATTCTAGTATTGTACCAATTTGAGAGGCATCTCCGAGCACCAAGTGTCGATTAACTATGAGGCTTCAACATCCACTTCCTCCAAATCCATTGACCCTTCACACTCACTAGACCCTCCACATCCAAATCCACTTCTTTGACATCCATATCCACTCTTTTAACATCCACCACATCATCCACCATCCCAAGTGTCGATCCAAATGTCAAGATCTAGGAGCAAGGGTGCGGAGAATACAAGCTAAAAATGACATATTGCATCACTAATATACCCAAGTCTCCCGAGGTGTATGGTCGACCATGTTTCATGATAGAGCCCAAAGAAATTTTTAAGGTTCCTTCGACAATAACCTTCACCAAATGGGGAGAACTGAATAAAGAAGATATTGAAGACATATTAGGTTGGATTTACAAAGATCCACAAGATTCACCCCCATTACCAATGCAGATATATGGCAAAGGCTATCACATGATGAAGGCACAAGGCTATGATGGGACTAGTGGCCTTGGTAAAACAAAAAATGGAATGAGAGAACCTATTTTTCCTTCTAGAAGACCAAAGTATCTTCGGTTAGGGTTAGGGCCACTCGAAACTAATGATCAATGTACTAACATACTTTCAGGTGAGAGCATGAGTGCTTCTGAATGTGTCGAGACAATCAAGGATTCCTTCACCAAAATTGACTCACATGAATGGGAATTTGGTTCTCGAAGATCCTTAAGTGACTTTTTCCTTGATGAATTGCTCCTAGAACCTAGTGAACCCACTTTCAAAGAAAGGTTCTGGAAAATGTTTAAGATTGACCCAACACAGAATAATGACAACTCCAAAATCCCAAGGAAAAGAGAAGACTGGGGCAGACTCTTTTTCCCTCAAAATGATAACAAGCTTGAACTACCTTCTGATCCTATTGACCATCATGATCCTTCGTTTGTCTAACCATCTAACCCATATGACTTGCCATCTAACATCAGGGACCATGATTCAAATCCATTTGTCCCCTATTATGCTAACGATTCTGATTTATCTGACACTAATGAAGATGGTCCTTGGCTAGAATTTGAGTGGGAATTTAAAGATGACAATTATGTCTTTACCCTTTTCACCTCCGTCTATGTGCTTTTCATGTCCTCCCCTCCATTCGCCAACACTGATGATGGTATCTCCCTCATCTACCCTTAGCTCATTGTCTGGGATAAACAAGGCCCGCTTACTATGGACATATTTCAAAAAAATGAAGCTATTGTAGAATTCATGAGCCTCTGTGAAGGCATACCAAGTGGGGACCACAAGGCAGGATTCGCCATAGACCTAGATTTTGTATTATACTTTGGGGAGACTATGCAATCCTCCAGTCGCAAAAATAAAAATAAAACAAAAAAAGACATGTCTTTAGGTGAAAACCGCAAGGTGCCTATTGACGATACAAAAGTAAAAATAAAGGACATATCCAAGGGTGAAAACCTCTTTGAGGCGCCCAAGGATGAAGGATTGGAATTTCTTCCCATCACACAAGAAAAATTGGAAATACTTATTGATGACACCATCGAAGTTAATATCGCCACAATGAAGCATCCCAAAATGGTTCTCTTTGTAGCAACTTTGATAGAAGAATTAAATCCTAAGTTTCAAAAATTCTTCTCAGAGCAAAAGATTAATTGTGCATGGTCTTATGTCGATATGCCAAGACTAGATCTAGAACTAGTGTTGCACCATCTTCCCTTACTGCCTGATGCTAAGCCAGTCAAGTAGAATTTAAGAAATATGCACCCACAAATTGCATTACTAGTAAAGGTTGAACTCAAGAAGCTCCTAGATGTGGGATTCATAAGATCAATAGATTACACAAACTAGATATCCAATCTTGTACCTGTCACACAGCCAAATGGTCAAATCTGCATTTGCACAGATTTCCATGATTTGAACAGGGCATGCCCAAAGGATGACTTTCCACTACCCAACATAGACATCATTGTTGATCTCATAGTAGGGTACAGGATGTCCCTTATGGACAGTTTCTCGGGCTACAACCAAATTCAAATCGCCCTTAAGGATCAGCACAAAAAAAAATTCACATTTCCTTGGGGTACCTATTGTTGGAACATCATGCCTTTTGGTCTCAAGAATGCAGGTGCCACATACCAACGAGCCGTGACAACAATATTTCATGACATGATGCACACACTAATGGAAGATTATGTGGATGAACTCTTGGAAAATTCTTTGACACACAAGGATCACCTCAATGTGCTACAAAATTTTTAGGAGGCTAGAAGAATACAAGGTTCATTTGAATCCAAAGAAACGTGTCTTCAGTGTGACTTCAGGAAATATTTTAGGGTGCATAGTTTCTCATAGAGCCATTGAAGTAGATCCCGCTAAAGTAAAAGCTATATTAGACATGCCTCCTCCAAAAGGAATCGGTGAGTTAAGGACATTGCAAGGTAGACTACAGTCTATCTGATGCTTCATTACACAATTAGCAGAAAAATTCCAACCATTTTAGTATCTCTTGCGCAAAGGCTTCCCCTTTGTGTGGACAAAAAAATGTCAAGCGACCTTCCAACAAATCAAATATTATCTATTGTCACCACCTATTCTAATGCCACCCATTGAAGGAAAAACTTTGATCCTGTACATCTCAACAACCACTTTAGGACTGGGGGCATTGATAGCACAAAATGATTATGATGAGAAGGAAAGGGCTATATACTACATCATTTGCACATTGGTCAGATATGAACTCAACTACACACCCATCAAACGTTCCTATCTTGCAATTTTCTTCGCCGCCCAAAAGTTAATACATTACATGTTGAATCACAAGACACAACTAGTGGCAAAGATTGATCCCTTGAAGTATCTCCTAACTCAAAAAACATTAATAGGTCGGTTGGAAAAATGGGTTATGATACTGAGTGAATACAATATATAGTATGTGGACTGTAAGGCAATAAAAGGACAGGTAGTATCCAATCAACTCGTAGATGCACCCCTCCAAAGTGATCATCTGTTCGTAGTAGATTTCCCTAATGAGTCCATCTTTCATGTAGAACCCAAATCACCATGGAAACTTTATTTTGATGGGTCACACACAAGCCATAGCTCAGGAGCAAGAATATTGTTTATCACACTGCAAGGGGACTCCATTCCTAAGTCATTTTGAATTGCTTTCCCTTGTACCAACAACATTGCAGAATATGAGGCACTTGTCACAGGACTCTAAATGGCCATAAAATGGAAAATCAAAAAACATCTTGTCTTTGGAGATTCTCAGTTGGTCATAAATCAGGTCAGTGGTGAATATGATACGAAGGATAAAAATTTAATGCCCTACAAGTGCATGGTTGATAGCTTCCACTCATATTTTCACATGCTCACTTTTGAACAAATTCCAAGGGCACAAAACAAGGCTTGTAGACGCAATGGTGACAATTGGATCCCTCCTAGACATTCCAAACAATGTGTCACAATTTGAATTATTGGTGGAATAGTTGTTGATTCTTGCATATGATGTCCCAGAATCATAAATGGTTTGCAAGCTTGTTGGTCCTAGTTCCCCATGGTATCAAGACATATACGATACACAGAATCATTCCTAGACCCTTCCCCTAAACCTTTCCAATAACCAACAAAAATAATCTATCTGCAAAGCCGCCTGATACACCATCATCAGTGACACCTTATACCACTGTAGCTTCGAAAATACCCTTCTTCAATGTCTTGACACTAACGAAGCATGAAAAACCTTACATGAGGTACATGAGGGTATATGCAGATCTCATTTGAGTGTCCCCACCTTAGCTAAGAAGATCACAAGACTTGGGTATTATTGGAAAACTTTGGAAAAAGATGCACTTGAGTTTATGAGAACATGTCGTCAATGTCAAATACATAGTGATCTGATTCATGCACCAGTATAGGAACTTCGTCCCATCACTTCTCCTTGGCCCTTCGCACAATGGGGACGTGACCTCATGGGAAAAATCCATCCCACCTCCTCCTATGGCCATAAATTCATTATCAGTTCCATTAAGTATTTCACTAAGTGGATTTAAGCCACCCCCCTCACATACATAACCGACAAGCAGATCTCCAAGTTCATCCTTAACTATATCATCTTTTGGTATGGTATTCTACAGTCCATCATCATAGACAACGGACATCCCTTCAAAAACAAGATGTCTGTGAACTCTATGAATGCTTCCACATCCAACACCATTTCGCCATGCCCTACTACCTACAAGGAAATGGTCAAGGTGAGGCGTCCAATAAAACAATTATCAAAATTCTTAAGAAGCCTGTCAATGATGCTGGTCATGATTAGAATTTACAACTCAACCCTACTTTATGGGCCTACCGCACTAGTATCTGCATGCCCACTAGAGCCACTCCATTCACTTTAGTCTTTGGAAATGAACCTATCCTATCCATCGAGGTTGAAATTCTATCCCTTAGAGTCTCCATGAAGGTCTTGGTCGATGACAAAGAATATCGACAGTCTAGACTACATGAGCTAGAATTGTTAGATGAACGTAGACATAATTCCTTGAATCACTTACAAGCATATCAAAAATGCATTTGCAGAAGCTACAATAAGAGAGTAATGGTTCAAAAATTTGACATTGGCAACCTAGTTCTAATGCAAAATCCTAAGAATCATCTGACAGAGAGAAACCTGACAATTTTGAGCCCAATTGGCTAGGTCCTTATATCATCACTACCTCATTCGGTTCTAGCACATACCAGTTGGCCACTCTAGATGAGGAACAACTAATAGAACCCATCAATATTTTGCATCTCCAAAATTTCTATACATAGCATCAGAGAAGCCTAGTTGAAAACCATGGAAAAATACAAAAAAATTGAAAAATATAAAAAAATTATCACCTTGATGAAAACTTGGAAAACAAGCATCTTGGTGACACCAAAAAAGATAAAAGGATGGCAAAAATAAAGAGAAATAATTCATCCAATAGTGAAAACCACTTCAGTAGCACTTTGGATAAGTACCATGGTGAAAACCTAGCAAATAGGCACCATGTGTAGTCACTCATTGCTTCGCCATCTACTTTCACTCCATCTACCTTTGACCATAATAAACACCCACTTTTCTGACACCATCACAATGTTCATCATCACATCCTACCATTTCTTTCCATGGCTAACAATGGTCGACATCAAGCCTTGCATATCGTCCACCTTCCATATTGAGCATGTCTTTTCCATCCCCTTCCACTTGGCTAGTCCTTGACATGTCTGGGGGCAACCCTTTATCACATAACTGTAGTGGGTATTACACATGGTCCTATCAATCAAAGAATTCCTGAAAAAAGATCTAAAAATCATAAAAAGTCCTGAGAAAAGACCTAAAAATCATAAAAAGTCTTGAAAAAATACCTAAAAATCATAAAAAGTCATGAAAAAATACCTAAAAATCATAAAAAGTCTTGAAAAAAATCCATAAAAAATTATAAAAAGTCCTAAAAAAACCATAAAAATAAAAAAATGTCCTCAAAAATTCAAAAAATAGATTCAAATTCCGTCATGTCAGTCCTTGTCATTGTCGAACTACATCATATCTATGCATTTGCTACATAGGAAAGGCTCATCTTCAAGCCCCCGAGACATTAAGTTAGCCCTTTTAGGTTTTTCAAATAAAATCATGACTCAATCTTTGGTCAACAAGACAAAGTCATTGGTCGTGTTGAACTATGAGGTCTCTGAGTGTATTACATAGACAATTCCATCAATCAATGAGCCCCTAAGGCTACACTAGGTTAGTTCATTAGGGTTCATAACATTGCACTAACACACACGTCAAATGTCTTCAAGACAAACAAATTATTCTAAAATAGACAACTCTTAAAACAAACTTTGGCAATCATTTAATCAACATGTCAATTACATTAGCATTTCAATGTCGACATGTGGTCAATCCTGTCATCCAGTCAACTACAATCAAACTCAATCAAAATAAGTCAAACCATCAAATCTTGGTTATTCTTTGGATATGTCCTTATGAAGAACAACCCTTGTCATTTATCCATGCCTTAGGATGTCCTTCCTAGGCATTGTCACTATCATTTGGCATTTTGGGGGATTCTCATGACATTTGAGAATCTTCCCCCTCGACATTGACATCATTCAGGATGTGTCCTTCCTAAATTTGGCATTACTTGGCATTCGTCATCTAGACATAGTCAAATCTAGCATCTTGACATCAAAACACTTGACATTTAGACACACTTGGAAAACACTTTGGCAAACACTATTCTGTCATTTGGTCCTTTGATTTTTTATCATACTACTAGTTCCTCAAGGATGTCCTAACAACAGGATTTAGAGGAGCAACAACGTATCATCATGATTGCATTTTCTTATCTTTTTAACAAGTCAGGTTGCCAGTTCCTTGAGGATGTCCTCGCAACAGGATTTAGAGGAGCAATGATGTTTCATGGCTTGTTTATTCTTGACTACGGTTGGTTGTGACAAAAAGACTAGGGGAAATTGAGTTCCTTGTATGAGTCAGGATCATCCTTGTCTATAACTTCTTGTTTCATGTGATGGTACAAACTTGCACACCATTGGTCTATGTCATATCATGGTGTTTGTCAACCATTACAATAATCCACCCAATGATGATTTGAGCAACATAAATTAATTAGTTCTATGGCAATATATTGAATGATTCTTTCTTCACACTAACATCCATCTCCTTCTGCCTTGTTGCTTATCTTATTCTACCTCTTGATGATATCCTGTGATATACAAAAATATAAGTGCATACATGATGCAGACAAGGTGGAGAAAAAAAACAACCAACCCAATTTGATCAAATACATGCAAATAAACAACCTTCAAAACTTCATTCTCCCAAACTGCCCAAAATAATACCCTTTGGCTTCTAGGTCTCAAAAATCATCCAATGGACCTATCTTTTAGAGAAGGATATAAAAGGTCCAACACACCATCTATTTAGCAGCCACTCAGACCCTAGGTATAATGCCTAACAAATCACATAAGGTTCCCTTGCAACATTGTGGAGTTTCAATAGGTTACCCTTCCCAAAAGGCTACTAGATTAGCCCCATTTTACAAACCAAGTACCCACAAATCCTTTAGTTTCAACAAGATCTCCTTGGAAAGACTTGCATTAGGTATCAAAACACAATATTTCATAACTTGTTTCCATTCACAGGCTTTCTATATCACTGCCCATCAAACCCTCGATTTTCCATGTAAAAACCTAGGGTTTTCAAGAAATCACAACTACAAGAATCTTAAAACAAAACCAATGCTTCAAACAATTTTATTTAGGTCTGCATAGACATTTACCACCTTCACAAACTCTATCCCTTCAATAATTCAACTAAACCATGCTTTGAACCACCATTTTAACAAAGGAAATGACACTTTCAGCCCTAGGCTCCATTCAATATTACATAACTCATTCCTTTCTTATTCCTAAACCACTTTTACATATATTTTACCATCCTATAGTGTTAATCCACTGAGTAACAGTTGAAGACAGTAGGTGGACTAACAATTATTTCATTTTAAACAAATCAGACCTCCAAATCCGTGTGTATAGGCTTCCACAGAAGATTATTGAAAACTTTCTTAAACTTGAGTGTCAGGCCTTCAAATTAGGTTCAAAAGGAGGCTACATTCATTTCCTATAGAATAAGAAAAAAAATATTAGAACAACTAATACAAGCATGGGCCTGCACAAAATAAGAAAACTAAGAAAATTCAGAAATTATACAAGAAATCAGAGATAAATAGAGGAAAATGTTGCTTTTTATTGATTGGAATTCACCACCACACAACCAACAACCATTTTTGAGCCTTGAAAAGTCCTTTATACAATTTTCAAATTAGAACAACCTTCCCCAATGCCTATAACCACCCCTAACTACCAAGTCCTTCATTATTTTTCTTAAAAATGGCTAACATTGACAATTTTTCCAAATATGCATTATTTTGCAATTTTGTTTCCTAAGACCCTTATGACCACTCTAACACCTTTAATGCAACCCTAATACAACTCCTAAACCCATACCTTGCACTTCCATTTAAAATTTTGATAACTTTGAACCCTCAAATATTACATGGCAACCTTGGCAATCTTGGAAACAAGAATGCATTTTTTTCATAGTTGACCCTAAACCACCCTATTACATTATGAATGGTCTTAATTGACCTTATTTGGAAAAAAAAACTCAAAACACAATAAATTACTAAAGACCCTCCTAAAAAAAACTTATCAACTTTCAAAGATTCAAATTGTGAGTATGAGATGTAGGTACTCCTGCACCATACACCCCCCCTCAAAGGAATTCATGCCACATGAATTGATGCTGGTACCAAGTCCTCCAAACTTCTATCATTTTCATTTGAACTTCAAACTACCTCCACTGATTCACTGGTGAAAAGCTTGCCAACTTTCCTACATAAATTTCTTGCTTTTCATTTGCAAATGACCTACCTTGTGCACTCAGACCTGTCAGTGGTCTTGGACCTACTACCATCTGATTCCATTTTCCCATACCTGTACAATCACCTCTAACAGTTACCAGGCTTTCTCCCTGCTCCCTATGCTTTGTCCTCTGCCTATTGGGTCCCTTTACTGTCACCTTATCTCTGTCAAACCCAGTAATAACTGTGTGAATACATTCAGACCCTGTCTGACCTATTCCTGACTTAGTCACTATCTGATCATCTTTATGAACCTCTGTACCTTCAATCACTACCCTGAAAACCTCATAGACCACTGTACCAGATGCCTTAGCCTTTGTATCAGCAGTGTGATGTGATTTGACTGATTCACACTTGACTATGGGGCATCTAATGCTTCCTACCAACACTTCATCCCTCAAACTCACTGTCAAATCAGAATTGACTCTTGCCACCACATCTACTACCCCTGCACTTTCAGTCTTAGAACAAATAACAACATCATCATATTTGTGCTCTTTCATAACTTTTATAGGTTCCTTCTTTCCAAAAATAACAACCTTGGTTTTACCTTTATCTCTTGCACTACCCTGCAAAGGAGTCAACTTGTAACTTTCATTATCCTTCCAAATTGTGTAAGTATTTTCCCAACCATCATACATAGACCTCCTATCAAATTGCCATGGTCTTCCCAATAGCAAGTGGCAATAGTCCATTGGAAAGATATCACATAGGACTCTATCCTTGTACTCCCCAATCTAGAAATCCAAATAGCTTTGCTCATTTACTATTAGACTTTGACTATCATTGACCCAAGAAACTTTGTAGGGTGCAACATGTGGTATTCTTTCTAAACCCAACTTATCTACCATCTCCCTAGAAACCATATTATCCTAAGAACCAGAATCAATCACAACTTGACACACTTTACCTTTTCTTTTACATGTTGTTCTAAAGAGACTCCTTTGGCTCAGATCTTCTTCCTTTTGTCCTTGCAACAAGGTCCTTCTTACCATGAGTGCCTCTCCTATTTCTAGATCTACAGGTCTACTTGGTGAACTCACACTCTCTTCTTCATCTCCTTGCACATATTGAACTCTTTTATCACCTTTCTTTTCACTTCCACTTGCAGCAATAGGAAACCTTTCAAGGCACTTGAATGATGGGTGTCCAAACTCATTACACCTATAGTATCTTCTTGAGAATTCACCATAATCTCTTCTTGATCTAAAGTTGGTTCTGCCACCTCTCCATCCTCCTCTTGCTTCAGGAACTTGTTCTTTGTTCTTCTCAGCATCTTCATGATCTTGCTTAGGTTTCCTTTATGTTGAACTTGTACCTCTGCCCCTAGATGTACTGCCTCTTCCTCTTGCTACCTTATCTTGTCTTCTCTTCAATTTTTCTTCAATCTTAATAGCCATTTGGAAACAATCATCCACTATTTTTGGTGTCAACACACTAACCTCATCCTGAATGTTGTATCTCAGCCCATTGATGTACCTAGCCACTTGTTCTTCTTCATCCTCATCATGCTTGGCTCTTATACTTAACCTATAAAATTCTTCAGTATAGGTTTGTACATCTAAATCTTTTTTCCTCAAAATTTTGAAGCCTCTTAAGTAACTAAACATTATACTCTTTAGGAAGAAATTTACCTTTAATCTTCTCCTTCATTCTTTCCCAAGATGTAATCTTTCTTTTCCCTTTCTTTTTCCTTTCTTCTTCCACAAAATTCCACCATACCAAGGAATGTACCTTGAGTCTTGTCTTGGTCTTCTTCACCTTGTGTGATTCAACATCTTCACTATCAAAGTAACTTTCTAGAGCCTCTATCCAATCCAAAATCTCCTCATTGTCAAGTTTTCCTCCATACATAGGCACATCTATCTTTCCACATCCTTCCTTCTTTACAGCCTTCAAGAGTTTTGTTGTCCTTGCATCTTTTGGATCCAACTCCTCTTCTTCACTTGAGGTTTTCTCCTCCTCAGAATCACTTTCATTCAAAAGGCTTCTACCTTTAGATTTGATCATGGCCATATCTCGCTTCAAAGCTTCTGTATATTTGTCATGGGTATCAATCTTACTAGCAACCGGGTTCCCTTTAGGAGGCATTTTCACAATCCTCTCTTCACCCACCTACAAAACCAAATCAAATACCAACACAAGATATACAACTGTGCTCTGATACCACTATGATGCAGACAAGGTAGAGCAAAACAACCAACCTAATTCAATCAAATACATGCAAATAAACAACCTTCAAAACTTGATCCTCCCATACTGCCTAAAACAATACCCTTTGGCTTCTAGGTCTCAAAAATCATCCAATGGACCTAGCTTTTATAGAAGGCCATAAAAGGTCCAACACACCATCTATTTAGCATCCACTCAGACCCTAGGTATAATTCCCAATAAATCACATAAGGTTCCCTTACAACATTGTGGAGTTTCAATAGGTTACCTTTCCCAAAAGGCTACTAGATTAGCCCCATTTTACAAACCAAGTACCCATAGATCCTTTAGTTTCAACAAGATCTCATTGGATATACTTGCATTAGGTATCAAAACACAATATTTCATAACTTTTTTCCACTAACAAGCTTTCTATATCGCTGCCCATCAAACCCTCCATTTGCCATGTAAACACCTAGGGTTTTCAAGAAAGCACAAGTACACAAATATTGTAAAAAAACCAATGCTTAAAACAAGTTTATTTAGGTCTTCACAAACATTTATCACCCTCACAAACTTTTTCCCTTCAATAATTCAACTAAACCATGCTTTGAACCACCATTTTCACAAAGGAAATGACACTTCCAACCCTAGGCTCCATTCACTATTACACAACTCATTCCTTTCTTATTCCTAAACCACTTTTACATCTATTTTACCATCCTACAGTGTCAATCCACTGAGTAATAGTTGAATACAATAGGTGGACTAACAATTATTTCATTTAAAACAAATCTGACCTCCAAATCTGTGTGTACAGGCTGCCACAGAAGATTATTGAAAACTTTCTTAAACCTAAGTGTCAAGCCTTCAAATTAGGTTCAACAGGAGGCTACATTCATTTCCTATAGAATAAGAAAAAAAATATTAGAAAAATTAATACAAACACGGGCTTGCACAGAATAAGAAAACTCAGAAAATCCAAAAATTATACAAGAAATCAGAGATAAATAGAGGAAAATGTTGATTTTTATTTATTGGAATTCACCACCACATAACTAACAACCATTTTCAAGCCTTGAAAATTCATTATACACTTTTCAAATTAGAACAACCTTCCCCAACTCCTATAACCACCCCTAACTACCAAGTCCTTCATTATTTGTCCTAAAAATGGCTAACATTGACAATTTTTCCAAATATGCATTATTTTTCAACTTTGTTTCCTAAGACGCTTATGACCACTCTAACACCTTTAATTCAACCCTAATACAACTCCTAAACCCATACCTTTCAATTCCCTTTACAATTTTTGATAACTTTCCCTCAAAGATTACATGGCAACCTTGACAATCCTGGAAACAAGAATGCATTTTTTTCATATTTAACCCTAAACTACCCTATTACATTATGAATGGTCTTAATTGACCATATTTGGAAAAAAAACTCAAAACAATATAAATTACTAAAGACCCTCCTTAAAAACAACTTATCAACTTTCAAAGATTCAAATTGTGAGTATGAGATGTAGGTGCTCCTGCACCAATGCATGATCATATAGACATTGCATTACACATTAAAAATTATGTGTTAAACATTATGCATTAAAAATTCATTTAGGAATACATTCATTAAACATCCATTTACATATTTACATCCACATCATTTATCATCTACATTCATCCATTTGCATTCACATAATATATAAGTGCACTCATCATTTTCATACATTATCTATATGCATAAGGCATCACATGTCGCATTATACATACATATATAGTCATACATCAATTCATCCATAATCGTAAATAGGGCATTCATTAGAATCAAAACATTATGTATACATCTAGAACATCATTATCATCATCATATAATCATCATACATAACATAGTATCATCATGGCATCTCATCATACATAGTCATCATTTATGCATACATCCAATAAATAAAAGGCATCATCACATAAATAACATCAAATAAAAATAGTCACATCATAACACATCAAAACATAACACATAGCATATATTCCACAACAAAAATGCATCATATATAATCTCAAAAAATCATGTCACGGGATAGAGTCTCAAGGTATCCCAACAATAGAGCTTGTAGGCTTGATGGTCAAAATATAAATGTCCCAACATGATGTCTCAAGAACAATAAAAAGATAGCAATAACAATGCCCTAGGTTGTGCTCTCCTCATCCCATCGAGGAGAATAATAGGGTGATTTATGACCTATGGCGACAACTCATGGTATCTGAGAAGACATGGTAGGATGTGTCTATGAGGCTCAAGGATCTGTGACTGGTGGTTGGCTTTGCTGGGACCTATGACTTAAACCTGATGATCCATGGCTATGGATCAATCTGTGGATCGAGGAATTCCTATGACTGTGATGGGACTGATGACCCAAAGACTATCCAGATGATGTAGAACCACCCACACTACTCTGACTCTGGCACTGCATGTCCCTGACTGAGACCAAGATAAATTAGGATCCCGCTGAGGTAATTAGGGGAGGTCCTGCAACATTTCAAACACAAAATCAACCAACAAAACAACTATTAGATCACCAAAACCTTAGATTCACACTAATTCAACCAATTATCTTAATTTCCTTATAGCATTGCACATAGACTAAATCAGGTAAATCTTCTCAATGACATCCTATCAGACCAAGACCTGAATAATTTCAAGGACCCATTTTGGTGCTCAACAACATATCAACAAATCTCCATATGTTACTTTGCAACAATTCCTTCAAAACTAGATTTTCACGCCAACTAGGCCTCAAATTAGGCCTATTTGACGAAGGACCTTTCCTTTAAACTTTTAACCAATATTCAAAACCACCAGGGAAGCATTCCATGGATCATCAAACTTAGGATTCCACAATTAGCTGACAAAAATTCACTCACCAAAGTACCAAACCCCAAAACCCTTGTTTATTGCCTAAAACCTAGGGTTTTAAAGAAAATCTTGCATCCCACCTTCAAACAACCTTGTAACTACCACAAATTAGGATCAATTAGGCCTATAGATACTCAATTCATCAAGAAAACCTGATGCCCCAACCCTTTTCACAATTTACCATCACTAAACCTCACAATTTCATTGGAGAACTTACTTTTTCCTCCTAGGGCGTCATTCCCAATTCACTATTTGGTCTCTCATGTACTTAACCACCATCTATGACCCTACACCTACTTAATTTCCACCCATTCCAATGAAATACAAAAGTCATAGGAGGTGGAATGGGCTTAAACACATTTAAAACAACCAAACCCTATTTTCTTCAAATACTGATCCGCCTACAAAAGTTTAGCAAAAAATTACCTTAACTTGAATGAAGATATCCCAAAATAGATTCAAAATAGATCTAACACAATCCTTTAATAGTTTATATCAATCTTGAAGAAAGTATCTTTTGTACGGAACTGTACTAGGCTGGTAAAGATGGAAAAACACATAAAATCTACAAAAATAGAGTTATCCAAATGGCTTCTTCTTCTAAATATTCAAAAATCAAACTTACATCAATGGTTTCCACCTTATTTATGATTTTTCCCTCCAAACTAACTATCCAACTCCCAAAAATTGACTTTTGAACTTTTGAACTTTTGTGACCGTTGGTCTTTCTTCAAAATGTACTTTTACAACTTTTGAGTTTGACAATTTTTGCAACAAAATGCACTTTTTGCAAAATCAACACTAATAACCCCTTAGACACCTAAAAATGACTGAATAATGACTAATTACATTATAAAATGGTCTCAATACCTTATTTTATGCAAAACTCCCAATTTCTAAAGCCTAGACCTTAACCACTTTGCTTGACAAAATTTGCTCAATGGTGCCCCTGCACCATACACCCCAACTTTTAAGTTTTCCAAGTCTCTTGGAAATGATTCACCAACTTGTTCACCTCTGAAATTTTCATGCCTTTGTCCTTCTATAACTCCTTCATCAGGTACATGTTTTTGTTTTACACTACCCTTATCATTCCTGTCAATGTCTTCAATTGCTTCTTGCTTCACTCTATCATCCTGCTTTGTGGGGTGTTTTCCAACTTTTGCATCACCAAATTTTGATGTCACATCTCCCTTTACATCTATACTCATACTTTCACTAGTTTTCATCACTTCCCTCTATTCCTCATGCTTTATCCTCAATCCACTAGTCTTCTTATCTATATCTTTCTCACTATCAATCTCATAAACCTTTGTACCATCACAGTTTTTCATATCTATCAGACCTGCAACTGTCCTCTTCACTGTACTAGCAACCATACAATCCATTGTCCCATCACTAACTTCTATCCTCTTGTCCTCTATGTTACCAATCTTTGTACTACCATTTTTCAATTGTCTCTTTACTCCTTTCATTACTGCTACAGGACACACGATTGTCCCTATAAGTATTCCATCACACTCTTTTTGTTGTCTCACAAGAAATTTACACTTGATCTGCTCTGTCTCAGACCAAGACACACTTTCATATTCCATTTTCTTCCACATGAAAACACTCTTCTTCTCAACTATCTGCAAATCATCTTTTCTTCTTTTATCTACTATCCCAACTCTGTCAACCCTTGCACTGGCTGCCAACTCTTTATCCTTACCTTCTTCAACATTCACAAACTCTTTCCTTCCAATCATGATGATCTCACCTTTTTATTTTGTCTCCTCAACCAATGGATTTAGTATGCATGCTCTTCCATCATTTTCTATGGTATAAGTGTTTTTCCTTCTATTATACATAGCTGACCTGTCAAACTGCCAGGTCCTTCCTAGCAACATGTGGTAACAACTCATTGGAAATATGTCACAAACAACCTTGCCCGTATACTGACCAATTTGGAATTCAATAGTAGCTTGTTCATTCACCACTATAGATTGATGATCACTAATCCAAGACACTCTATAAGGATTTTCTATAGGCACTCTTTGCAAATTCAATTTATCCACCATATCACTAGATGTCATGTTATTAGTGCATCCAGAATCAACTACTACTTTTCATACCTTATTTTTGCATTTGCAAGCTATCCTAAACAAGGATCTTCTTTGAACTAGCTCTTTCTCCTTGGTGGTCTTCAACATTTGTCTTTTCATCATCAAAATCTCACCTACTTTAGGAGCAACATGAAGACTATTGGAGCTTGAACTTTCAATCCCATCCTCTTGAACAATTTGTGCTCCTCTTTCATTAGAATCTCTTCTTTTCCTAAAGCTTGTTCTTCCACTTTCCTGCAAACTCATTAGAATCTCTTCTTTTCCTAAAGCTTGTTCTTCCACCTCTCCATCCACCTCTTGATTCAGGTGCTTGTTCTTTACTCTTTTTGGCACTCTCTTGTTCTTCATTGGCCTGCCTTGTACCCCTCCCTCTATTCATGTTACCTCTACCCCTTCCTTGTATTTCTTTCCTTCTCTTGATTCTATCATCTACCCTTATTGCCATTTGGAAACATTCTTCCACTAACTTGAGAGGATTCAAATTGATTTCATCTCTTATGTTCAATCTCAAACCACTCAAATACCTAGCCACTCCTTCAACCTCATATTCATTGTGACCTTCCCTAATGCATAACCTATGAAATTTCTCAGTATAATACATCACATATAACTCCCTTTGCTTCAAATCTTGCAATTTCATAAAGGTTTGTATGACATAATCTGTTGGTAAAAACTAAGCCTTTACCTTTGCTACCATCATATCCCAAGAGCTTATCTTGGACTTACCTTTTCTTGACCCTATCTTCATGAAAAAAGTTCCACCATGTTAGGGCTAGGCCCTTTAATTTTTTCTTTGCATATTTCACCTTCTTACTGTCCTCTATGTCTTCAAACTCAAAAAAATTATCTAAGGAATCAATCCAGGCCAAAACCTCTTCACTATCCATCTTACCTTTGTACATAGGCACTTCAACTTCCACTTTTGGAGTGTTGTCACATTTTACTACCTTTAGAATCTTTATCATTCTCTTTTCTTCAAGTTCTAAGTCATCTTCATAATCCTGGACTCCAACTAGAGGGTCTCCTTCTTCCCCCTCATCCTCCTTATCACTCGGGTCTTCATTCACCATTCCTCTTCTCTGGTTCTTCTCCAATGCTACTATCCTGGCTAAAATGGCTTCTTGAGACTCTCTATAGAGCCATTCCTTCTATAACAACTTCTCTTTCAATTCCTTTATCTCCATTTCCATCACATATTTCCTTGCAACTTTTTCAACCTTTCCTCTACAAACTATAACCTTCTTCTTCAAGGAACTACTTCCTTGCTCTGATACCACTTGATGTAGTCAACGGAGGTCATGCAACACTTTCAAACACAAAATCAACCAACAAAAAAACTATCAGTTCACCAAAACCTCAGATTCACACTAACTCAACCAATTCTCTCAATTTCCTTGTAGCATTGTACATAGACTAAATGGGTAAGTCTTCTCAATGACATCCTATCAGACCAAGACCTGAACCATTTTAGGGACCCATTTTGGTGCTCAACAACATATTAACAAAGATCCATATGTTACTTTGCAACAATTCCTTCAAAACTAGATTTTCACGCCAACTAGGCCTCAAATTAGGCCTCTTTTACAAAGGACCTTGCCTTTAAACTTTTAACCAATCTTCAAAATCACTAGGTCAGCATTCCATAGATCAAAAAACTCAATATTCCACAATTACTTGACAAAAATTTACTCACCAAATTACCAAACCCCAAAACCCTCTTTTATTGCCTAAAACCTAGAGTTTTAAAGAAAAATTCACATCCCACCTTCAAAAAACCTTGTAACCACCACTAATAGGTTCAATTGGGCTTTTATATGCTCAATTCATCAATAAAACCTGCTTCCCCAACCCTTTTCACACTTTACCATTGCTAAACCTCACAATTTCATTGGAAAACTTACTTTTTCCTTCTAAGGCATCATTCCAAATTCACTATTTTGCCTCCCCTACACTTAAACACCATATATGACCCTACACCTAATTAATTCCCACCCATTTCACCAAAATAAAAAAGTCATAGGAGGTGGAATGGGTGTAAACACATTTAAAACAACAAAACCTTGTTTTCTTCAAATAATGACCCGCCTACAAAAGTTTAGCAATAAATTCCGTTAACTTGAATAAAGATATCTCAAAATAGATTCAAAATATAGCTAAAACAATCCTTTAACATTTTATATCAATATTGAAGCAAGTAGCTTCTATACGGAACCGTACTAGGCTGGTAAAGATGGAAAAACACATAAAATCTACAAAAATAGAGTTATCTAAATGGCTTCTTCTTCTAAATCTTCAAAAGTAAAAATTACATCAATGGTTTCCACCTTATTTATGATTTTTCCCTCCAAACTAACTTTCCAACTCCCAAAAAATGAGTTTTGAACTTTTGTGACTATTGGTCTTCCTTCAAAATGCACTTTTACAACTTTTGAGTTTGACAATTTTTGCAACAAAATGAATTTTTTGCAAAATCAACACTAAAAACCCCTTAGACACCTAAACATTGCTCAATAATGACTAATTACATTATAAAATGGTCTCAAGACCTTATTTTATGCAAAAATCCCAATTTCTAAAGCCTATACCTTAACAACTTTACTTGACAAAATTTGCTTAATGGTGCCCTTGCACTACCCTGATTTGTTGGCACTGCTCTCTCATACAACATCTGATACAATCCTCGGCTTGCATTGAATCTATTCAAATCCCTAGAAATATCTCCCACTAGCCCTATAACAAGTTGTGCAAACTAGGAGCACCAGCTATGTGCCTCCTACTGTTTAATCACAGCTTGATCCCGCTCTACCTGTGTCACCTCTAACTCCGCCTATAGGGCCCTAATCTGTGTCGAGACCTCATCTAGCCTACTCTACATATCCTCTTTTCTCTATTCCACTACATAATCTTGTGGAAAAGTGGCCCACTCGATATGTCCTCCTCTCCATCTATCATCCACTCTCTGAGTTGTCTCTCAGCCTCATCCATGTCATCATATCCGCTGATATCAATCTCCTCGTCATCTTTTCCAATCTCCTCCTCCTCTTTGGTGAGATCCAATGCCTCCTCTCCTATGTGTACCTCCTCCTCCCTTGGAACCTCTACCTCGGCAAGCCCCTCCTCCTGCCTAACCGCTACCTCTGGCTACTCCTCCTCCTGCCTAACCTCTACCTCTAGCTCCTCCTCCTGTTTGACTCCCTCCTCTCTCTCCTCCTCCTCGACCACCTTAGGGATCACCTCTAGTGGTACTCTCTCGACTAGCTGTCTCACCCTCCTCACCTTCCTCCCACTAACTCCTCCTCTCCTCCTCCCTCTATCCCCACCATCTCCTCCGTCTCATCCATCATCCCCTCCTCCATCCCCACCAACCCCTCCCCCCATCTCCTCTCCCCTCATCTCCTTGGCCTCTATCTCTCCCCCTCCCCCTACTACCATCTTTGCCTCCTTGGCCTCCTTGCCGCATCTATGGTATAACTGATCATCGATCAACTAATGCTGGATCTGTCAAAGGCAATGGCCTATGAGTCTTCCACCATATATAAAAAATTGTAGTAGTCCTAGGATTTTCGGACCCCCACTCCATGTCCATGGTTGTGCTACCAGTCTATCTATTTGCTGCTTTTCCAAAGGAACTGATATAGCTCATCCCCACATAGGCTGTCGAGATGATCTCACATACTTTGCTCTTCCCATTGGTACATTATGTTGCTCATCAAACTAATGCAATACCCGTTGGGGCAGGTACATCTCAATAATCAACTACGACTGAACAATCTGGCCAATCAGATATCTAAAATGTTGACAAAATTCCAAATGATCACCCTCTCCTACCCATAGTGCACAATCCCTATAGGGCCTCCAGACAAATTTTGTCATGGTATCAATCTAATGTTGCTAGAATCTAGTCTCCCCAACTCTAGTCTACTGTAGGGAACCCACATGGAAGTAAACATATGGCATCCCCTCAGCAAGCTATGGTTTGTGAATCGAAGGAAAAAAGATGGGAATATGTTCCCAAGCCCAAATCATCAATAATGTAGTGTTGCAGCTAATACTATGCATAGCTCTGTATGCCACCTCATGTAACTGATGATAAAGCATACCAAGTAAACATGGACCCCATGTAAATGAGCACATCTCCCAATCCGAGAGGAAACTCGTGTCCCCGACAATCTAGAATGAGAACACTAAAAATCAAAGTACATAACATCACACCCCATCACAGATAATGCTCAGCCATAAACTCCCATCAAATCTTTGTCATAGCCTATAGTCCCTGGTGTGGATCATAGACCACTCACTCTCCTCTAATTGGAATGTGCAGAATCCTATACACATCCTCAAGCGTGAGAGTGGCCTCTCTCGTCAGCAAGTGGAATGAGCAAGTCTCTGAGTGCCATCTCTCAGCCAATGTTGTCAATAGTCCCCTATTTTCCCAAATAATGGGCATATATGTCACATAGTATAATCCTAGTTGCATTAGTCGCCTCTACTCCCTGTCTCGCAACTGATCTCTGTATGCATATGTCGATGCCTTGAACTCGGGTGTATAAATAGGTGGTAATCATTTCTACACATGCAGAAATGAGAGTTAGCACATTGTTGAAAATCATCATTACCATCTATCTAATCAAAAGCATCTAAAATTTGAGCCTAGAACAAATTCAACCCTAGTCAAAGTAAAATGTGTCACATTGACTTCACTTACGTTGTGCCCGACGATTGCGTCGTTTCATCCAGCGCTTGCGTTGCATTCCATCACTTGAGTCATTTTGAATTGAAAATGCATCAACCTTTAGCACTTGCATTGCTCCCTCCATCAATTGTGTCATATTAAAACACATGCATTGCATGTCCCCATGTATGTGCTTCAACATGGCGATTGTGTTGCTAGACCTATCATTTGCATTGCGACATGGCGATTGCATCTCACCGAACTACAAATACGTCATTGAAAACTAGACTACCCTCATCTCTTGTGTTTGTGTCATGACACATCAAATGTGTTGAGCACGAACATGATTGTGGCTTATGTGAATGTAAATGTGTCTTGACACATTTTCTCACCTAGCTTTAAACCATAAAAAAGCATGCAAAATGAGAAAATTACGAGATGGGTATGGGGTACTTACCAGTGGCTCTACGCCCTCTCACCGTCTCAAGGTCCGCATGATGTACCCACAATGCTTGGTCACTGCAATCACCATCTTTGCACAAGGTCTCCTAGCTCTAAGCTCTCCAAATTTTAAAAGATAAAAGTGAAAATGAATTAACTTTTTACCCATTTTGAACATATTTATAGGGTAAAAGTGGGATTTTCTTCAAAATTTTATTACTAGAAGTTCTTTTGACCAACTTTGACTCCCCTTTTGACCACTCTAAGCATGTTGAAATCCAAAACTGATCGCCCTACTGATTTTCTGATCATCAAATTGACTTATCAGGACACTTTCCAAATTTTTCTGTCGTCTGAACCAAAATTTGAAAATTTTCCCAAGGGGGCATCTAGATACTCCATACCTTCATTGGGGCATGTTCTTGACTAAATTTTCTATCACAATGCGACAAGCTACATTATCACAAAGAGGGGCAAAATGTAGACACATAAAATTGACCTAGGCCTGCAAGTTCTATTTTCTCCATATTTTCTTCTTAACATAATTAATTAATTTAATTATGTCCTATAGTCCAATTTCAACTATTAACTAAATAATTATTAATTATTTAATTAATTCATGTCTTTTATTCCTCTTGACTATTTAAATAAATAAATTTTATTTATTTATTTAAATACATTGCTAATTTTCTAATGTCTCTCTATGATTAAATAAATTATTAAATTTATTTAATTATCTTTTGTCTATTATTTCCTCCTGATTATTTAAATAAATAAATTTTACTTATTTATTTAAATACATCATTAATATCTTATGTCCTCTTATAATTAAATAAATTCTTTAATTTATTTAATTATGATCCACTCCAGCTTTTTCTAATTTTAAATAAAGTCATTTATTTAAAATTGTCCATTATTCTAATAAATCATGTAACATGGTCCCACCACTTTTGAATTAAATTAATTTTTAATTCAAAAGGTCAACTTTCTCTATTAAATCAAATAATTCTAAATTAATTATTTGATTTTCTAGCTTTTTCTTTTTCCATGCCCATATTTACTATTGTCACATGCAACCCTATCCATTGATTTGATTTTTCTAAATCAAATCTCAGCCCTTCATTTCAAAATTTTCCCTAATATTGCCCTAACCCTAATTGTGGGTTGTCACATTCAATTTCAGCCATTGATTTTAGGGCATTTCTCATCTAACAATATTGGCCATTCATCCAAAATTGACTTTTCTATAAAATGGCAATTTTGGCCACATTTTGTCACTTCATGCTTCCACACTTCATACATCTTGGCATTCCTTGACTTCATACTTTAGAAATTTTCATGCTTTAGACTTGCTTCATAGTTGCTTCATAGTTGCATTGCATAGCATTTTTATAGAATCCTTCAACATTTGCTTAGGACATTGGCATAGTCATAGGTTTCTCATCAAAAATCTAAGGGAAAACATAATATTTCAAGAAATAGAGAAGGTGCAATGAAGTTGATTCATGGAGATTGAAGACATTTGGTGAGATATTTTCTTATTTTCATGTTTTGCACTCCTTTGTTATTTATTGCTTGCTTTGGGTTATTTTGTTTAATCTTTAATCTGCTAACCTAAAAATTCCCCTAAGTTACAATCCCTGACAAACATTCCTCAACCTATGATTGAGACTCCTATCATTTATGAAAACATAATTGAACCCAAAGCTCTTCCAAGTAACCAAGACCAACCCATGACAATTTATTCACCTATTTCCTACAAAAGACCAAGAGATAACCAAATAATTACTATTCTCCCTCCTATGATCAAACAAGTTAATAAAGTTAAAGAGAAAGTGGTTGAACAACCTTCCATGGTTCCTTACATTCCTCCCTTTTGGGAAGAAAAGAAGCCAATGGTTGATAAACATGCTCCTACACAACCACAATTTGAAAATCACACAAAAAGAAAAAAATGCTAAAGAGCATAGGCATAGAAATCATGCTATTGATCATAGATTCAAAGAAGAGAATAAAATAGAAAATAAAGATCAAAAACCAATTAAAACAAAGCATGATGATCCTCCACCTTTTCCACAAAAAACAACAAGAAAATTCTATGCACATTGTCATTAGGCCTCGTGTTATGATTAACTTGGATGATGATAATGAGATTGATAAAATTGATGAGGAATTGCATAGTGAGTTAAATTTACTTTTTTCCACTTCCATGAGCTTAGATGATAACAACCGTGATGGTCCTCCTATAAAGACTGACCACCATGTGTTGAACTTGGTGATGCTCCTAGTACAATACTTTTTTTGTCCCTTTGGCTAGTTATCCACCTTTTGCATATGTTGAACAAGATTGGGATGTGCTTGACCTAATTTAGGTTGACTCACATGTTTCATACTAGTATTTCCTTTGTCTTCACGTTCTTTTTTATTACATGTGCGGAATGTGATACCCTATACAATGTTGCTTAGTGTACAGTCTTTATATGTTTGTGAGCTTACTTTGGATGACCCTTGTCACTCTGTCAGTGCAAGGATCCAAAGGAAGTGAATCTATTGTGACATTCTTTTATTTGTATCTACATTCTTCTCTATGTCGTAACCTTATGTCTTGTGTTTTCCTTTTAGGAATGATGTAAGGAATTGAGACATTCAAGTCTCTTGCATGTTGAGCCAAAAGCTCTCCTTTTTTCTCCTCTCTATGTGTCATTCTTCCTTTTTGCTCGTTGTTCCATGAGTCATTTGGGGAATGATTAAAGTTCCAAGCTCGATTATATCACTATAGCAACAAAAAACATTGTCCCCAGATCCATGGATCCCTTATGTGTTATCTTAGGATTGAACATAGGGGGAAGCCCTCCTTTACATGGTGTAGCTCTATCTCAGAAACATGTGTACTTTAAAGTAATTTCTCACAACATAGTGTTTAGCAATTTCCTTAAAGTGGGGACATGTGTGTCCTCACTCATTATTTACTTCAAAGTGTGGTCTTATTACTTCACATGATGTGTCTTCTTGGTGATGTAATTGGGTTTGATATCCTTCAAGAGCACAAAATTTCTTGAAATATGACATTCATCTTAGTGGTTATGCTACACATTGCATTCCCTAAGTTGCAAATCTTTTATCCTCAACTAGTCCTCTCTTGGAGAAATCAAGCATGATGTTCCCTAAGGTGAGACCTTTCATGAACTAAGAAAAAACCCTTTTAATATCTTGTTACATGTATCAAGGCCACCAAGCATAGCACAACTTGCTTTCCAATGGATCCTTTAATTTTTTCAAGGCCATCAAGCATAACACAACTTGCTTGCTAGTGGAGCCTTTTTTCATGAGTTCATAGCATAATGTAGCTTGCTATCCTTGTGACTGGGTATTTATGTGGCACCTTATCAAATTTTACCAGGGATTAATAACTTTGGTATGGTTAGTATAATGGGATCCTATAACTGGCACGACTTCCCATTAGCCTTTTTTTTGGGGTCACCTAGTGGACAACAAATTTCATTAGCCCATTTGAGCACATTTTATTTTCATAGTGGAAAATGGGTTTCCACTCGTAAAAATTTCTAAACAAACATCTAAGGCTTGATCCATACCAATTGGACAAAAAATTGAGGCCTGATCCATCCATCTTCTCTCTTCTCATTAATTTTGATATTGCATGCTTGTGTATCTTTTCTTGTTGGTTTGTCATGAGATCTTAGATATTGGGGGATTGATCATCCTCCTTGACCTTTGTTGTTTTATCTTTCCAATAGTTGTACAATTAGACCTCTCTTAATGCTTTTTTTTCTACTTTGGTGTGAGTTTGAGTATGGGACTCATCCTTTCACTAAAGTGGGGGCTAAATATAGTGTCAAAAAATGTACTCCTTTACATTTTCACACTATGTTTGGGTCCCTTAATAAATTGGACTTAATTAAGCCTCTAATTGTCCCTATTATGCATCTACAAGCCTAATTAATTACAATTTCCAAAAGGGGAATCATGATTTAATTATTGCAATTATCATTTTTAACACCCCAAAATGAATAGGTACTAGAAATTTAGGTCAAGACCCATTGGCCCTTGGGTGAATGGGCCCCCTTCAATCGCTTATTTAAAATTTTAAATATGTTTTTGGTGGCCTTTTTATGATCCAAAATTCAAATTCAAATGTCAGCTTGTAATGTTTAATTTTTGACAAATTAGAAAATTTCCTATAAAAGCAAGGACTTTTTATTAATTCAAATAATAGGAAATTCATGAAAGTACTAATTCAAATTTCATAATGTAGTGTCAAAAAAATTTATCCCTTTTTCACACTTCATTTGGGAATAATTAATATTAAAATGAGCCTTAATTATACTTCAATTTAGTTTTGTAATGTGTTTTACACATTCACATTAAGTTTAGGGACCAATCTAACTAAATGGTGTCTTATTTAGGGTGTTGTAAAGTGTATCTTTACACTTTCACACTAACCTGGGGCTTTATTAATTAATTGAGCTTAATTTTCCTTAATTGGCCCCTTTAATTCAAATCCAAGCCTAATTAATTTGTAGATTCCAAAGCATAAATCCCAACATTCATAAATTATATTACACAACACTTAATATTACAAGGTGTGCGTTCTAGGATAGTGACCAAGGATGCATTCACCACCTAGAAAATGGTTCCTCACTAGGTCCTAGGACCCTATTTTCACATAACATTTAACATCCCCAAATGTGTGTCCTAGTTAAGTTTGCTAGGACCCATTCGCCATATGGAGAATGGGTCCTCACTTGGACCTAGGACCCCCACTTGGAATATGTTTTTGGCAGTATTTTAATGATTTCAAATCCTAGATCTGATTCCAGCTTGTGTTATTTGAATTTTGAGATTTAATCTTAAGTTATGTATAAATACAAGGCTATTCACCTAGTTTCATCTAAGTAATCTAATAAATTTTATGCAAGCATCATAATAGCAACTTTATGAGATCAAGAGAAATTAAAGAGCATTTCTAAGGCATTCAAAGGTAGATTATTGAAGATTATTGCACCAATCAAGAGTCATTTCATCATGTCAAAGGCATAGTGCATCATGCATGTTGTTGAGCTAATGTTGTGATATAGCAATTCAAGATCCAATTCAAGCATTGTTCCAAATCAAGATCATGGTCAAGATCTATATTCATTGAGTCCATTGTTGAACAAGACAACTGAGAGGGGGGTGAATTAGTTGTAGCAATTTTAACCTTTAAAATTCATCACCAAAAGTTAGATCAATAAGCATTCATAAAACCATTACTCTGTTAATGTGTTGAATCATTAAGTGTAGAAACAAAGATTGAAAGTAATAACACCATACACAATAACACTAGATTTACATTGAAAACCCAATGAGGGAAAAACCACAGTGGGGATTAACTCAAAATATAAATAATTCCAAATTTTTAAAAAAAGGATTAGTACCAAAGAGGCTCTCTACTATAAAGGCTCACTACCAAGACAAGACACGCTATCCAATGAGGGCTCACTGCTTGAAGGGCTCAGTGCAACAAAATTACAAAGAAGAGAGAAGAGGATTGTTACAAAGAGAAAACTATCTCAATACAATAGAGATTCCACCACAATTCGCTCACACACTTGCAAACATGCTTGAAAGATAGAGAGAACCTTCAACTCACTACCTTCAGGAACTCAACACTTGAATTTCAATCTAATCTACTCAAAATTGCATCACACACACTATCTTGCATCTATCTCGAACCTATCTTGCATCTATCTGGTCCTTCATCAACATCTCAACTTGTATTTATACCATCTTCAACCTTGAAACCCATCGAAGGTCGGCCATATACAATTTTCATTTACAAATTCAAATTAGGTCAACACCAAATCATTCTACGGGGGAATTAGAATGAGGGACCTAAAAACATACTTAATGGGGACCCAAATAAGTCCCAACATGCATCCCCATGCTTCCATAAATTTTTCAAGTAGTGTTTAACACAAAGTCGACCAATAACCATGCAAAACACATAAAAAATTTAAGTACACGCATCCTTAACATGATCCAATCTTTTCGAACAACAAAATTCACTTGAACATACTAGTCTTACCAAATTATTCACAAAACCACAAGTCATGAAACCAAAATTTGAAGAAATTTGGAGAAACTATATTACTCCCAAACCAAAGCCAGACACACTAAAATGCACAATTCACATACTAGTGAAAACTTCTCACACTATACAACGATCTAGAAGCCCAAATTCTGGATATATTAACTACCAATATCCATGAACAATATGTCAAAATCACACAAGCATAGAAGCAATACGAAGCACATCTCAGAGCATACACTGAATACCTACATGACATTATTTTCCCTATTTGTCAATTTTTTTCAAGGGCACTTGGAACCCAAGTACCAGAGACATCATTGTAGCACATTACTTTACTCTACAACACCTCCAAATTAGCAACATAAGGATAACTCCATGTACTCATAGCACTTTGTTAACATGTACAACCTACAAACCTTCTTTATTACAATTTTCTTAGTATCCTTGACATATACAATCAATAACCATCTTCCATGACATCAATGAAAATAATAAAAAATTTATAACTAGTTGATGTCAATGAAAACACCTTCATACTTGCAAAAATCTCCCCCTTTGTCATTGATGGAAACACATGATGTGAAAAACCATCAAAGACAACACAACAGCTCTGAACCACTTTCTCATGATTTATTTTACTTTCTCTCCCCCAATGTAGATAAAAATTTTCACATGGTGCTTTCTCTACCCCTTTGACATGAATGGTAAAGGAAAAATAATTTTTCATTGTTCTCCCCCTTTGTCACTAAGAACATTACCAGTACTAAATACTGCCCCTTAGGAGTACACCAAATCTATTGCACAATGAAAATACATGACACTACCTGCTCCCCCTAAGAGGTAGCCACTAAACATCAGTCCAGAAGAAAAATAGATCCATAGATGCACTAGACTAATCACCTCCATATGCATCTAGTTCAAGAAAGGAGGGGAAATAACCCCCAATTTCTCTCGGAGATACTCAAAAGAATCTTTAGGGAGATCCTTAGTAAATATGTTAGCAATATGATCCTTTATAGGTACATACTCAAGCTTTACTTCATTACCCATAACTTTCTCTCTCAAAAAGTGATACCTAATAGATATATGCTTTGTCCTTGAGTGCATCAGTGGATTCTTTGAAATGTTAATTACACTTGTATTATCATAGAAAATAGAGATGGGATCATCGTATATTACTCTAATATCCTTCAATGTATGTCTCATCCATAAAAATTGTGTGCAATAAGATGCTACAACAATATACTCAGCCTCTGCAGTGGATAAGGGAACTAAATCTTTCTTTTTGCTTAACCATGACACCAATATGCATCCAAGAAAGAATGCAGCACCACTTGTACTTTTTCTATCATTAGTGCAATCTACCCAATCTACATATGTATAAGCACTTAGTATAAAATCAATATCCCTGGGATACCATAAGTCATAACCTGGAGTGCCATTTAGATATATAAATATCCTCTAGACAACTACAACATGTGTTTCTTTAGGATCTTCTTGAAATCTAGCCAAAAGACCAACTACATGCATAATATTTGGTCTGGTAGCAGTTAGATACAATAGTCCTCCAATCATTGATCTGTGTTTACTTTTGTGTGAGGGGGAAGATGATAGATGAAAATGAGATCAAACTATAATTAAAATTAGGATCTAAGCTAAGATCAAACACATAAAATCTAAAATCCTACCCTACACATATCAAATGAAACTAAGCTAATTGATCATACATTAAGAAACCTATGATTACCAAAATGATTGCAATCAATAAGCACAACTTTATAATCCTGTAGCGGAGTTTATTCGCTTGATGTTGGATTGTTCTTGTCACCCTGAAGCCTCCAACATTTGTGTGAAAAAGTTGGATGAATGATGCTTGGTTGATTGAAAAAGGTTGAAGCTTTATCAATGGTGATTGTGACAAGACTTCATTCCAAAATTATGTTGATTCTACAATCCTTATTTGTGAGGAGAGAGGCTTGTTATATAGGAAATGCGATTTTTAATCGACGATCAGGATCACATTGGAGAATATCCATATCAATGGTCAAAAGGTGTTGAGAGGATTTAGACATGAGAAGATTGTGCAAAGTTGATTGCACAATTTGGGTGATTGAAGAATAGATTGGCTAGTCAGGGTTTAGCTTGATCAGTCAAGTTTTGATTAATCAACCAAGGTTTACTTAGGAAATTGATGGTTGAGTTAGAAAATTAGATTGCTTAGTCAACAACCCATGATTTTCTCAATCAAAAAGTGGGTGAAAAATATGAATTAATTGATTTGATTAATTAATTCCCTTTTGGAGTTGAACCTGCAAATCAAGTTTGACTTTTTCAAAAAAGTTGCATTAGTTTGATTTAATTTTTTATAAATTATTTGAATAGTTTGATTTGATTATTCAAAATTTGGAGGGAAAGTGTCATAATTAAAATATTATGATTTAATAATTTAATCAATCTAGGGGAATAAGGTGATTTAGTGGTGTAATCAAATAATTGGATTTGTTTGACTAATTAGGATGAAATAAGATTAGATTAGGACTTTATTAAATAAATGTAATTTATTTAATTGGTTGAAATGATCAAACATGAATTAATCAAATAACATTGTATTGTTCAATTAATAGTAGAATTAGGGTTTTAGATACTATTTGATGTTGTTTGATGATTGTGGGATGATCGTGGGATGATTTTGAGATGATTCAAGATGTTCCAAAGATGTTTCGAGATGTTCTAAGATGTTCCAGAGATGTTCTGAGTTGATTATGAGATGTTTCAAGACATTCCAAGTTGATTATGAGATGTTTTGAGACATTTTAGATTCATTTCGAGTTGTTCTAAGACATTTTGCATTGATTCCCAGATGTTCTAAGAAATTCTAGGTTGATTCTGAGTTGTTTCAAGATGTTCTGAGTTGATTCCAAGATGTTTTGAGATGTTCTGAGTTGATTCCAATATGTTTCGAGACATTTCAGGTTGATTCCAAGTTGTTCTAAGACATTCAGGGTTGATTATGAGATTTTCAAAGACATTCTGGGTTGATTCTAAGAAGTTCTGAGATGTTTTGGGTTGATTCTAAGTTGTTTTGAGACATTCTAAGTTGTGATAGGTGTTAATTCAATTTTACATGTCTACATTTTTCCCCTCTTTGATACAAAGTACTGGTTGCTTTGTTTCAAATATTTTGTTTTTAAGATCAATTTTTTTGAAAGAATTTTATGTCCCACTATGCCCCAGTGTTTCATGGAATGATGGTAGAACTTTTTGCTACCCCCTTGAGAGGTTGGCCGAAAATTTCAAACTTTCAAGTCAGGCTCACTACTCTATTCTATTCCAGTTCCAATGTGTTTAGGTTGAAGAATTCGATCTATAGGTCCTTTGTTTCTTGAATTCAGATGTTTTTGAGAGCTTCTAATTTGAAAGTAGGAAGGTTCCCCATGTATAAATTAGTGCTTCCTTGGTGAAATTAGGGTTTCTTAAGGTTTAATATAAGCAATTAGTCCTCTAGTTAGCTCATTTGTGATTTGATCCTTTTTCCAATTCTTGTCTTTGGATTTCTCATTCTATCAGTTTTTGAGGAGCAATGTTGAGACTTGAGGGAGCTCCACATCATTCTGAGCTTGTTCAGGAGGTTGGACAGTCTTCAAGCATCTGTGGCCCGATATGTACCTTCTTTATTTTCGCTTTTGTCTTGTTTTCGTTCTCGTTATGTGTGTACTAGGTTTCCTAGGTCAAAAGTGAAGTTTTGTGATTTCTGAGCATTTTCTTTGGTTTCCTCACATTTTCTAGTTGAAAACCCTCACCTTTGACTAAACTCCATGTCTTTGATAGAAATCCGTGCCTTTGACTGAAACCCTCACCTTTGTTTTAAGCATTTGACCTAAGAGCTTGGCTTTGAAGAAAAATCTCACTTTGATTGCTCTAGGTTCTTAATCCTTGCCTTTGACTGAAATCCACGCCTTTGAAAAAGATCCTCGCCTTTGATTGAAAAGCTCTCAATTTCCTCAAAAAGCTTTCTTTTGCTTGGTGCTTTCTAAGCATTTGCTGAAAACCCTTGCATTTGACTTTTCCTGTTGTATTTGACTTTAGCATTTGCTCAAAACCATAGCATATGTTTGTTTGTCATCATTATAAATGTCATTTTTCATCATGTTTTGTGTCATTATGTGTCACTTATACATTTAGAGTGAAACCCTACTATCATGAGTTAAAATGATTGCAGGTGGTCATCATGTTAGACAACCATATCCAATTGGTGGTTCATAGCCTAGTCTATAGAGTGTTTCCATTTTTGTTGGGAACTATACTTGATCTTTATTATGTTGTTGTTCAAAGACATATTACGGACATGATTTTTTGTATATATATTCATCGGCCCAATCGAGGCCTCGTATCTATGTTATGATGTTGTATTATCTTATCACACTTGTTTCAATGATGATAATGTACTAGGACATTCCCATCTTTTGATGATGATGATATATGTGAGATATACCTTCTTCGATTCAACTTCATTTTATGCTTCATGGATGATGATATATGATGATGTATGCATATGATATGGATGCATGGATCATACTTTGTATCATATGATGTTTTATTATGGATGAGCAATATATTTTTGTGAAATATGATGTTTATGTGGTGTTGATATATGATGGTTGTATGCCCCATACATGATACATGATGTTTTATTGGTTTATTATCATCATGATATGTACTAATGACATTGTGGATGCAGGATGGATGTTAGTTAGAAGAAATATATGATGATAGATAGAAATTTGATGTTGTTTGTAGTTGATGAGTTGCTTTCACTTTACTTGGAGGCTTCACATTTTTTGAACAATCCTATTTGATGTAGCAAACATGTACGATGCACCAAGGTATTAATAACCAAGGTGACTTTGTATCCATTGCATGGACTTTGACTCTACAAACAAAGAGCATTCTTGTTCATACTAGACATACAGAAAATTTGTTTAAAGTATATAGTTGGGTTGTGTCTGAACTTTTCGGACCAGTCACATAGAAAGGTATAGGACACCTAACATGAAAATGCTACATGAATTTTAGACCATTTACATAGAGAGGTATGAAATACCTAACATGCAACTACTACACAAATTTTGGACCATGTACAAAAAGAGGTATGAAATACCTAACATGCAATTGCTACATGAATTATTTCAACACAACTTTCATATACTCAATAAAGCAAGTGTTCACCATGGTAGTTTTACAAAAATATCCACAAACAACAACTTGAAATGATGCTCCATTTCCCCCATTCCTTCTTCTCTAAATCCTTATGTACATCCTTGAGAGATCTTGGGAATGAGTCAATAATGTAAATCACAAAAATAAGACTATAAAAAATATAAAAGACAAAGTTGTAGTATCACTTGCCATATTTGTTTTGGGGGTAGGGCTATTATCCGATGTTGATCATGTCTATTGTAGGAACGAATCCATTAAGGACTATCTCAGGATGTTGTTGGGACTTCTCAAAAAGATAGGTAGTTGATACTTTGGAATTGTTTCCATTTGTTTATAGTCAGAGCTTTTGCGATTATTTGCATGAAAGTTATAGCTTTTGATGTTTTCTTTGTTTGTTTGTTTTTTTTGTCAAAGGGTAAGTGTGACAATTTGTTTATTATGGATGAAAAGTTTATTGCGGATTTTGATGATGAGATGGGTCTTTTTTATTTTCTAAGTTCTATGATTTTTTTTTCTTCAGGGGACTAACCTAGGGCCTCAAGGGTTCATAAAAAATAAGCCTTGCCTATGTTGTACACGCAGAGGCTCGTAGTTTGCTTGGTTTGAGTATTTTTGACATTTTCCATTTTGTGGATTTTTTTGGATTTTTTTATTTTTGTATATGTTTTTGTATTTTGAATTTTTGAAATAAAGCATGTTGGAAACCTAAGGGGACTGACCTAGGGTCTCGGGGGCTAATAAGCCTTGCCTACTACATTGTACACACATAGACCATGCATTTTGACTATTTGACTCAAAGCATAAACTATTTTTGGGTAAACAACATTGATAATCTAGATTAATATTCCACTTCCGTGTCTAGAGGATATGTTGCGAGAAATCTACTTCAACTAGTTGTGAGGTTCAAGAAAATGTTGATATCTTTGACTATTTGAGTGAAGGAATAACTCCATGTTGTTTTGATTTTGATTTTTTTCAAATTTTTTTGATCTTTTGTGGTTTTCTAGATGTTTATGACTTTTTTTTGTTGTTTCTGTTAATTTTTATCTTTTACTATTTTGATGACCATGATAGGATGCTCAAAGATCTAATGCATGACCAGTCTTTTGAAACTTCCCCCAGTTGTAGACAAGACAACTTTCCTTAATCAACGACAAGCCATGGTTGGATACATTATTTTATCATGAAATGAATGGGTGGATGTTGTGGATAGTACCGATAGATAATGATGCAAGTTTTATTCAAACATAGCACCTTTTTGCCTAGTTTTCACTATGGTACTTGTTCTAGGAGCGCCACAAAGTTTTTTTCACTCAGAGAACCTTTTATTGCTCTTTACTTTATTTCTTTCTTTTTTTTTTGGATTTTTTTACCCTCTTGCTTGGGGTATTCTGACGTGCTTCATGTGTAGAATTCCTTGAGGTTCCTATTGTTTAGTGGTTCAACTAAAGGTTCTCCTTTTGGATTAGCTAACTAATATGCTCCAAAGTCATAGCTTGTTGTGATGACAAACGGGCCTAACTAGTTGGGTTCAAATTTGCCTTTGCCATCCTAATTTAGTTGTATCTTTTGGTTCTCTTTGAGGACTAATTCACCAACTTGAAAGTTTATGTCCTTGATCTTTTTGTCATAGTTTTGTTTGAGCCAAATTTGATAAACCTACAAATGGTTTAACGTGCTCAAATGCCTTTCATCTAGAAGTTCTAATTCATTTTGCTTGGATACCCTATATTCTTCATTGCTGACTATGCCTTTTAGTGAAACTCGCAATAAAGGGATTTCAACCTAAAAAGGCAAGACGGCCTCTGATTCATAGGGCAAGGAAAATGGTGTGGCACCAGTAGGTGTGTGAATGCTAGTTCGATAGGCCCATAAGGCTAGGTTTAGCTACAAATTTCAATTACAACTGGCTTCATTAACAGTCTTTTTGAGTATTTTTAGTATGGTTTTGTTAGATGCCTTAGCCCAACCATTTCCTTGGGGGTAATAGGGCGTGGAAAATTGACGTTAGATAGAAATCTGGGAACACAACTCTTGGACATCCTAATTTTTGAATGGGGTTCCATTGTTTGTCATTATTGTTTGGGGAATTCCATACCTATAGATGAAATAATTCAAAAAGAATTTTGATATATGTTTGCTGGTGATATAGGTCAATGAAATTTATTCTATCCATTTAGTGAAGTACTTTGTTGTTGTGATAATGAATTTGTGCCCGTTAGATGAAGCAGGTGATATCTTTCCTACCAGGTCTAATCCCCATTGTGAGAAAGGCCATGGTGTAGTTATAGGTCTCAATTCCTATGCTAGTGCATGAACTAGGTCACTGTGTTGCTGACATTTGTGACACTTTCTAGAAACTATATGCATTCTTGTTCCATAGAGGGCTAGTAGTATTATGTTCTAAGTAGTTTATGGACTAGGTTAAGTTTTCTAGAGTGGGATCCACAAATGCCTTCGTGAACCTCTTATAAGATTGTTTGTGCTTCTTCTGCATTAAGGCACTGAAGTAACATACCATCTAGACTACAATGGTACAGGGTATCTCCTAAGATGGTAAAATGGGAAATTCTATAGGTGAAGATTTTATTTTGGGTGGTCGATAAGTCAAGTGGTATGATACCATGTTGGATGCGGTCAAAGGTATCTTGGTACCATGGGGACTTATGACCAACAACAACACATACCAATTCTAATTTTGGGATGTCGAATGCTGGTATAAGTAGTTGTTCCACTAAGAACTCATACTTAGGCACATTATATGGAATATCAAGCAGTGAGCCTACTATTTCCATTGCATCAGTAGCTCTGTTATTGATCTGAGGAATTTTCTCAAAGGTTATTTTGATGAAGTATTCCTTGAAGCTATGCACCATCCTTTTATATGGCAGAAATTTGTCATCTTTTATCAAGTACTCATCATTCACTTTTTTGATCACTAGCTGAGAGTCTTTGAAGACATGTAGCTCTTTTATTCTCCATTCAATAGCCATTTTTAACCCTGTGATAAGAGCTTCATATTTTGAGATGTTGTTCGTGCATGGGAATGCAATCCTATAGGCCTTGGGCATACTATCTCCTTGGGGTGTGAGAAATAGAATACCGGCTCCAGATCCATGTTGAGTATGGGACCCATCAAAGTATATAATCCATTGGTCTATTTGTTCTATCATCAAGATACTCTCATCTAGAAAGTCCACTATGAGTAGTTTATGATCATCTAAGGGTGCTTCAGCCAGTTGGTTTACTATAATTTTTCCCTTGATAGTTCTCCTATCCAAATACTCTATATCAAATTCACTCAGGATCATCACCCATTTGGCTATTCGGCATGTTAGGGCTTCCTTTGATAGTAAGTACTTGAATGGGTCTACCTTAGAAATCAGCTTGAATTTTCTATTCAGGATGTAGTGTATCAACTTTTGTATTGAAAACACAACTAAGAGACACACTCTTTCAATGAGTGAGTAGTTTAGTTCATAGACCACCAGTGTTCTACTAATATAGTAGACTACCCTTTCTTTATTGTTATTATCATCTAGCTAGGCCAAGAGAGCTCCCAGTGTTGCTTGTGTGGTAGACACCTAAATATCATTTCCTTTTCTGGGATAGGGGGCATGAGTACTAGAGGAGTAACTAGGTATTCCTTGACTTGTTGGAATGCTTGGTCAGATTTCCCATCCCACTTGAAGGTGATGTCCTTATGTAGGAGATGAGTGAAAGGGTGACATTTGTCTGCCAATTGTGCGATAAATCTCTTGATGGATTGCAACTTCCCTTGTAGGCTCCTCAACTATTTTAGTGCCTTTGGTGGAGGCATCTCTATTATTGCTTTTACTTTGGTTGGATCTACTTAAATCCCTCTTCTTGGTCCACTATGTACCCTAACAACTTTCCAGATGTTACTCTGAATATGCATTTCTTAGGATTGAGTCTCAGATTGTACTATTCAAGATGATCAAATACCTTGGCCAAATTTTTCAAGTGGTCTTCCCTTTTGACTGACTTTGCTAGAATTTCGTCCATGTAGTCCTCCATGATTGTGTGTAGCATATCATGAAATATGGTCATCATTTCTCTTTGATATGCCGCTCCTGCATTCTTTAGATGAAAGGGCATCACATTCCAACAAAATTTTCTGCATGCACAAGTAAATGTTGTTTTGTGTTGGTCATCTAGAGAGATCTTTATCTGGTTGTATCTAGAGAAACCATCCATTAAGGATATCATCTCATCCCCTACTATTAGATCTATAATCATGCCTATACTTGGCAATGGAAAGTCGTCCTTTGGATAGACCTTGTTCAAGTCTCTAAAGTCTATGCATATCCTTATGCCCCCAGTAGGTTTTGACACTGGTACTAGATTTGATATCCATTGTGGATAGTTGATGGGTTTGATGAAACCCACATCTAGTAGTTTCTATAGCTCTACCTTTACTAGTAATGCTATCTACAGATGCATTTTTCTGAGTTTTTCCTTGATAGGCTTTGCTCCAGGGATTACATTTAGATGATGTACCACTAATTTTGGATCTAGTCTATGCATTTCAACATAGGTCCATGTAAAATTTACCTTCCAGGCATTGATGAAAGCTATGAAGTTGTCTTTTTCTTCTGGGTCAAGTGATATTGCATGGTAGTTTATCTTCAGGTCCTTTGTTTTGCCAATATTTTTGGGTTTTCTTTAGGTCTACTAGTAGTGTTGATATTTCCTTATATTCTGATATGGGGAGATTGAACCCTCCATCCTTGGATGTCTCTAAGAGGTTTTCACCTTTAGATGCATCCTTTATTTTCCTCTTTTCTGGATCCGATAGAGCCACAATGTGGTTTTCTCTAAGGGATCATATTTTTATGTTATTTCTTTCATTTTTGTGACTCAAAGATTCAATCTCCACCAAAGTATGCATCTTTTTCAAGTTGCATGATGAACCCTGCTTTGTGGTCTCCTGCTGGTATGTCTATTTGAAGTTCGTTAAATCCACAATTGCCTCATCATTCTGGAATTGATCTAGAACAGGTGTATGTTGTTGTTGATCCCAATCTATGAGTTGTGGGTAGCAGAGTGGGAGGTTATCATCTTGATCAAGAAAGCTTATAGAAGTGGATGAAAGGGTCAGTATGGCTCAGGTGTGTTTTTCCCATTGAGTGTCTAGGTTGTCATTTCTAGAAGTGGGAGAATCATATCCGGTGACAAAGGAAGGAGAATCCCATTTGTAATCATTAGAGTCTATACCAAAATTGTAGATGATGTTGGGAATGGTTTGAATATGTTGGAGAGGGAACCTATCAATGCTAAAGTTATCAAATAAGTCTTCAATGGGTGAGTCATTGTCTAAGGTATGATAGGTATCCACTACCTTAATGCAAGCATAAGTTTCTCGCTTCTTCCAAGAGGTTCGTCCAGTTTTTGGAATAACCATATCTTTTGGCTTATAACCTAGCCCCATATTTTTCTTCCTTTGTTCCATTATGATAGGCTCTGATCGACCTTGTTTGTGTAGCCCAAGGCCACCCTTTCCATTATATCACATTTTTTTAACTAATTGATAACCTCTAGTGGTAGGTTCAATTACCATGGGTTGTGGCTTTTCTGGTTCTTCTTAGTCCTCCTTGTAGATCATAGATGAAAAGTCCTCAAATATTTATTCATCTTTCATGTCTCCCCACCTAGTGAAGATAGTGGGTTTGGCAATCATTTGCACTATCTTGATCTCTTTTGGAATTCCATATACTCTAGGTGTTGGTGGAATCATGTCGATGCAAAATGCTTGGTTGAAATAGTAATTCCCATTACCCTTGTCAAGTATTTGAATCTTGGCTTTCATTTTTGGTTGGTTACTTGAGGTGTTCTTGGTTGAGGTTGATGGAAGTGTGGAAGGGTCAACATAAGAAAAGGAGTGGAATGCTATGTCATTGCTAGGCACATGTTGGATTTTTATTAAATTTCTCCTCCAACTTGGCACAAAAATGAAAAGGCTCAGGATTAACATATAGTGTTTCTTATTTTCCTTCATGGGGAAACTTTAGGCATTGATGAAAAGTGGAAGTGAATGCTTGTAATGCATGGATCCAAGGGCATCCCAAGAGGAGATTGCATGGCAAGTCAAGGTCCAATACTTGACAAGTGGTTTCTATGATGGCTAGTCCTATCTGCACTGGTAACCTAACTGTTCCTTCAGAATTTATTTCAAGGTCATCATAGGCCCTTATCATGATACTCTTTCCTTTTTCAATCACATCATCATAATACCCCAACTGTTTGAATAATTTTAAGGTATAAATGTTTAAACCTGCACCATTATCTATCAGTACCAATTTGACCATGGTTTTATGAACACCAACCTCTATGCAGAGGGCTTGGTTGTGGAATTTTCTTTGGGTTAGATCTTTCTCAAAAAAGAATAAATAATTACTTGTGATCTTACCAACCATAGCTTGGAACTGACTAGGATTGAGGTCATCAGGGACTACTGTTTCCAATTCCTTTTCAAGTATTTCCCTATGGGTAAGTGATAGTTTTAACAACTCCAAGATTGAGATTAGGGTAGGTGTTTTCTTCAATTGTTCCATAACACAGTAGTCATTTGGTGACTTGATTGTTGGTTTGGGTGAGACTCCTTGAATTGTAATTCTTCCTCGATGGGTGGTTCTGTTACATTTGTTTTCTCCACCTTGTAAAGTCACTATGTTTTCCCTATTATCATCAACTTGTGAGACGGTTCCTAAAACTGTGTCCCCATATGTGTAATTAGCATTATGGTACTCTTGTTCCTTTCCTTTGTTATTTCTTTTGGCATGGTTTAGGATTGGGTTTGAGTATATTTGTAGGTCCTGATTCCTAGGATGATTTTTGACATCTACCTTCCCTTTGTCTATCAAATCTTGGATGAGGTGATTGAGTCTCGTGCAATTTTTTGTGGGGTGTCCTTTGATCATATGGAAGTCACACAAGTCCTTATTATACCATGGTGTTTAGAAACTAGGTTCCTGATAGTTTGGACGATCATTAGTTTTAAGGATGTTTTGTTGTAATAGTTTGTGCATGACTATTTCCAGTGACTCACCTAGTACTGTGAATTGTCTCCTTGGTTAATCGAATTACCTCTGTTGCCCTCCCTGATTTATTTGTTAGTTCACAACTTGATTGTTCTTGGGATAGGTATTTGGGTTGTTTTGCACATTGTTTGGAACATATCTTGTTTGTGTTACCTATGGTTTGTTTTGAGCTATGTTTTGTGCATGCCATAATGCTCTAGCATCAACCACTACATCATTTGTGACATTTTTTTTTAGCCCAGAGTTTAGGTTTCTCATTCGAACTAGAAAAATTGTCTTTTGAGCTATTTGATTTAAGGGCACCTCTTACAATAAGGGTTCTCTCAATATTCAATCCCTTCTCAATGGTTTCTTCAAAGTCTGTTCGACATAACATTATGAGTTGATAATTGATCTCAGGTAAGATGTTGGTAATGAATATGTCCACCAATTCCTTGTCGGGAATGGTCCATTTACATCTACTAGCCTTGTATCTTCATTGTTGTAGGTAGGAGATAAAAGATTCTCCTTGATTCTATTTGATCATGGAAAAGGTTATGATGGTGACATCTTGCTCAATGTTGAAAGAGAAGTGACTTATGAGTTTGTTAGACAATTCATCAAAGGTCTTGACTACTGGTCTCAAATGGATGAACCACTCCATATTATGGCTTGTAAGGTTGTGTGGAAATAGTCTCATGAGGTATGATTCATTATGTCGTACTTCCATGCATGATATAGAGAAATCATGTATATGCTCTACTAGATCCCCTCTTCCTTTGTATTTGTTGTCAAACCTGGGTATTTCAAAATTCTTTGGAAAGGGTATTGTAGTGATAGATTGATTGAACAAGAATGGGAATATCTCTTGGATAGTATAAGTTTTCTTTTGTTTTTTGGCTTTCATTCATGTTACTTATTGGGTGATGACCTCTAGCTTCATTTCTATTTATGTTTTTGGCACTTTTTTTGTGAGTTCTATGTATAATATCCTTGTTTTCTCACCATGTTTGTGCCATATATCGAGTATTGTGAAGGTATAAGACCTTGGTAACTATTATGGGAACATAATAGGTTAGGTTCTTGTTGGGTGTAAGGATGGTTAGATCCTTGTTGTTGAGATGAAGTGTATTGAAGGTTACTCTATTGATGCATTAGTAGGACACCCTATTGGTAGGATGACTGAAGAAGGGTGCTCTGTGGAACACCTTATTGTTGGGCATGACTAAATTAAAGGTTACCCTATTGATGCATTAGTGAGACACCTTGTTGATGGGATGACTAGAGAAGGGTGTTTTGTGGCACACCTTGCTACTAGGAAAGAATAAACTGAAGGTTACCTTGTTGATGGGTGAACTGAAAAAGGGTGCTCTATGGAACATCTTGTTGTTGGGCAAGGACTAAACTGAAGGTTACCCTATTATGTGTTAAGAGACACCTTGTTGATGGGTCCACTGAAGAAGGGTGTTCTATGGCACACCTTGTTGTTGGGCAGGAATAAACTAAAGGTTACCTTGTTGATGTGTTAATGGGACACCTTGTTGATGGGTCGACTAAAAAAGGGTGCTAAATGGCACACCTTATTGATAGTATTGCTGGTTCAGAAGGGGACCATGTGGTCCACCTTGTTGGTGGTACTAATTTTTTGGAGGGGGCCCTTATGTTTCGCCCTATTGAAGGTATTGATTGTTTGGAGGGGGACCCTATGTTCCACCCTATTATAGGTACTGACTATTATGGGAAGGGTTGATATTTGAGGTATTTTAAGGTACATAATATCCAGGAGGAGGATTTTTGTTCTATGGTTCAGACTATGATGGTCCTCCTTAATATAGTTGTGTCATTGTGGCTTGTTCAACCTAAGTTGGTTTTCTAAATAAGGGGTTCTCTTTGGGTTGACCATCATTTTGTGAGAACATGAGTGACATGTTTGGCATCTCTAGAGGTTTGGTTATTTGTCTTACAACTGATTTATCCCCTAAGGGAATAAGGTTGGAATCCTTCAGAGCTTCTATGTTGAAATCCACCGGTAATTTAGCACCACTTTGTGCTAACTTGAAGAAATAGGAGTTTGGTTCCTTTCTCAAAACTTGTCCATTAGTTTAAGAACCTTGGGGTTGTTGGAATGTTTGAAAAATTCATCCTTGTTTATTTCTTCCTTTGTGTCTACCTTCTCTACAACCACTTTGTTTGGGTCTTCGTTGTTTTGTTCAATTACCTCCTTATGTTTGTAATTTAGTTCCTCTTCACTAAAGGTATTTCTATACCTAGGCATCTTCTATGGTGTTTCAAGATCACTTGGCCTATAGCCCAAAGGGTTACTTTCATCATTTATGGTATTGGTTGGTGGGATGCTAGTGTTGTTTGTGTTTTCTTCCATTTTCTTTTTGTGTTGTGATCTTGTGGTTATCATAAACAACTTGGATCCCAAGGTAGGGAAAATTATGCTAGACCTCTAAAGTATTCAAATCCAATGTTGTCCTAAATAAGAGTGTGGATGTGGGTAGGTAAACCTGTTTGATTCCTCCTGTCTCATGCATAAAAGTTTCTTAGCAAGATGTAGCGATTGCGATAAAGTTTTAAGGCCCTCCTCCTACTATGTCTACAATGTTAGGATGTAGATATTCCCCTACGGATTTTCATTGTGCAGTGGATCATAAAAAAGGACCAATTTCCTTAGATATTATCCTAAAAGAGACCTGGGTTTTGATTCATAAAGAACATATACATATTAGGATTTTTCCTCAGTTTCTATTCATAAAAGTTGACAAACAACTTGTTTCTATTTAGGTAGAGTGTCGAGATGCAATTTTGGATGGCTTTTGGACTTAGATGTCTAAGTTTGAAGTGATGATCGGTAGACCTTCTCTTGGGGATTTTTATTTTGCGTGAGATCATGAAGATGGTATTTATTACCACACTGGTGGTGGTAATATAGGCCTTCCAATTGCTAGGTCTTCCTTTTCTTTCTCTTCGTCTAAGATGATTGATACAGTGAGAAACTAGTGGGGTGTTTTATTCTTCTCAAATATGAAGGTTCTCAAACTACTTATGATATCACTTTTGGCACCCTCAATAAATGTTTTACCTAGTTGAAAGATTGGTGCTACAAGTTTTGGTTGTTGAACTGGAGTGGCAGGTCGCCAGATGGTCATAAGGTGTGATGGTTGTTGTGAAGCTCAAGACCCTAACGTTTGAGTGTTATTTTGGAATGTGGCTACTTTTCAGAAATCAAAATGCTAAAGAACTAGGGTCGATATTCCACTTCCTTTTCTAGAGGATATATTGTGGGAAAAACACTTGAACTATCTGTGAGTTCCAATTAACTATTGATATCATAGAATTTTTGAGAGAAGGAATGATCCTAGTGTTTCATTTGATTTTTATTTCAAATAAGTAGTATGGGAATAATGGATGAGATACTTTGTGATGAATCTAATTTTCCAAATGTTTTGTTTGAATAATGACCTTATAAACAACTTCAGTTTGTTTTCCCCTAAGTGTCAACAAAAGTATTGTGAGTTGGAATGATAGTTTGTAACCTCTCTGTGTTGGTTTCCTTTGTGTTCTTGAGTATAGAAAATGATATAATAGCACCAGATTACCTCAAAAGCATGGACATTATGTGACGTGAATGTCTATAGCTCAAGTTGTGAAATCACAACATCCAAGCCATAGTTTACCAAATGTTTACCTTGATCAATGTAACCTAAAATAAAAGCTGAAATGTTTGGAAACATTTAAGGATAAATCCTTTCAAGGAGTGCAAAACATAAGGCTTCTTTCACAAGTATACACTAAATCAAAGGGTTTTTTATTTGACCATCTTGTTCAGTGTTTTTTTTATGTGTTTTTTTCTTTAAATCAAAAACAAAATTTTATGTCACAATTGTTTCTAAATGTAATTGGGAAAGTTTAACATTAACAATCAATTACAACCATAGTGGAGAGAAACCATCCTTTTAGGTGGGTCTTCCTCATGCTTAGAAGAGATAATTTTACATGTGACTTATGGCACAAGCCTGTAGTCAGACTTGGCAAGTAACTTCTCAAAAGTAAATTCTGATGAACCACTTTAAAAGAATGTTTTGGATAATAGGGTGGCTTCTAAAAAAAATCGCTCTTAGTCATGTTCTGGGGATATTATTTTTGCTTACCTATACATGTGGTGTTTTGTTCAATTAACAACTTCAAAGCCCTTATAGGTTTTTATGCATCACAAGGATACTAAGGCAGAATATGTCGGTATAGGAAATCCACACCCGATGAGTGATGATCTTTCCTCACAATCACAAAAGGTTTATATAGCGGTCCAGAACAAAAGTACCACTTGGGTCACCCATGAGTTCTCTGATGCAAGATTTTCCTCAAGTAGGAAGACTCTCTAAAAAGGTATGCTTGAAAAGAAAGGTCCAAAGCTCAAAATGTGTGAGGGGAGAAGACAAACATTTAGTTTTTCCAATCAATAAATACATGGCATATACTTTATAGAAAATTGATTCATTTTAAATACATCGAGCAGTATTATCCCCAAAAATTTGTGAATAATATAAACAACTTGTTTTTTATTTTTGCACCAAATTGAAGTGTTTAGGACATCAAGCAATTAAGATAGTAATGGTGTGAAAACAACAAGAATAGTTTGTTCATTTTTAAGCCCCAAGATTGAAGTGTTTCTAAGAAAATCAGGCCTGGTCCTAACTTTGGTCAACAAAAAGTGAATCAAGCGTGTGTCAACAAAATAGAAACCATTTTTTGTTCTTTCTATACACCAAAATTAAAGTTTCTTATTATGAAAACATGAAATTTTTTCATTTTTAGAACCCAAAGTTGAAGTGTTTTTTTTCTTTTTATGAGCACCAAATGAGAATTTCCTAACTTAGAAAGCTTAAAATTGCTTCATTTTAAGAACACCAAAATCAAATGTGAGTTTGTGTTGTTCATTTTTAGAGCACCAAATGAAAGTTCCTAACTTAGAAAGCTTAAAATTGATTCATTTTAATATAAATAAAACTAAATGTGAGTTTATTTGTTTGTTCATTTTAGAGCACCAAATGAAAGTTCCTAACTTAGAAAGCTTAAAATTGGTTCATTTTAACAACACCAAAATCAAATGTGAGTTTGTGTTGTTTATTTTAGTGCACCAAATGAAAGTTTTCCTAAGTTAATAAAAAATGTTTGTGGATCTAAAAATCTTGGACTGATCATCTTCCCTGCACAAAATGAGCTAACATGTTTCAAATCCTGCATAAAAAATCCCATTAGCACATCAAAAAAGCAAACGTAAGAAAGGAGGTTCATTACAATAGTGCAGGATTCATGCACTTGTTTTCCAAAGAAAATGATCAGAAAAAAAATGCAACTGCTCAGAAAAAATTGTAAATGCTCAATTCCATAATCAAATGCTCAAATCCCTGTGCAAATGCTAACCCAGAAAGAAGCAAATGTGATGTTTTTGATGCAAAAGTGAGCTTCATGTTGCAAAATCAAGCTTCCCATGGAAAAATAAAGCTTCTTGTTGTAGATTCTCATAAATCTTGTCTGTCAAAAGCGAGCTTTTGTTGGGTAGTGCATGAAACTTCTCCTGAAAGCTCCCGAAACTTGGTAACTTCAATTTGGCTCATAAAAACATTAGTAAGGAGGACCTAGGTCCCACCAAGTGTGCTAGAATGTGAGGTGGATGATGATAGATGAAAATGAGATCAAACTACAATTGAAATTAGGATCTAAGCTAAGATCAAACACAAAAAATCTAAAATCCAATCCTACACATACGAAATGAAACTAAGCTAATTGAACATACATTAAGAAACCTATGATTAACAAAATGAATGCAATAAATAAGCATAGCTTTACAATCCCATAGTGGAGTGTATTTGCTTGATGTTGGATTGTTAGTGTCACCACGAAGCATCCAAAGTTCGTGTGAAAAATATGGATGAATGATGCTTGGTTGATCAAAAAAGGTTGAAGCTCTATCAATGGTGATTGTGACAACATTTCATTGCAAAAGTATGTTGATTCTCTGATCCTTATTTTTGAGGAGAGAGGCTTGTTATATGGGAAATGATATTTTGAATCGATGATCAGAATCACGTTGGAGAATATCTAGATCAATGGACAAAAGGTGTTGAGAGGATTTGGACATGAGAATATTGTGCAAATTTGATTGCACAATTTGGGTGATTGAAGAATAGATTGGCTAGTCAGGGTTTATATTGATCAATCATGATTTGATTGATCATTCCAAGTTTAGTTAGGAAATTGATGGTTGAGTTAGGAAAATTAGATGGTTGAGTTAGCAAATTAGATTGCTTAGTCAACAACCCATGATTTTCTCAATTAGAAAGTGGGTGAGAAATATGAATTAATTGATTTAATTAATTAATTCCTTTTGGGAGTTGAACATGCAAATCAAGTTTGACTTTCGCAAACAAAGCTACATTAGTTTAATTTGATTTTTGATAAATTATTTGAATAGTTTGATTTGATTATTAAAATTTTGGAGGGAAAGTGTCATAATTAAATTAATATGATTTAATAATTTAATCAATCTAGGGGAATAAGGCGATTTAGTGACGTAATCAAATAATTGGTGTTGTTTGACTAATCAAGACGAAATAAGATTAGATTAGGACTTTATTAAATAAATGTAATTTATTTAATTAGTCAAAATGATGAAACATGAATTAATCAAATAACGTTGTATTATTCAATTAATAGTAGAATTAGGGTTTCAGATGTTGTTTGATGCTATTTGATGATCTTGAGATGATCATGGGATGATTTTGAGATGATTTGAGATGTTCTAGAGATGTTCTAGGATGTTCTAAGATGTTTTGAGATGTTCTGAGTTGATTCTAAGATGTTTTAAAACATTCTCAGATGATTATGAGATGTTTCAAGATGTTCTGAGTTGATTTTGAGATGTTTCAAGATGTTTCAGGTTGATTTTGAGTTGTTTTTAGATATTCTGGGTTGACTCTGAGATGTTTTGAAACATTCAGGTTGATTTCAAGATGTTTTGAGATGTTATGGGTTGATTTTGAGTTGTTTCGAGATGTTATGAGTTGATTCTAAGATGTTTTGAGATGTTCTGAGTTCATTCCAAGATGTTTTGAGACATTTTAGGTTGATTCTGAGTTGTTCCAAGACATTTTGGGTTAATTATGAGATGTTTTGAGACATTTCAGGTTGATTCTAAGATGTTCTGAGATGTTTCAAGTCGATTCCAAGTTGTTTTGAGACATTCTGAGTTGTGATAGGTGTTAAGTCAATTTTACATATCTACAACTTTGATCATCCTTAGGTGAATCATCATCTTTACTCAATCTATAGCTAGTTAGCATAAGAGTGCATACTGGTTGGAACCATCCATCCCAAATTTCTTCAACATTTCTTTTGGGTATATGCAGGATCATGACGGGCCAAAAAGTGGCAATGTGATGGGTATGTGGCTAATGAATTTCTTACCCAAAATTGATGAAACAAAAAGGGTTTTTAAAGGAGATTCTCAATTTTCCACCAATATAAATTATGCTTTACTTTGAATTTAATAAGTAATTATTATTCATTTTCTATTCAAATTATGACTAAAGTCTTGATTGATAGACTGATTGAAAAACATCTATACATTTCAAACGGTATCACATTTTTTGAATCCAGAACATGTGTCACATTCTATGCTTTACATACTATAGGATTAAAAAAAAAAAGTTGAATTTCATGAAGTTTTGACCAAGTTAAGGTGGTCAGACATATGAGCTTTTTTATATTTTTTAAAAGTTGTAATAAAAAATTCATAATTAATTATTTACTTTGAAAATAATTACAAAAAAATATGCATCACATCGAGACATGAGTCCTCTACTTATATCTAAAATCTTATAAAAGAATATTATCATTTTATTGTGGTTAGGGTGGTTAGACAGACACCTACTTCTTATTTTTTCCCTAAAATTTAAGTACTAGTGCATTGAAATTTTAAATTTCACCAAATAGATTTCTTTCTTTTTTAAACAAACCTAGTAGTTTAGAAACTGCATTCAATTTTCTACAGATTCTATTGTTACATATTTTTGAAATAATATAGATAACTTATTCAATTTTTTATGTCAAGTTGCCTAACTCTGATTTTTCTATTTTTTTGCCACTTAAGGGTCTATTTTTTCCATGATGATCTTGCACATACCCTTTTGCATACTTTAATTGTGAAATAAAAATACCTTTGTTTGTTTGATTGATTTTCAGTCCATGGAAGAAATTCATCTCACCAAACAAAGAAATCTCAAACTCTTTTTGCATTTCTTTAGCAAACATCTTACACAGTTTCATTTCCTCCAAAAATAATGTCATCCACATATACAACCACAATCAAGATCTTGTCATCTTCTATTTTAAAATATAAATTGTTATCTTTAGTACCTTTGTTAAGACCTTGAATCAAGTATTTTTCCAATCTTGCATACTAAGCTCTGGGAGCTTGCTTGAAACAATATAAAGCATTTTTCAATCTATAGACCATATCTGGTTGATCTAAGAACTGGAATCCTTCCAGTTGTTCCATGTGGACTTCTTCTAACTCACCATTCAGAAATGAAGACTTTACATCCATATAGTAAACTTTAAAATCCTTATGAGAAGAAAATGCAAAAAACATTCTAATAGCTTCCATTCTTGTCATCAGAGCAAATTTCTCTTGAAAAAATATACCTTCCACTTGTGAGAAGCCTTTACACACAAGCCTTGCCTTGTTTCTTACTACTTCTCCATTCTCATTTAGTTTGTTACTAAAAACCCACTTCTAATTATATTCTTGTTTTCTGGTCTAGGAACCTAGTTGGGTATGTGCGGGGTCATGATGGGCCAAAAAGTGGTGATATGATGGGTATGTGTAGAGTATGTGGCTAACGACTTTTTGTTACCCAAAATTGATGAAACGAAAAGGGTTTTTAAAGGAGATTCTCATCTTTCCACCAATATAAATTATACTTTACTTTGAATTTAATAAATAATTATAATTCATTTTCTATTTGAATTACTACTAAAGTCCTAATTGATAGGTTGATTGAAAAACATTTATAGCTTTCAAACGATATCACATTTTTTGAATCTGAAACATGCATCACGTTCTATGCTTCACATAATATAGGAATAAAAAAAATTGAATTTCATGAAGTTTTGACCAAGTTAAGGTGGTCATACATACGAGTTTTTTTTATTTTTTAAAAGTTGTAATAAAAAATTCATAATTAATTATTTACTTGGAAAACAATTACAAAAAAATATGCATCACATTGGGACATGAGTCCTCTACTTATATCTAAAATATTATAAAAAATATTATCATTTTATTGTGGTTAGGGTGGTCAGACAGACACCTACTTCTTTACTTTTCCCTGAAATTTAAGTACTACTACATTGAAATTTCAAATTTTCACCAAATAGATTTTTATTTTTTTATAAACCTAGTAGTTTAGAAACTACACTGAATTTGCTACATATTCTATTCTTACATATTTTTTAAATAATATAGTGAATTTTTTGCCACTTAAGGGCCTGTTTTTCCATGATTATCCTGTACATACCCAATTCCAAGTTTGATTTTTCTCAATTTGCATAAGCTCCTCTTTCATAGCTATCATCCAATGTTCATCTTTGCATGCTTCACTCACTTTCTTAGGCTCAACTTTAGAAAGTAAGCAATAATTTACCTCAACTTCAGCAGCTCTGCTTCTTGTCAATACACCTTTCCTCTTGTCCCCAATTATCTAATCTTCTAATTAATTATTTTGCACATACTTAGGGATTCTAGGAGCCTTTTCTGGAGCTTCTCCTTCTTCATTCTACACTTCTTGCTCTTTAATAACTTCTTCTATTTCTATACAATCAGGTTCATCTAACACATATCCATCAACTTCAATTTAATTTTTCAATGCTTCGTATACCCTGACATTTTTTCTTTCTACAATATTTCTCATCCTTTTATTGAAACACCTATAAACTTTGATTCTAGTAGAGTATCCAAGAAAAATACCCTCATCACATCTAGCATCAAACTTTCCTAGACTTTATTCATCTCTTCTGATATATAATTTGATTCCAAATATCTTGAAATACTTGATAGTAGGAATCCTTCCACACCATAGCTCATAGGGGGTCTTAGTGCTGTTAGATTTTGCTTGAACTTGGTTGAACACATAAATAGTAGTGTGAATTTCTTCTCTCCAATAAACATTTGGTAGACCTACCTCAATTATCATTGATCTAGCAGCTTCTTGAATTGACCTATTCTTTATTTCAACAACTCCATTCTATTGCATAGTTCTAGGGGTAGACAATTATCTTCTTATTCCATGCGATTCAAAAACCATATTAAAATCATTGGAGGAGAATTTGCCACCTTTTTTAGACCTCAAAAAATTAATTTTCAAATTTGCTTCATTCTCAACCATGGCCTTAAATTCCTTGAATTTGTCTAATGAATCAGATTACTCTCTAAGAAAAGTAACCCATGTCATTCTAGAGTAATCATCAATCAAAAGCATAAAATACCTATCACCTTGTAGAATTCTCACCCTTGTGGGACAACACAAATCTATATGAATCAAATCAAGTAGTTTGATAGTAGATTGTTCCTTTGACCTAAATCTATTTCTAACTTTCTTTCTAAACTAACAATCCTTACAGATTGCATTAATATAGAATTTGTAATCCTTGGTAAATCTCACAGCTTGTACTACACTAATTCTCACCATGTTATAAAAGTTCATATGAGACATAAGGAAATTTCCATCAACACATTTAAGTTGATAGATGCTTATTTCAGTCTTCTTACCAACAACAATCACAATTCCAAACCCTTTTTTGATTTCACATTTTTCATCTTCGAACACAAGATTATATCCATTTTTACACATCTTTCCAACACTCAAGGGGTTATGTCTCAAACCTTTAACATAGTAGCCACCATCAGTATTATGCTTGCCATCAAAACTAATTGAACCTATCCCACAAATCTTAGTACCAAAATTGTCTCCAAACTTAACTAAGACCCCATCATATTTCTCAAGTTTAACAAACTTACTTTTGTCACTGGTCATGTGATTTGAGCATCCACTCTCAACAACCCAATAGTTTTCTTCTTGTTTAGCATGAAGAGTAGAGACCACACTACCTTGAACTTTCTTCGAAGAACTTTCCTTCACATATCTTATACTATTAACAGTAGTAGATTTATCTTTTAAAGCCAGGAGCAAGCATTTGTTATCATCAAAATATCAATAATCAAAGTCATCATAAAAAATACCAACATCTTCATTGACAAAACATGTTCTTTTGATCATCTTTCCTTTATTTTCTTTATCCTGTCTATGCTTATTTCTTTCAGCTCTTTTTGGACATCTCAAATCATAATGACCTATTCCACCACAACTAAAACATTTGAACAGTAACTTACCTTGATACTTACTAGAGCCATTTTTAATTCTTCTTACAAAATTTGCTTCTACTTCATCAATATTTTCCTCATCTGGATCTTCCACTTTTGCAGCCTTGAATGTAGTTTTTGTCTTTGTTCCATTTTTCAAAATAATGTTTCTCATTTCAAATGAAGTTAGAGTACCAATCAACTGATCTTTAGTATAAGCATTGTAATCTACAATTTCCTCTATAGCACATACATTTTCACTGTATATATCATGAAGAGTTCTGAGTAACTTCTTCACTATCATGGATTCATCTATTTGTGCACCAACTCCTCTCATTCCACCTACCAGCTCATCTACTCTCTACATGTAGGATTTGATGTTCTCATCTTCACTCATTCACAACATCTCAAATTGTGCCTACAAGTTCTATAACTTTTCTTGTTTAACCTTTTCATATCTCCTTCATACATCATTTCCAACTTATCCCAAACCTCTTTAGCAGTATTCAAATTCATAACTTTAACTACTTCAGAATGTGAAAGATAATTAACAATAATAAATATTTCCTTATTATTGATTTCATGCACCTTGGTTCCATCATTAGCACTTGGACCATTTGTTGGAGCAACATGCTTGTTCTGAATAGACTTCTCAATCTCATATCCACAATATGATAGATATCCTTTCATCTTCATTTTCTAGAATGCATAGTCAGTGTCATCAAACCTAGGACACTCAGTAGTGTTCTTGCTTGCCATCCCCAACCTTCCTTAAGTGGTTAATCTCTTCTCCAAGGAACCTCACTCTAATACCAATTGTTGATCAAGACAACCGAGAGGGGGGTGAATCACTTGGAGCAATTTTAACCTTTAAAATTCTTCACCAAAAGTTAGATCACTAAGAATTCATAAAACCCTTACTATATTAATATGTTGAATCATTAAGTGCAGAAATAAAAAATGAAAGTAATAACACCATGCACATAATAACACTATATTTACATAGAAAAATCAATGAGGGAAAAACCACAGTGAGGATTAACTCACAATATAAAGAATTCCAAAACTAAATACAAAGGCTCATTGCTAGAGAGGCTCACTGCTAAGACAAGACACATTGTCCAATGAGGGCTCACTGCCTAGAGGACTCACTGGCACAAAATTACAAATAAGATAGAAGAGGATTGTTACAAAGAGAAAACTATCTCAATCCAATAGAGATTCCACCACAATTCACTCACACACTTGTAGACATGCTTGAAAGATAGAGTGTGCCTTCAACTCATTTCCTTCAGGAACTCAACACTTGAATTTTGCACTAATCTGTTCAAAATCACATCGCACACACTATCTTGCATCTATCTCACATCTATCTTGCATCTATTGTGTCCTTCACCAACATCTCAACTTATATTTATATCATATTCAACCTTGAAAGCCATCCAAGGTCGCCCATATACAATTTTCATTTATAAATTCAAATTATGTCAGTGCCAAAGCATTCTATGATGGAATTAGAATAAGGGTGACCTAAACACATACTTAATGAGGACCTAAATAATTTCCAACATGCCTTGCCTTGCTTCCATAAAATTTTCAAGTAGTGTTTAACACAAGGTCAACTAATACCCGTGAAAAATACATAAAATGATTAAGCACACACATCCTTAACATGATCCAATATTTCTAGACAACAAACTTCACCTAAACATGATCATATCAACTTATTCCTAAAACTACAAGTAATGAAACCAAAATTTGGAGAAATTCAAAGAAACTGTATTTCTCCCAGACAATAGAAAAACACACCAAAATGCATAGTACATATACTAGTGAAAATATCTCACATTGTATAATGATTCAGAAGCCCAAATTTTGGATATAGCAACTACCAATAGCCATGAACAATATGTCAAAATCACGCAAGAATAGGAGCAATATGAAGCACATCCCAAAGCCTACACTGAATACCTACATGACACTATTTTCCTTATTTATCAAAATTTCTCAAAGGAACTTGGAACCCAAATACCAGAAACGTCATTGTAGCACATTACTTTACTCTAACACACCTTTAGACATAGCAACATAAGGATAACTCCATGTACTCACAACACTTATTCAACATGTACAACCTGCAAACCTTCTTTATTACAATTTTCTCAATATCCTCGACATATACAATCAATAACCAACTTCCATGACATCAATGACAACAGTAATCAGTTGAAAACCAGTTGAAATCAATTATAACACCTTCATACTTGCAACAACCACTTCATGCAAGATTTTTGATTTGTACTCCAAGGTTCAATTGATGTTTGGTGAGTTGTAGCATTGTTGTTCATTCATCATTCCTTTTATGCATTGTTTATTTCAAGGTTTAATTACCAAAACAAGGTTTGACCAAGGCACACCCCTATTCCCTAACAAAATAAAAAAATTCTTCTCCTTTGATGTGTGATTGTAGGTTTTAGGTTGAAGATCATTTGGAGAGTAAAAGTTGTCAAAGTTGCGAAGTCACCAAAGTTGTCATCTTTCTTGCAAAATCACAAAAACTGAGCTACAAAATTTATTTCCAGGTTTTTGACTAGGATCTAGGAGTGTAGACATTAAAGAACATAACCCAAAAATTATTTTTCCAAAACCTTAGCCAAGACCCATTTTTCATAGGGCGAATGAGTCCTTAGTGAGGCCTAAAAAAGCACTTTTTGCAACAAGTACACATCATTTAACCTTCTTATAACTTTCCTTTTTACTAGTATTTGGATTAGGATTGATTTATGTAAATCATTTACACATTATTACCCTCATAATTGAATGAAACATGGATAAATAGGTACATGGTCCATCAATCCATTTCACACCACCCTCTTTTTCTTCATTTCATTTTGGTGAACCTGACCTTTTGAGCATTGTAGTTTTCTAATTTTGGATTCCATTTCATCCCAGATTTAGATCTTGCATTCATTTGCATTGAATTAGATCTCATTTAGGGTGTCTATATTGCATTCAAATTTTCATCTCATCTAGGGTTTTAGGATTGCATTATTTGTATTCTATAAAACTGAAAAAATACAAAAAAATCAATCATATTGCATATCATTTACTTGCATTTGAAAATTGAAACAAAAAATTGCATATCAAATTAGGTCTTTTAGGTCATCATTTTGTCATAATTTACACTTGCATTCCACATTGCATTTACAAAAAAAAAAAAATCTTGTTGTTACAACCTAAATCTAAAAACCATTGAAAAACACCTAAAAATCTATAAAAATAAATTTCAAAAACCTCATCTAGGACCCATTTTCCATAGGGAAAATGAGTCCTTGATCGGGTCTTGATATGAATTTTTGGAAATTAAAATCTTCATTTATGTGCTTTAGTTTGCTACTTTTAGATTTATGTTTCAGTTTGTTGAGTTTCATTCTCATTCATTTGATTATATTTAGCTTAAATTGGAACATTTAGTGGATTTCCTAATTCAAAAATTGCATTTACAAGATTTCATTTTCAGATTGTTACATAGTGTAATTAGAAAATTACCTTGTTTAGAATTTGAAATTTACATTTACACATTGCATTTTAGGCCTCTTTCCATTTTGGGTTTGCATACTAAGCTGTTGAACCTTGTGTGATCTTTACAAATTGGTGTCCTATTAGCATTACTATTGTGAGATGTAGTTTGAGACCGATGTCATCCCACGATACACCATTCATCATGGATCTTGGGTTTTCTAGCTCTCTTTCTAATAGTGTTGATATTCAACCCCCTATAGATCATAGAATGCATACCTCATTTCGCATGACTTCCCTTCCTATAACCAATGTGCATGATGTTAACAACAACATCCCTATTATGACTAGTTGTACTCAAGCTTTGGGGTATACCCAAAGCTAGGGTGGAACTTCAATTCCTCCTACAATACTAATTTCCATTCCTACATACACTAGTACTCAATTTACCACAACCATTCAACCTACTAGCAATTTCAACACTTCCTTAAGTATTTCCATAGGGAATCCTTCTAGCTTTGTGAATTCAAATACAATATCTCCTCAACCATCCTCCCTCACAAATTTACAATTCACTTACCCTCTACATACATACACCACTCCACCTTACTCCACCCACCTTATACTAACAACAATGATGTCATCCTTAACACACTTTTGCAAAACATGTCATCTCTTCAACAAAAAATCACAACCATAAATCAAAACAACAATGGTCAACCTTCACAATACATCAAAACCAACTCGTTGTCCTTGGAGATATTGAGAAAAAAAATGCCACAAGGTATAGAAGTTCCTAGATTTTATAAATATGGTGGGAAAGGAGATCCTATTAGCCATGTTTTCGCTTATACAACCCTATGTAGTGATTTCATCTTTAAAAATAAACTTTTTTCCAAACTATTCCCTAGGTCATTAAAGGATACTTCCTTAGAGTGGTTTTTCTCCTTACCAACTAACTCAATTGGCCCATTCAATGAGCTTGTTGATGCCTTTTACAACCAATTCCACATTCACATGGGTCCCAAGATGACCCTAGCTAATTTAATGACTTGTAAAAAAAAGGATGATGAGAAAGTGACTAATTTAATAGCGAGATATCAAATGATTTATTCACAAATAAATATTAAGATTCCTATTTTTGACCTTCAATTAATGTTTATTTCCAATTTACAAAAAAAAAATTCAAACCAAGCTCAAGATGTTGAAATTTCCATCCTTCACACAATTATCTACAACCCTTTGTGATTGTCCAAATATGGCTTATGGTCATGATGTGAAAAATCCTCCTAGCCATCTTGAAAAGGCTAAATTTGTAACTCAAAATAACTACCAAGCTTTCAAGAAACATAATAGGATATTTTTACAACTTAATTCCCCTCAACCAAATCAACAAGTTGATAACCAAGTTGCTGCCATAAAGACAAAAAATTCATATGCCTTCACAGATAGGAATAGGAAATTTACTCCTATACCCGACACCATTCATAACATCATAATGTAGCTCATGGAAAAGAATTTTCTTTCCTTACCTCCTATCAGAGCTCCTAATCCTAATAAACCATTTCCCATAGGGTTTAGACCAAATTATTATTATCATTATAACTGAAAAACTGGACATGAGACAAAAAATTGTAAGAGTCTTAAACATCTTGTGCAAGACCTCATTAATTCTAATCATCTCCTAATTGGAGGTGTGAATGATCAAGGTAATAAGTATGTAGCTCCTCCCAACCAAAACTTACAAATCTTTACAAAACCCATTCCGAAACATACCATTTCATTTTTCAAAGCTAGTGAAACAAATAATGATGTGATGAATGTTGACACATATGATGAAAAAATAAAAGATGAAAATGTGGATGGACCAGCTGAAGAAGTGGCATTTATTGAAGCTAAACCTTGTAAGGGCTCAACCAAAATTCCTCTTGATATTGCTTTCTCACAAAAATGCATACTTAAACATGCACCCAATGGCCCTCTTTACATAGCTAGAAGAATCAATGAAAAGCCTATTAATGGGATATTAATTGATCCCATCTATGTAGAGAATGTGATAACAGAAGAATTTTTATTTGTGCATGAACTCTATCAAGATACATATAATAAATTGAAAGCACAAATTAAAACACATAATGGTTTTTCTTGTCCTATGATGGTCTTGATAAATCTCCCTTTAAATGTTGGACCAAAATCATTCAATGTCTCATTCACCATCATCTCATTGTTAGACCAATTTCATGTGAAGCTAGGCTATCCATCACTTCATTCCATGAATTTCATCTCGTCATTTGTGCATAAATGTTTGAAGTTTCCTTTGGCAATGGCATCTTTGCTGTACATCATAGTGGCTTTAATCTTGTATCTTCCCATGGAAAACTTTTTTTGGATTTCTTTTGGACTAAGCCTATTGAACCTATTAGACCTCATGAGGACTACTTTTTCAAATAATATCAAAATTTTAAGGAAAAATATTTAGTAGAATTATCCCATAGAAACATGCCTCAACTAGTTATTGAGCCACCTATCCTTGATGAAGCCCTTATCGAAAAAAATCCCTTCCAAACATCCAAGAACAACCTATGAAAAATCCTCCTAATATTTCCTATAAGAGACCACAAGATAAGAAAAACAATCTCGTTGACCCTCCTAAGATCAAAAGAGTTTACAAAGATAAAGATAAAATGGTTGAACAACCTTCTATGGCTCCTTTTGTTCCTCCCCTAAGGGAAGAGAAAAATCCTATGATTGAAAAATGCACTCCTACACAAACACAAATTGACAATAGATAGAAATGAAACCAAAATGGTTGAGATTGTAGGTGTAGACATTGTGATATTGCTCATATTTTACAAACAAAAGAGGAAAAGAGAAACATAGAAAATAAAAATCTGAACTTACTTGAAGCAATGCATGATGATTTTATACCCTCATTGAAACATAAACAAGAACCTTCTAGAGACATTATCATTTGACCTCTTGTTGTGATTAATCTAGATGATGATATTGATACTACAAGGATTGATGAACAAGTACATAATGAGTTGAATTCATTGTTCTCCTCTTCTATGATCTTAAATGACAAATCTCCTAAAAGGAGTGTTGAACCTAGTATGTTTCCTAGTTTGGCACTTGTTGTCCCTTTGGCTAGTTTTCTACCTTCTATATATACCAACTAAGAGTGGGATGTAGACGACCTACTAATAGGTTGAGTCACATGTGCCTCACTAGTCTTTTGAATTTTTTTCTTAATTTTCATGTTTATTTATGTGATTTCATGTGTGTAATGTGATCCCCCATACTATTTTTTTTATGCATGTCTCTCTCTTTTTGTGCATTCCTCTATATGTACCTACTTTCTTCTATATGTCATAAACATTTTATCCTTTTTTTCTTGTCTTTTATTTTCTATTTGGGGATGACACAAGGCATCAATACATTTAGGTCTCTTCCATGTTGACCCAAAAGGATTTTTCTTTGTTTTCACTCTCTTTGTGTCATTCTTCCAATTTTATGAGTATTTGGGGAATGATGACATTTCTGATCTCTTTGATAACATTGTAGAAAAGAAATAGTGATCCCGAATACATAGATCCCTTATGTATTTTTGTGGGCAATCCCTCCCTCCATTTTTCATGGCATAGCTTTATTTCAAAAACATATGACTTGGCATAGGGTTTTCTAAGGAAAGCTCTTATTTCTTAGGAGTAAACATGCTACTTTAAATCAACTGCTCATAGCAATGATGTTAGCAACCATTTTAAAGTGGGACATACATCAATAATATCTTTTGACAGTTTTCATTTTTCATGGTACAATTTTCTTTTCTTTCCTTGTGATGTGTCCTTTTCTTGGTGGTGTCATTGGGTTTGAATTCCTCCAAGAGTGTGATATTTCTTAGCATACAAATTTCCTCTTAGTGGCTTGATATGACACACTACATACCCTAAGTTGTGAAACTTTTACTCTTGGCTTGTCCTCTCTTGGAGACATTAGGCACGATGATCCCTAAGAAGAAAAACTTACATGAACAAAGCAAAATCCATTTGAAAAAAAACCTATATATAAAATGTTCATAAGTGTTTGACATAACACAAATTTTTGACCTTATGAATCTCAAACAAAACCCTAATTCAAGGCCACCTAGCATAACACACCTTGCTTTCCTATGGAGCCTTACCATGTGCATAGGTGCTTAGCATAACATAACATGTTAAGCATGAAAAAAGAATGTGAGTAGTTTCCTATTGGAATTATCAAACAGATAGCTTTGGTATGGTAAGTACAGTGAGATCCGACACACAGGTATGAATTTCTCACTATGCTACCTTCCTATGGGATAGTCACCTAGTGGACAACCTGAAGTTCCACTACCCTAGAGTGAGCACAAAACTGATAGTGTATATGTGTTCGACATCACTTTGGACCATTTAGGTTTGTCTCTTCTTGGTCTTTGATGGTGTTTGATTATGAATATTTTTCATTGTTGCATACATAAGTGTCTTGAATGTCTACTTTAATGTGAGTTTTTCATGGGTTCATACTCTCACTAAAGTGGGGGGAAATCTAGTGTCAAAAAATGTATCCCTTTTTCACACTTAATTTGGAAATAATTAATATTAAAATGAGCCTTAATGATGCCTTAATTTAGTTTTGTAATGTGTTTTACAAATTCACAGTAAGTTTAGGGCCCAATTTAACTAAATGGAATTAATGGTGCCTTATTTAGGGTGTTGTAAAGTGTATCTTTACACTTTCACACTAATCTAGGGCTTTATTAATTAATTGAGATTAATTTTCCTTAATTGGCCCATTTAATTTAAATCCAAGCCTAATTAATTATAGATTCTAAGGGATAAAGCCTGACATTCATAAATGACATTACACAACACTCAATTTTACAAGGTGTGTGTGTCCTAGGTTAGTGACCTAGGACCCATTTTCCACCTAGCGAACTGGTCCTCACTAGGTCCTAGGACCCTATTTTCACATAATATTTAAAATTCACCAAATTGTGTCCTAGTTAAGTGTGCTAATACCCATTCTCCCTATGGTGAATGGGTGCTCAATTAGACTTAGAACCCACTCCTTGGGATATTGTTTTAGTAATATTTTCTTGATTTGAAATCCTAGATCTGATGTCAGCTAGTGTAATTTAAATTTCAAGATTTAATCTTAAATTATGTATAAATACAAGGCTATTTCACCTAGTTTCATCTAAGCAATATAGGAAATTTAATGCAAGCATCCTAATAGCAAGTTTATGAGATCAAGAGAAATTCAAGAGCATTTCTAAGGAATTTAAAGGAAGATTATTGAAGATTATTGTAACAATTAAGAGTAATTTCATCATTTCAAATGAATAGTGCATCATGCATGTTATTGAGTTAATGTTGTGATGTAGCATTTCAAGATCCAATTCAAGCATTTTTCCAAATCAAGTTCATGGTCAAGATCTATATCCATTGAGTCACTTCATACAAGATTGTTGATTTGTGCTCCAAGGTTTAATTGAGGTTTGGTGAGTTATATCATTGTTGTTCATTCATCATTCCTTTTATGCATTTTTTCATTTCAAGGTTTAATTACCAAAATGGGGTTTGACCAAGGAAAACCCCTATTCCCTAAACAAAGAACATTTTTCTTCTCCTTTGATGTGTGATTGAAAGTTTTAGGTGAAAGATCATTTGGAGAGTAAAAGTTGTAAAAGTTGCAAAGTTACCAAAGTTGTCATCTCTCTTGCAAAATCATGGAAACTAAGCTACAAAATTTATTTCCAAGTTTTTGACAGTCTCCAATTAGGATCTAGGAGTGCAAATATTGAAGAATAGAACCTATAAGTTGATTTTCCCTAGCCAAGACCCATTCTCCATAGGGAAAATGAGTCCTCAGTGAGGCTCGAGAAAGAACTTTTTACAACAGGTACACAACATTTAACCTTATTAAAATTTTCCTTTTTATTGGTATTTGGGTTAGGATTAATTTTTGTAACTCATTTACACATTATTACCCTCATAATTGAATGAAACATGGAGAAATAGGTACATGGTCCACCAATCCATTTCACGCCACCCTCTTTTTCTTCATTTCACATATGTGCTAAGATTATTGTCAAAGGTGTTGAAGAGTAGATTTCTCAAGCATTTTTTGCAGCATTCAAGATCTCAAGCATCATGCATGTTTTTGGAGCTAACATTGTGATGTAGGTTTCAAGCATTCAAGTCAAATTTCAAGCATCGCGATTAACATCTAGTCAAGCCATTTCAAGCAAGATCAAAACCTTGGAGATATCTACTAAGTTTTAGTCCTTCAAGGGTTTCAAATCAAGGTTTTGATGAGTTGCAACATAGCACTTGTTTATTCATAATTCATTTCATGTTTCATTGTTTAAATTCAAGGTTTAATTACCAAAATGGGGTTTGACCAAGGAAAACCACCATTCACCAAAAAAAAAAAAAATTCCCTCTTTTTGTTTTGCAAATCTTAGGTTGAAGAAGGATTCAATATCTATCAAAAGAGAAAAATTGCAAAAGTTGTCAACATTGTCGTCAAGTGACAAAAACTCACTTTTAGAATTTATTTTAAATCTTTTATTGTAAAACTCGAAGGAATGGAAGTGCAGACCAAGGACTAGAGGACTGTGAAAGAAATTTTTGAACCCCTATAGCAAGATCCATTCACCCTTGGGTGAATGAGTCCTAGGACAACACTCAACATAGGCTTTTTATCACAGCTGCATATAATCAATCCCTTCTTATATCTACAATTTATTTTTGGATTCTATTAGATTAAGTTTTAATTTAGAGGATTCATGTGTTACATTACATCATTGCATTCATTTAGTATTTTTTATTCATCTCCCAAAAGTGTATTTCAAGGTGATTTACCCTGTCCTAGGTCATAAGGAAAACAACAATATCTCCACCAAGGTTGACTCACCTAAGGGTTGAAAGTCAATCTTTCCTTAAGGGATCTCTTTTTCCTAATGAAATAAGGAATATAGGCGCATCATACCCCCTTTATTATCATTTCATTGTCATGAACCCATTTTCCTTCATTTCATTACATAGGCCATCAACAGTTTTTTTCTAATTTGTTTCATGTTGCATGTGTAGGTAGGAGCAACACTTTTGGGGAACTAGCATTTGGAATAGATTTTCTTATAAAGTACACATAAAAAAATCATGCAAAATATTTCATTCATATGTATTACATTCAATTTACACTTCTCTGTGTGATCCTTATGTACATTTTACAAGGATTTTTCTTGTCTTGGAGCCTTTTTTTAAAGGGGTTAGGTTATTCTTTGTTCCCGTATATGGTTTAATGGTAATAGACTTATAGTTTAGAATTTCCATCCCTTGTTGACAATAGGAGATATGGGATAACCTTCCTTTCATAAGGGAAAATATTTTTCACACCTTTGCTTTCCATTGTCTTCAAGTTGAAGTAGCTATTAGATGGGTTGTTGGTTGTGATTGGATTGTGAAGAATTATTCAACTCTACTTAATGAGGTGGCTTCTATATTTGCATTTTATTTGATGGAAATTTTGTGGTGTTTTGAGATGGTAAAATTTCTTTCTAGAAGTTATCTTCTACCCTCTCTCTTTTCCTTCTCTTATCTTTTTGTGGCTCTAGAAAATTATACCTTTATCTCTAGTTTATTTGTGGTGGGAGGCTTACTTGACCATACTATGATTATGTCTACTAATGTTCATCTTTCAATTATTAGTTTGATGGTTGTGGGTGTGGTGGGGGATAACCCATATTATTTCTCTACTCATCTCAATATCTTACAACCCTCAATGGGTGATATGTTATGTAATGAAGCTCAATTTTTTTCAATTCATTTCATTTTCTATATAAACTTGATATGAATGACCTGCATGAGTGACTTTTATTCTTCATCCTTCAGAGGAGGCTAGTTCTTCTGAAAGCTACATATTCTAGGTCTAGTGCTTGTGTATATCTATTTTCCTACCTGTTGTGAAGTTATTCATGTTTTATTGAAAAATGTATCCTAGGTCTAATGCATAGATCACTATGATCAATCCTTTTTCAAGGAAAATTAGGATGAAAATTAGAATGGAGATTAGATTGACTTCCAACATTGAAGGTGAGTCAATCAGCCTTGGATATGATCCTTTAATACCTTAGAAATTGATTGGAGTTGATTCTTTTATTCACCTAATGAAACTATGAGAGGTAATATGAAAAATGCAACTTTTTGTAAAAAAGAATCTATAAAACCAAATTTCCATAGCAAATCAAGAAAGAGCATAGTATTGTGCACCTATGGTTCAAACTTGAGCCTAAATTTTTAGGAAAATGTTGCCAAGGGTGCCTATGACTGGAGAGATGAAACTAAAATCTAATTTTATAGTCCATAGGTACTTCATCAAAGGCTTCTTCATTTTGGATCTTTCTAGCAGATATTTGTTGGTTGTCAAGATAATTGAGTTTACGTATCTTTCCAAGTTGTAGGGTTTGAATGTAGAAAATTAACAAATAGTCTTCAATTTTCATCCAATATTCTTCAAATATATAACCACTCGGATCTGATTTCCTTGAAGGACTGAATTCATACATAGCTCCTCAAGGCTTGATTGTAATTTATCTTGAATTGATTTGAAGACCTACAAGTGTTCATACTCACAAAAAATGAATCAACTTACATAAAAATATTATGAAGGATTGAAATGATGTTGGAAGTTTGTGTTACCATTGATGTCAATAGATCTTTGTTGTTGAATTGTTGTCAACCTATGGAGATTCCTTGATTGGTTGTATTACGTTGTAATTAGTAGTATTATTGATGTCAATCTCTAGTGTTGCTTTGATGAGCATGTGTTGGTGATGTTCAAACTCTTGTGTGGTTGAGTTGTTCAGAAGGTGTTCCATATATTGAGCTTTTTTTTATGGTGCTTTGTTTCCAAGTGCTTTTGAGAAAAATTAAATAAAAGAGAAAATAGTGAGGTACAGTGTGTTTAGTGGTGTTCTAGTTTCCGCTCTACATTTCTATATTGAAGTTATTCCTATTTGGTTCAAATATATTTATTAAAAATATTCAAGGGTATTATATCTAGAGTTTCTTGTTCTAGATCATTGTATAAAGAAAGTTGTGTTCATCAATGTGTAAACTATGAAAGCAGTGTTGTCTGGGAGAAACACTTTAGCTCCATATTTCTCTCTAGTTTGGTTTTTGGTCTTGAGGATCTGGGAGTGTGCTTGCATTTCTCATATCTAAATTCAATCTGATTTATTTTCGTTTTGATGCTCTACAAGGTTATATTTAGGTGTTGTAGTGTGTGGAAGGTTAACTAGATGTATATGATGAGTGTATTCTTTAGTTGAAAGTTGTTGTGAAGGACTTGTATTTTAAGGTGTTTATGGAATATTCTAATTTTTTTAAACTGATGTGTGTGATTTGTGAGTCATCTTTGGGTCAAATGAAGCATTCACTTAATTTTTTGATGGTGCTAACACACGTTCAACTAACCTTGGGTGTTTACACTAATTATAGATATGCTTTAGTGTTTGTGGAAGCATGGTGTGGCATGTTTATATTTATTTAGGTCTAAGTTAAGGTTTGATGTGGTCCACCTTAATTACTCTCCACTATGGGAATGTTTTGGCGACTACCTAATTTTCAATTGCATATTTGAGGTGCATAGCTGACATTGTAGATTGTTTTCAAAGTTGAAGACAATATATATGTGATGAATTGGTGTTGAAAATGCATGTGATGTGTGTGATGTGAAGTTTTGAGATGTGAAGTGTGAAAGTGTGAAATGAATTGTGAGCTTTAATACCTAATACTTTTGGAAGTAGTGAGTAGAAGGTTTCTACATTCTTTAGAGAGTGTGAATGTTTTGGTGAAGCAGTGGTGGATCTTTTATGTTTCTATGAGATGGATTTCTCATTGTAACAATCTTTTATCTTCTTCTTTCTAATCTAGTAGTGAGCCCTTCTTTCTTTTGGGGAAAGAGTCATTTGATAGTAAGCTTATTGTATCTGATGTTGCAATTACTTTATATTGTGAGATAATTCTCACTGTGGTTTTTCCCTTCTTGGTTTTTCCATGTAAATCTAGTGTTCTCATGTGTTTGGATATTTTTGTATTACTATTTCTCGTGTTTGCATTCTACTAATACATGATAAGGGTTTAAATTTTTTTCAGGGTTTAAGAACTAATGAAAATCTAAATATTAATGAGGATTTTTATATTCTAATGTACAACTAATTCACCCCCCCTCTTAGTTGTCTTGTGCATTCAACAATTGGTATTAGAGCAAGGTTCCCTAGAAGAAATATTAATTGCTTGAGGTAGATTTGGGATGAAAAAAAAGGAGGCTCCTCTATTTTATGGATCCGATTATGCATTTTGGAAGACTAGGATGGAAGGTTTTCCTATCTCTCTAGAGTTTGGAGTTTAGAAATCTATTGAAACTAGATATACAATGCCTGAAAATGGTCCTAGTATTGATGATAAGATCAAAGAATATGAGAATAATGGTAAATAAATGTATTATCTTTTTATTAGTCATTCAAATTTAGAACTTGTAAAAGCTATGAGTCTCGAAACTATTGGTGAAAGATAGAAAAAGCTAGAAAGCATCCATGAAGGATATGATAAGGTCAAGCAAGAAAAGATGAAAAATATAAAGATCAAGTTTGAAACCCTAAGGATAAAAGAAGATGAAGATAGTATAGTTTGCATGCATAGATTTGATAAAGTTTTCAATTTAAATAGATGCCTTGGTGGTAAAATTGAAGAAGATGAGGTGGTAAATAAGGTATTAATAACTCTTCCTAAATCTTACAGTCATAAGGTTTATGTTATTGAAGAAGTCCATAATTTGAATAATTATTATAGGGTTCAATTGTTTGGTGCTTTAACTACTTTTGAATTAAGATATTTTGGTCCAAGTGATTCAAAAAGGGAGACTACTTTTAAAGTTGGAAAAGTAAAGAAGAATGAGGAATCTAACTAAAATGAATTTGATGAGTTATAAGCAAAATTTGTGAGGAAATTGAAAAGTGCACTGGAAAATACAAAGGTAAGCTACCTTTCAAATGTTTTAACTATGGTAAAAGTGGTCATTATGCTTCAATGTGTCTTGTCAAAGCTTTAAAAGATAGACCTAAGGAGAATAAATTTAAATTAATTAAGAGAAGTTATTATGTTAAAGAAGATGCTAGTATATCTGATGATGTAGATGATAAATGCTTGTTCACGACTTTAAATATTGGAACTAATTCTACTAATTTTGAGAGATGTATGAAAGAAAGTTCTCTAGAAGCGGGTCATAACATTAGAGGAGTAATGGTGATTTCTTTTCATGCTAGAGAGGAGAGGAACAAATGGATCATTAATAGTGGATGCTCAAATAACATGATAGGTGATAAGAGTAATTTTGGTAAGATTGAGAATTTTAAAGGTGGTTTAGTTAAGTTTGGTGATGATAAATCTACTAAAATGTGTGGAAAAGGTTCAATCAATTTTGATGGAAATCATAATATAGATGAATTTGTTTATGTTAAGGGTCTATGACATAACCATTTTAGTGAAGGAAAAATGTGAAACAAAGGATCTAATCTTGTGTTTTAGGAAAATGGTTGTGAGATTAGAAAAGGCTCAGAAACTTTAGTTGCAATAGGAAGAAGGATAGATGGAAATGTTTATGAACTTAAAGGTGCTAATGGTCAGTGCTTTATGACTAAAATTAATGAAAGTTGGCTATGGCATAAAAGAATGTATCATATCAATTTTGATAGCCTAGTGAGAATTAGTTTAGTTCAAGTTGTGAGAGATCTACTGAAGATTAAAAAGCCTATCAATGTTTTCTACAAGGAATTTAATATTGGGAAGCAAGATAGAAATAGTTTCAAAGTCAAAGAACAATCTACTACTGGTCCTTTGGATTTGATGCATACAGATTGTTGCAGACCTACTATAATTAGAAGTTTTCAAGGTGATAGGTATTTCATGCTATTAATTGATGATTACTCTAGAATGACTTGGGTTATTTTTCTCAAAGACAAATTAGAAGATTTAGATAGGTTTAATGTATTTAAAGTTATGGTAGAGAATGAAATGAATGTGAAAAATAAAATATTTAAGATCTTTCAAAGGTGGAAAATTCACCTCTAATGAGTTTAATAATTTCTATGAAGATCATGAAATAAACAAGAATTTTTCAGCCCCTGATACTCCTCAGCTAAATGGAGTTGTGGAAAGGTAGAATAGGACTATTCAAGAAGAAACAAGGACAATGATGAAGGAAGAAAATCTGTCGGATGTCTACTAGAGAGAAGTGATTCATACTGCAATGTATATACTTAGCAAAGCACAAGAAAGGACAAACAATTCAAAGACTCCCTATGAGTTGTGGTATGGAAGAACACTTATTGTGAAATATTTGAGTATTTGGAAGAAAATGTTATGTTAGAAGATATGAAGAAAACTTAGCAAAGATTGATGCAAGATCTGCTGAAGGAATCTTCCTTAAATATTCTACAAGAAGCAAGGATTACTGGTGCTACAACAAGAGGCTAAAACAGATTGTTGAAAGTGCAAGTGTCAAAGTCAATGAAGACTTACACAAAATTTTAGTGATGATAGATGGATATGAATTAGATGAGTCCTCTTGTAGAGAATAAGAGAAAGATTATGGTAAGGAGAAAAGTGTAGGTAGAAGAGGAAGAAGCTCCAGAAAAGATCCCTAAGACCCCTAAGTATGTGCAGAAGAATAATTTTGAAGATCATATGATTGGTGACAAAAACAAAGGTGTATTGACAAGGAGAAAGACTTCTATGACAGAAGAACAAGAAAAAATTTGTTTACTTTCTAAATTTGAACCTAAAACAGTGGTTGAGGCATGCAAAGATGAATTTTTGATCAAGGCTATGGAAGAAAAAATAATGTGGATTGAGAAGGATCAGACTTTGGAACTTGTCTCAAGATTGTAAAACACGAAAGTGATTGGAAATAAGTGGTTATTCTAGAAAAAACTAAATGAGAGTGGAGAAATGGTTAGGAATAAGAAAATACTTATGTGTAAAGGGTACTCACAAGTAGAAGAAATAGAATTTGAAGAGAAATTTTCTCTAGTGGAAAGAATGGAAGATATTATGATTTTTTTGGCTTTTGCAACACATAAAGACATCAAATTTTATCAAGTGAATGTGAAATCTACATTCTTGAATTGTGAGTTGAAAGAAGAGGTATATATTGAACAATCGAGATGCTTTTAGTTATTGGACAACCCTAATATGGTCTAGAGGTTGAAGAAGATATTATATGGACTCAAGAAAACTCTTAGAGCTTGGTATGCAAGATTGGATAGGTACTTGTTGCAGCAAGGATTCAATAAAGGTACCGTAGATAGTAATATGTATTTCAAAGTTGAAAAGGATCAAATCTTTATTGTGGTTGTGTATGTTGATGATATAATCTTTGGACAAAATGAAAGTATGTGTAAGAGACTTGTAGAAGAGATGCATAAATATTTTGATATGTCTATGCTTGGAGAGATTAATTTCTTCCTTGGAATTCAAATTAATCAGACAAAAAAAGGAATATTCATATCACAATAGAAGTATGCCAAGGAAATTATGAAGAATTTTAGAATGGAAGACTCTAAACTGGTATGTGCTCCCATGGTTACTAGTTGCAAACTAAGCAAGAATGAAGAATCTCCTAAGGTTGATTAGACCAAGTATAGATCAATGATTGGAGGATTGATATATCTAACTACTACTAGATTGAATATCATGCATGCAATTTTTCTTGTGGCTATATTTCAAGAAGATCCCAAAGAGTCACATGTGGAAATAGTGAAGAGAATATTAAGATACATGAAGGGCACTTTGGAACATGGCTTGTGGTATCTAAAGGATACTAATTTATCTTTGAGTTCTTACATAGATGCATATTAGGAAAGTTGTGTGGATGATAGAAAGAGTACACGTGGTGATGATTTCTTTCTTGGATGGAGATTAGTATCTTGGCCAAGCAAAAAGTAAGATTCAATATCATTATCTACTACAGAGATAGAATGCATTGTTGCACATAGGTGTCGTGAATGAAACAAAATTTGAAGGATATTAGAGTGGTATATGATGAACCTATCTCCATGTTTTTTGATAATATAAGTGTTATCAAAATTTCAAATAATTCAGTAATGCATTCAAGGACAAAGCATATTTCAATTTGGTATCACTTTTTGAGAGAGAAGGTTGTAGACAATGAAATGAAGTTGGAGTATGTGCCTACAAAAAGTTGGAGTATGTGCCTACAAAGGATCAAGTTCCAGATATCTTCACAAAGGCTCTTCCTAAGGATAATTTTGAGTGTCTCTAAGAGAAGTTAGGGGTTATTACCCCTCCTTTCAACTAGATGCAAAAGGAAATGCATAAATCTAGTGGATATCAAGATTCATTCCTTTTTTGGACTATTGATTAGTGGCTACCTATTAGGGGGAGTAGGTAGTGGCATTGTTGGTTGTTGCAGTCAGTGGGAGTAAGTTTTTTCATTTTATTGTGGTGATGTACTTTGAAGTCTTGTGAAAGGATGTAAAAGAATAGGTTGTAGAGAAGTTGCTGTTCCTCATAGGTGTTTCATTTTGGGGGGAGAAAGTATATGTGAAAGATGTCAAAGGGAAGAAAAGACCAAAAGATATTTTTTTCCATTTCCATTGGTTTCAAAGGGTGATAGAGAGAAAATTAAAAATTGATATGAAGTAAGGGGGAGAGAATTCTTAAGAGAGAAAATTTTGAAAAGTAGATGCTTGTGTAAGGGGGAGCAGTGTGCACTATGGTGTTGTATATGTGTTGGCAATTAGAGTTGTTATTTTTTTGTTGTTGATGGTTTTTCCATATGTTGCAATAAATTACAAAGGGGGATATTTTTGGAAGTTTGTTTTGTCATTGATGTCAATAGATCTTTGTTGTTATATTGATTTCAACCTATCGAGATGCTTTGATTGGTTACATTATGTTGTCATAAGTACTATCACTAATGTCAAACTCTAGTGTTTCTTTGATGAGCATGTGTTGGTGATTTTCAACCTCTTGTGTGGTTGATTTGTTGATAATATCTTCTAGATATTTAGTTTTTTTTTATGGTGCTTGGTTTCCAAGTGCTTTTGAGAAGTTTTTTAAAAAGAGGAAACCATGTGGTAGAGCATGTTTAGTGGTGTTCTAGTTTCCTCTCCACATTTCATATATATTGAATTTATGCCTATTTAGTTCATATATGTTTATCAAAAGTGTTCAAGGGTGCTATATCTAGAATTTTATTGTTTTGGATAATTGTGCAAAGAAGGTTGTGTTCACTAGTGTGTGAACTATGAAAGCAATGTTGTCTGGGAGAAATGGTTTTGCTCTGCATTTCTCTATAGTCTCATTTTTGGTTTTATAGGTCTGGGAGTGTTCTTATATTTCTTGTATCTATATGTAATCTAAGTTATTTGTGTTTTTATTCTCCACGAGGTTGGATTCAGGTGTTGCAGTGTGTGCAAGGTTAGCTAGGTGTATAGGATGAGTATATTTTTTAGGTGAAAGTTGTTGCGAAGGATTTTTTGGATTTCAAGGTGTTGATGGAATATTCCAAATTATGTTAAAGTGATGTGTGTGATCCATGAGTCATCCTTGGATTAGAGGAAGTGTGCACTTAATTATTTAATGGTGTTAACATAGGTTCAGCCAACCTTGGGTGTTTACACTAATTATGGATATGCTTCCATGTTTGTGTAAGTGTGGTGTGGTGTGTTTATGTGGATTTAGGTCCGAGTTAAGGTGTGATGTGGTCCACCTTCATTCCTCTCCACCACAAGAATGTTTTGGTGCTGACCTAATTTATATTTGCATATTTGAGTTACATAGCCGACCTTGTAGATTGTTTTCAAGGTTTAAGACAGTATATATGTGTGATGATTTGATGGGATAAATTCATGTGATGTTTGTGATGTTAAGTGTTGAGATGTGAAGTGTGAAAGTGAAAAATGTGGTGTCAGCTTTAATTCCTAAGACTACTAGAAGTAGCAAGAAAAAGGTGTCTACATTCTTTAGAGAGAATGTGAATGTTTTGGTGAAGCAGTGGTGGATCTTTTATGTTGTTCTAAGATATATTTTTCATTGTAACAATCTTTTATCTTCTTCTTTATAATTTGGTAGTGATCCCTTCTTTCTTTTGGGTAGTCTACCCTCTAGCAGTGAGTCTATTGTATTTGGTGTTGCAATTAATTTATATTGTGAGCTAATCCTCACCATGGTTTTTCCCTTCTTGGGTTTTCCACATAAATCTAGTGTTCTCATGTGGCTAGATGTGTTTTGATTATTTTTTCTCATGTTTACATTTTTCTAATGCATGATAAGGGTTTAAAGGTCATTAAGGGTTTAATGACTAAAGTAGATCTAAATATTAATGAGGACTTTGATGTTTTGATGTATAATTGATTCACCCCCCTCTCATTCATCTTGTTCATTTAGCACATGATTCTTTACTAAAAATAATGCTATAATAATGTTAATAAATCTTCTCTTGACCACCCTTGACTGATTCTAGGAATCTTAACTTTGCCCCAAATATTCCTCTTCGAGTTAAAATGGTGAAAATACTATGTATATATAAAATTAATCTAATTTACCAAAAAATAAATCCCAATGGCTAACATTTAGGATTTTAAATTTAAATAACAAATTTTCCACCTTGACATATTAAAATTTTGGGCCAAATTAAGAGGACAAGGGAACCTTCACCCACTTTTTTTGGTATTTGACAAGTCAAGGAGAAAATATTAAATGCATAACTTGGTTTTCACATTGGGTTTTTTAATAAATGTTTAAAATGGGTCATGGAATGCATAATTTAGGAGATTAGGTGCATAATTAGGTATAAGCACATAGGGGGAGAGAAAACTAGTGTGAAATTGTCAAGGGTGACAATTTACGATGCTACAATTTCATACTACTCTTAAGGAGCCATGTAATTATCATTTTGAATATCAATACAAATTACAATGGTCATGGTATATTTATTTATGTCCTTATGTGATAGGCATTAATATATCCATATAAATTTGGATATTTTCTCTAGTAAGAGAATTTGACTTATCAAGACAATGAATATATTGAATATTCTTGATAGATACTCTTCCATATAGGAAAATAACTAATGTCAATGTTTACCAAGAATTAATAAATTAAATTTTTAGTTCACCTTGTACTTCATACAAAGCCTTGAGGATGTAAAAAATTTAACCAAAATTCTTTTGACTTTATACTAAGTCTTAATTTTATGTTTTAATTTATTTAAATAGGATAGTGCAAGTTGGTCTATCTCATTTCAAGGAAATTACCAACCACACTTAGGAAAAAATGAGTACTAGAAATATCCTTCATTTATGTACAATATATACATGATTGTATCTATGGGATAAGTGTGTAGAATATGTAGTGTTCATTTCAGTTATGTTTTGATGTTAATTGTAAAGATAATGTTTACGACCTTTTCTAGGGATTTTTTCCATAGATAAAAATGTGGTTACCCTAAGTCTAATATCTAAAACCTAGGGTTAATGTTCCATCATTTCTAGGATTTCATTAGGATGTAAATCAACAAGGTGCATATATTGACATTCAACCTCCAAGGTGATTCAATTAAACCTGGATTTCATCCTTTTGAGTCTTAGGAATGAATGGAAATGATTTGGAGTGATTAGCCTAATTAAACTATGTTCCCTAATACTAAAAATGTAAGATTCTGACAACTAATAAACACAAATAGTCAAGTTTTGAAAGATTTGGAAGGTGTAGATGACTATGTACTTGTTTGGAAAAAGCAGTTTTGTTATGTCTACAAGGATGGGATCACCCAATGGTCATTGAGTCCTTGTTAAGGTGTCCTACTCAATTTTTTAGGTCCTTTGGTGGTAGATCTGAGCTTTTATTTCCTACTTGTCCCATTGTCGAAATGTCGTAAATAAATTATGTATGTGATTTTGTGTGGTTTGAAAAATTCTAGGGATTTGAATGCAACAATTCAAAATGGATCTTCAAGCTTCCATGAATCATCTTCAAATGATTGTAAGACTAGGTGTTTATAGGTGTTTATCCAATTTCCCAAAAAATAGATTCCAAAATATGACACTTAACAATTAGAATTTTGAAGGAAATGGCATTTCACGGAGCTCTGGTGCGAGCTAGGGCCCGTGTGCCCTAGCTTGCCTCGCTGGTTTTCTGCGCGCGCCGGTGGCTGCTTTCTGCTCGCGGGGGGAGTTTTTTTCTGTGTTTGCAGGGGTCTGGAGGGGATTGGACAGGGGTTTGATCTCCTCTCTTCTGTGGCTGGGCTCTTTCTGGCCACTGTCTCTGGTGCGGGGATCTTTTGGATGTGAGACACGAAGTCGTTTGAGCTTTTGGGCCGTCTGCCTTGCCTCTCTCTGTCTTCTTTTTGGTGCTTGGGCTTGTTTTGCCATGGAGATTCCAGGCCTAGCTTCTTCCTTGGATTTGGAGATGGCAGATCCATCCTCTTTGTTGCATGTCAGTAACAAGGATCGGACTATGCTTCCTCCTTCTGGGGAGGGTACCTCCTCGTCAAAAGGGGCTTTTCAAATTAAAAAAGTGAATGGATGTTTGGAGAGATCGGAGGATAGACCAGTTTTAGTTATTCAGCCTAAGCAGGTTTTAGAGGATGTTGATTACTGGTGCAAGCATTCCCTTATCTACAAATTTTTGGGCCTTCGCCTATCTCTTCCTGTGTTGGAGTCTTGGGCTCGTCGGGTTTGGAACCCTGAAGGAGATATGGAGATTCTTTTAGCGGCTAATAACTATTTCCTGGTTATTTTCTCAAGCATGTCAGACAGGAATAGGGCTTTTGAGGGTGGCCCTTATTTCTTTAACCAGGTTGGACTTTTTATCAAGCCTTGGCATATGGGCTTCAACTCTGCCGAAGAGATCCCGTCGTGGGTGCCTGTGTGGGTTCATTTGCCGAGGCTTCCGTTGGAATTCTGGAGGGAAGATATCCTCCACTCAATTTCTTTACTTCTTGGGAAACCTGTTGGTTCGGCTTCTCAAACCCAAGATCGTAAGGTAATTTATTTTGCTCGTATTTGTGTTGAAGTTGATTTGAATAATCCATTACCAGACTCTATGGAAATTTGCATGGGTTCTTCCTCCTGGATTCAACAGCTAGATTACGAAACCCTTCCGTTCAGATGCAGAATTTGCCATGAATATGGTCATCTACATCGCAGATGCCCTAGATTGAATTCTTCCCCCTTGCCTGCCTCTGGACCTCCTAGGTTGAACAAGGGGAAAGCTCCTGTGTCTGATGGGCCTATGGATAAGGAGGGATTTATCCCGGTTAAAACCCGTAATAAGGGCAAAGGCAAGAAGAGACCCTAGATGGATAGACAGGAGGATGACACATTTAACAGGTTTGAGGTTCTAGATAGCGTAGTCCAGGAAGATGGTATTCCAATTGAGCTTTCTTCTGGGGTTATGGGTCAGGTAGAGAATCAGGAGGTGGATGCAAGGAAGGAGGAGCCGATTCTATCGTCAGGGGCTCAACAAGTTTGTCAGCCGGCCTTGGACTTGCCCTCTCAAGTTCAGAATATTGGTGGCATCCAGGAGTCACTGATTATGGTGGGTAATGTTAGGTTGGATCCTTGTCCTTGATCCTGTGAAGAGTGGTGCTCCTTGCCTTGCATCAAAAATCTTTTAAAAAGGGACCTCTAGATAAACAGTCAAGGAGTGGAAGGAAGACTGATCAAGAGAAGGTTAAGATAATGGGTGATACGTTGGTTGAGTCTGGGTCTGTGAAACCCATTGATTCCCACTTCTCCCACCCCCCTAAATGTTAGTTTTATCATGGAATGTAAGGGGGTTGAACAGCATCCCCAGACAAAAGGTTGTTCACAGATTAATCGAGTCTCAGGCTCCGGATGTGGTCTTCATACAGGAAACCAAGCTTACGGTGGATGGTTTGAATAATTGTGCTTTGCGTATCTGGCCCCATGGCTATTGGCAGGGGGTTGGGGCATTGGGCAGTTCTGGGGGGGTGGCTTGCTTCTGGAACCCGAGGAAAGTCACCCCCTTATGGTGGGTTTCTAGCCAGTCTTCTATCTCTATGGTTGCCTCCATTTTTGAAACTGGAGAAAGATGTCTTTTCTCCAATATTTATGCTCCTTCTGACCTTCCTGGTAAGACCAACCTTTGGGATCATATCAAGTTTGTCCATTCTCTGGACCCGTTTCTCCCTTGGATTTTGGCTGGTGACTTTAATGCTGTTATTAGTATGGATGAAAAATGAGGAGGGTTAGCCAGGCTTGATCCTTCTTCTCTTTTGCTCAGAGATAATATCAGTCTCCTTAATCTCATTGATGTGAAGCCAATCAATGGAATTTTTACTTGGAATAATAGGAGGTGTGGTGATGAGGCTATCTCAGAACGACTCGATAGATTTTTGGTGTCCTGTTACTGGATGAGTAGTAGGTGGACTACCATTTCTGATATCCTGGATTGGAGGGGATCTGATCACTGGCCTATCAAACTTTGTGTCTCCTCTTATGGGGTCACCAAAAATCCTTCTTTCAAATTTCAATTGATGTGGTTACGAGATCACTCTCTTCGGGATCTGGTGCTGGATTGGTGGTACGAAGGGCTTCCTGCCCACGGGAGGGCCATGTACACTTTTTGTAAACGGCTCCAACATGTGAAGTATAGGCTTAAGAGGTGGAATAAACAATGCTTTGGGAACCTGCATGCTCAGAAACTTGCTGCTCAGTCCAAGCTGGATAGTGTCACTCGTCAGATTGAGACCATGGGCTGTCCTCTAACCTTTTGAATGCTGAATCCTTGGCCCTTAAGGGCTTAGAAGAGTGGGAGCTTCGGGAGGAGATTTTTTGGAAGCAAAAATCCCGTATTGATTGGCTTCAGGAGGGGGACAGGAACATGTCTTTCTTTCATAATTCGGTTAAGGCCCATAGGCAGGGGAGCTCTCTTTCCACGCTTGTCTCGAGTGATGGAACCCTTCTCTCGTCGGTGGTGAAATTTCCAGGGAAGCTGTCAACTATTTTTCTAATCTTTTTACAAAGGAGGATATTGCTGCTAGAACCGAGGAGAGGGCTATCTTGGATTCTATTCCTCGCTTGGTCTCGGATGAGATGAATGGGGCTCTTTTGGGTCCAATCTTGTTGCCTGAATTGGAGAAAGTTGTGTTTAGTATGAAAAAAGGCAAAGCTCCTGGCCCAGATGGGTTTCCGATTGAGTTCTTCCAGGAATTTTGGGAAATAATAAAGTCTGATCTCCTTGAGGTGGTTCAGGAATCCCTTAGGAACAAACAAATGCTTAAGTCTTTGAACTCGACTTTTCTGGCTCTCATACCTAAGAAGGAGGGGGCTAACCGGATGGAGCAATTCAGGCCTATTGCTTTATGCAACGTTGTCTACAAGATTATCACCAAATTAATTGCTGAGAGACTCAAACCTCTCCTTGGTGCTTTGATTTCAGCTGAGCAGGGAGGTTTTGTGGAAGGGAGACAAATCTTGGATGGTGTCGTGATTGCTACAGAGGTTATTCACTCTATGGCTTCATCTAAGGAGAGGGTGATGTTCATTAAGCTTGACATGGCTAAAGCTTATGATCGGGTGAGCTGGGAGTTCCTTCAGAATATCCTCTTGGTCTTTGGCTTTAAAGAGGAATGGGTGAATTGGGTCCTCAGTTGTGTTACCTCATCCTCCTTCTCCGTTCTCATTAATGGGGAATCTTCATATTGGTTTAGTGCTTCTCGGGGACTTCGGCAAGGGGACCCTCTTTCCCCTTACCTTTTCATTATCATGGCTGAGGGTCTTGGTAGATTTATTAAATCTCAGGTGTGATAGGGTCGTATTCACGGCTGGTGCTGGAATAATGATCTCCCTCCTTGTTCTCACGTTCAATTTGTGGATGATACTAGTCTGATGGGCTTGGCTAGAATTAGCGAGGCTATGAATTTCAGGAGAAATTTAGACATCTACTTGAAAGCTTCTGGTCAGAGTATTAATGATGATAAATCTTCCATTTATTTCTTTAACACTCCTCGTCTCATTCAAAACAGGATTGCCAGGATTCTAAGATTCCAAATTGGATCTCTTCCCCTGATGTACCTAGGGATTCCTTTGGCTTTGGGACCTCAGCGGAGAAATTTTTGGTAGGGGATATTAGATAAGTTCCGGAGTAAGGTCAGTCATTGGACTTATAGATGGCTCTCATCTGCTGGTAGGGTGCTTCTCCTAAAAGTTGTGGTGCAGGCTCTCCCTATTTATAGGTGTTGTGTGCAGATTCCTCCTGCCTTCTTTATGAGGGATTTTGATGCTCTTTCCCGAAAATTCCTTTGGTCGGGTTACCTTCTTTCCTTAAAGTGGAGTTTAGTCAAGTGGGAGTCTGTTTGTAGGCCGAAGCATGTTGGGGGCCTTGGCCTTAGGTCTATGGCTCTTATGGTTATGACTTTGGCGGCTAAGCTGTATTGGAGATGGTGCAATAACCAGGATCAGGATTGGGCCAAGATTCTTGCTTTCAAGTATGTTCCTGGTGTTGAGAGCTAGGATGTGCCACGGATTGCCCTGTTGCGCAAAGGTTCTTGCATTTTGGATATTCTTAAGAAGGGAGCTCAGCTTGTTAGGAATGGTCTCTTATGGATCTGTAATAATGGCTTTGATGCTCTGTTTTGGCTGGACTCTTGGGATGGACACCCTCCCATCCTATCTAGTTTCCCTCAGCTTCTGCCTCTCTGCCAGGTGTTCTCTAATGTTGGTTGGATTAAGGTGGAGCATTTTAAAACTGTTAAGCGTATTGGTCATCTAGAGGTGTCATGCTGGAAGGATCCGCAAGAGTGGCCTGTGGGTGGTTCTGAAGAGGATCGGGCAGCCTTGTGTAAAGTCTTGGAGGGTAGGCTCTGCAGCTCTCTGAAGGAGAGGGACAAATTGGCTTGGAGTCCTAGCCCAAAAGGTAATTATACTGTTGCTCAAGGCTATGCTGTGCTTGATAGGAATTTACATGGTCCTGCTGAGGTGCCTTGGTGGAGGAAGGTTTGGAACAACTTTTCTTGGCCCAAGTGTAACTTCTTTTTATGGTTGGCTGCCCAGAGGAAATGTCTTACTTGGGAGAACCTTCACAAAAGGGGGTTTCAGGGACCTTCCATTTGTGTTCTTTGTTTGAGCAGTGAAGAGTGTTCTTCCCACTTGTTCTTTCATTGCCCCTATTCTCGTGAGATTTGGCACAGATGGTGGGAGGCTTGGCATCATGGTTGCATTCATGCTTCCTCTCTTATTGAGTTTTGGGAGAGCCTGGGCAGGCCTCCTGCGAAGACTCCTTTTCTTCAGGTGGCCTGGTTCATTGGGCCTATTTTCATTCTTTGGAACCTTTGGCTAGAAAGGAACCATAGAGTTTTTTGTGATTCCAGATTAGATAGGGGGAAACTATGGAAGAAGATTATCAGTAGGCTTCAGGAGACTATTCAAGCCAAATGTGATATGTCTGAAAGTATTGATCCCGGGGATGTTGCAGTTGTGCGGGATCTGAGCTTGGGTGTTAATAGTAGGGGTTGCATTGCTGGTATTATGCCCCGTCGTGTCAAGAAACGGGTCTGCCGTGATGGGAGATGGGCACCTCCTCTTGATGGGGTCCTAAAGATTAATACTGATGGATCTTCTCGTGGGAATCCTGGGCATGCTGGCATTGGGGGTGTTGGTAGAAGTAAAGATGGTGATGTTGTTTTCTACTTCTCTGTTTACAAAGGGCTTTACTCTAATAACCTGATGGAGGCCCTGGCTATTAAGATTGCTGTTGAGAGGAGTTGTTCTCTTGGCTGGAGGAGGATTATCTGTGAGTCTGACTCTTATATTGTTGTGGATATGTTGAACAACCAGAGGTTGGATGGTGTTAGTTGGCATTTATCTTTGATGGTCAGACAAATTCTAAGTGTTTGCAGTTCTTTGGAATCTGTCTCTTTCTGTCACATCCCTAGAGAATGGAATACTGTGGCTGACTGCTTGGCGAAGTGGGCCTCGGAGAAAGGGGATGGTTGGGATATCAGTGGTAGGGATGAGTTACCTTCTGATTATCAGGGGACTTTGGAGAGAGCTTTATTGGAAGACAAGACTATGTAGTGTTGTAGTTTAGTTTGTTGGCTGTTTGCCTTTTTATTGAGCCTGTGGCTCTTGCCTTGTAATTCGCTTTGGTTTGAATAATTTTTTTCCCCTTTTAAAAAAAAAAAAAAAAAACAATTAGAATTTTGAATGTTAAAATGCCACCAAAACATATCCAAAAATAGGTCCTAGCTAAGATGGGGGACCCATTCACCCATGGGCGAATGGGTCCTAGCCCAAATTTCCAAAACACTTAGTTTTGGGGCAACATATGAGTTAGATGCATTTATTCAATGTTTGTTTATTAAAAAATGGGACAAATGGGCTCAATAATATATAATTTTAGGTCATTATGGAGTCAATTAGGCTCAAAATTTTTGGGGGAAAAAATAGTGTTAAATTATTAAGGTATACAATTTTCTATGCTACATTTAGCCCCCACTTTAGTGAGAGTATGAAATTATGTAGTGCCCCTCCATGATTCATCCTTTTATGATGTTTATGTTAGATGCTTGTAGATTCCTTTTATGTCTTACGCACTCTTTTCTTGTGGTTAAAACATTTTATAATGACATTTGTTACATTACGTTACTATGTTAGATTATGTAATACTCAAGACTTGTTAAGATGCTAGGTTTAGATAGGTTATGTTTATTGTTTATGTTTACTATGAGAATAAGAGCTATTTCTTTATGATTAAATATTGATGATGTATTAGGATGTTAGCATACTAACCTTTAGTAATGATACGCTTAGATCATTGCCATGACTATGTGTGATGTCCTAGGTAATTAGGACTTGTTACGTGTGTTTATAGATATGCTTATCATATTGATACATGTTATGCATATTCTAATGACTAATGGAATAGTGATGTTACATGTTTATTAGTCTTTGATTATTTTGATGATGATTATGACATGTTTATGAATATGCTAGAAATATAATGTGTTACCTTATTTTGGAATGGTTTATGATTATTGATGTTACGGGATGTTATTTGATGTGGATGGAAGGATGTCGTATTTCTCACTTGTGAGAACCCTATGATGTTTTGATTTGCTTTCACTAGGTATGGGATGATTATATATATGTGAAAAAACATTTTTTGTGTTGCAGGTTGCAAGTACTAAGCATCGACTCCACTTGAATTGGAAAGTCTGAGTGTGTCTTAAACCCAATGGAACAGTTGATCGAAGATATCTTTCTATCCCCTACCCTAGCCATCATCCTCAAAGAGGATGAATATCTAGTATGATACCTTGTCGTATGTTAGTATTGTCTATGGTCAACTGGTCTTGCTTTTTGACCCTGGTTAGTAGTCTGGTATTGTTTGGCTTTTGGTTGTTTAATTTAAAATTGTTTGACAAATTTTGTTTATGGTTAATTGATGCATTAAATTAAGTTTTTAAATAAAAAGGTGCGATGATAAATAAATATAAATATATTAATTAATAATCATAGTTCATAATAAATTAAATGTGTAATATAATATTAAAATAAAATAAAAATTGTAATGAAATGTTGTAATCAATAAATAGTAAAAATAATAGAAGATAGAAAAGTTTTTTCATGCAGTTCATGCACAACATTGAACAGATTTTTGAAAAAGAATCTTAATGGTTTTTGGGGATTTTGTGAGATTTTATTGGATTTTTGGTTTTGGAAAAGGAACAACCTTCTTTTTGTAAATATTTTTCCTTTTGTAGAGGATTATTCATTCGGTTTTGGGGAAAGGAGTAAGGGTTTGCAAAATTTCTCATATTATTGTGGTTGTTGACGGAAAAGGGAAAACCCTCAAGTTGTTCAAAAAGGAGATAGATCATGGTGACTATTAATGAGGGTTTCCTACCGTACTAAGCTCACACATTCTCCATTGTTCATATTTGGAGAAAACTACAATAGCTCATCTCTAAAAAAAAAAAGAAATAGTATGTTGCATGGGAGGAAGGTGATGAGAATTTCCTAGTCATCTTCTGTCATCGATACAAGTATGTTAGGCTTAAGGTAAGGCCATGATTTATCCTTTCGAATCATTTGATAATCATTTAAAGTGTATCATGATATCACATTGTTTTTTCTTCCCATAAATGATTCTTATTCTTCAAAATATACTTTCTATTTTCTATCACACATATTTGAGACATAAAGCATTTTAAGTTTTTCTTTCGTGTCTCTTACCTACTAATATTGTATGCACCATAGCCACTTTACCCTAGTTTTTAGGAGTGATCAAAAGAGCCTCACTCCAAGTAGGGTTTTGATGTTCTCGAACTAGTTGTGAATACTAGAGTATGGACCTTGGTGTAGGAGCACCTTGTTCACTGAATGCCTTCAAAAGGAAAAATTATAAAATTTGAGTTTTCAAGTCTAAAGCAATGTAAAAATGTGTTGTGAAGGTACTAATTAATGTAATAAAGTCTCAAATAGGTCTTTAAGGGGGTCAATTATGTCAATTTGCAAATAATGTTGTTTTGTTGCACAAATTGCAAAATTGTCAATTATGTAAAAATGCAAAAAAAAGAGCAAAAAGGACAAGAATGTGAAGGTTCATCTCATTGTAGAAGGTGGTTAGTTAATTGAATATGGAAAGGTGGGTGTTATAACTATTATAAACCTCTTTAAAAGAGCATTGTGAGGTTGTGGCAGCATGGAAGTTTGTATTCTTCAAGAGTTTGTATTAATAAAAGTACCGTGTTTATAGAATACAAAATTTCCTTTATGTTATTTACTAGTTGTACGACCTATACAAAATTATTAGGCTCTAACTCTTGTTTCTTTAGATAGATTAGTGAGTTATCTTTCCTTTCATACCACTTTGAAGGGATTTGATTGAATAAAACACTAGTTTGAGTATAATCTTTGCATACCTATTTGCAACCCAATATAAGGGTTTGAGAGTCTAGTTAGGTTTTTAATGACTACTCCACTAATTTAGGCTTTGTAGTTTGGTGGAGTAGGTTAGGGTTGGATGTTTTAAGTTGTGTGTGTGTTGAATAATGCAAGGGAAGCCAATAATTTATTGTTTGGTTGTTGATCACTCAAAAAATATAGAGTTTCCTTCATGAAAAGTGTGGCTCCATGATGGAAAATGATGGGAAAGAATGCAATCAGATTGGAAGAGAGTTTGAATAGTTTGGGAATACCTATAAAATTTTTATTGAAGTATTTTTAAAGTGGCAGAAGGTTTCAAGTGCACTATTCCAATAAACCCTCATTTGTTAAGCTTATTTTGTGCATAAAGTAAGGGTTTTGTAGATCAACATTTTATTGGGCCTTTTAGTCCCTGAATGTTGATGAATCTTAAGTTTTGAGACTTGTTAAAAGACTGTTTAAATTCCTTTTGTGTTTTGGTGGTGATTTAAGACTACTTCCTTTCTAATTTTGGTCTAATTGAGGCACATTTGCAGTGTACAGTCAAGTTTTATGATGTTTACTTCAAAACAAGTTTATCTAATGTTAAAGTATGTGATTGTATGTCAAATTGGGTTCCTAAATGTGCAAATATTTAGTGATGGTTCAAAGTGGATTGAATGATGCACTCAATTTAGGCATGTTGCAATACTACTAGGGTTTTGACTATGGCTGCAAGAAAGTGAAATTCTATGAAAATAGGGGTGTAAGTGATTGTCTCTGTGTTGTAACTTTCAAGGTGATGCTATTGAAGGTGTATTGATGTTTTGGAAATGGTCTTGAAGCCAAATATGTTGTTTTGGTGTATTTGAACAATGTGAAATCAAGGTGTCTTGAATGTGCAAAGTGGTATTTGACTGCAAAAGTTATAGAATCTGATGGTCTAGTGTTATGAAGATGTGTTACTAGTTTGTTTCTGACAAAGTATGATTGTTCAAAGGTGTTACAAGGTCTGGTAATAGGTTTGAAGCAAGAATGGATGAGCGGTTGTCTTTTTTCCTTTAATGAGACAAATTAGAATGAATGGTTATTTGGTGAATAGTGAAAATGTGGTTGGTTCAGAGTTTCTAATGGTGTTATTATTTTGGTTCAGTCAATTAGATGCTGGTTAAGTTTTGTTTGAATCTGATGAAGGTCTGGAATACTGATGTGGTGACTTGGCTTATTGGTAGCCTTGTAATTTCAAGTGAAATTGATGAATTTTGGTGAATGGATAAGTGAGTTTTTGATGAATTTTGATGAAATGAATAATGAATTTTTGGTTATTCGTGAATTGATCTTCTTAGTTGTGGTTTGGGTCACAAGAACCCTTGATGGTTTGTGGTTTTTGGTAGATGCTCTTTGCATCAAACCTCAAATTTCATAGTGTTTTCTTAGTCTTTCTATCGTCTCCTATTCCATGATTTCACCCTTGTTTTGATCAAATCTCCCTCTATCACCTCTATGTCCCTACTGTAAGCACAAATTGTAGGGAACTTGAATGTATTTGATAATTCCTTATTTTCAAATAATGAATTTGTATGGGATGCTTGTAAGCAAGGTCGCAATCTAAATCTCTTGTTTGCAATTGCTAAACCCTACCCAAGTGAATGCATTTCTGATGCAAATGATCCTTTCATCATGATCTAATCCTCTCATCTAATTTGTAGTAATTCTTTTCTTCCATCACGATATCTCTTGAGACCATGATATTTGGTAGCATTTGTCAAACATTTTTTTTTTTTATGGTAAGATCATTCAAGACTACATATGAATTATATTTCATGAGAGGGGGTCAGTTTGAAACATGAGCCACCCTAGCCAAGTTCCCTAGCCTATGCTCCCTCTCTCTACCATGTGGATCTGCCACCTTAGCATGCACAATAGGGTTAAGACTATATTTATTTGATGCTACAAAATGTGTTTTCTTTCTTCCATTTTACAATTGATGCTTTTTGCTTGGTAGTCAATGGGTATGTATAATGTATGGTATTCAAAGAATAAACTACATGTTGGTAATCGATGAATGTACTATATGTTTAGTATTTGATGTATAAATATTATGTTTGGAATTTGATACTGTCCATTGTGTTTTCATTTTGATACATTTTGATATGTGTTTTGATAAAGTCCTTGTGATTTCCTCTCATTGATTATGTATATGTTGACTAGCATTAAAAATATATTATGACTTCATTTTGATGATAATATAATATATATAAATATCAAATATATATATATGTATATGTATATGTATATATATATATATGTATATGTATATATATATATATTTGTATAGATATATTATAGTCTAGTGAATAGTGAAGAAAGAAAATGTTATTTAATTAAAGAATTTAAATTGGAATCTTTAATTGGATGGGTATTACTAGCAAGAATATTAAAATTATTAAAAGTGAATAAATTATTAAAGAGAATTTATTTATTTTAATATAGGTAATTGTATAATTTGTGGATGTATGATGATTATTTTTATATAGTTTAGTTATAGTTGATTAGTAAAATTGACTTGTAATTTAAGTATTTGGAGTATTGTTATTATCGTTATTATCAAGTATAAATATTTGGAGTAAATAATCCTTTAACTAAAATATGGATTAAGTGAAAATGAGTGATTGACATAATGCCATATTAGAAAGAGTATTTTCCAAGGTTATAATGCTATGATTGTTTGGTTGCATTGAACAATGTGCTTGACTTTGGATTGGGTGATTTGTAATTGTCTAAAAAGTTGGTGTCCCTTGTGTAGAATTGTTTAAGGTCAATTTTCATAGGCCTAGGAGAGGGTATTATATGTGTGAATCATCTTATGATTGTTTTACCTTGGAGGTGGTTTTCCAAAGTTTTGGGTTGTGTGCCTTGTGAAATTGTAAACCCTATGAGTGTTTCCTTTATCTTGTATGGTTTCATGTGATCATAATAAATGTGCAAGATGGTCAATGCCTTGCTTGATGTGTAGGGTTTACTAGTTGCAAGTAGGGGGATTGGCTCTCCATGGGATCCAAGACCCAAAGTGGTGCCCAGGATAACCCATGGGAGGGTTTCTTAATCCAGTGATAACCTTAATAAGGAATTAGGGGGATGGGTAGAATTCACATTAATCAAGATAATGTATGCCTCACTCATGGCTCAAGTGCTCATTTAGGCTTGAGATGAGATGGGAAGGCTTGGAATGCAAAGATCAATTGCCTCATCCTCATGAAAGGTATGTTGATTCCGCATGAGTTTGAATGGGGTCAATAATTGGTAGAGGCTACTAGGATAACCCAAGATGGGGGCCGGGAGCCTAGGAAGATCTATTAGGATAACCCATATCAAGCTATGTGATGATACTCCTCCCTATTGTAGTCTAGCATTCCCTAGTTGTACTTTCCCTTCTATTGTGTGTGTGCCTCTGGAATTGAAGTCAGTGTTGTAAGTGATGTTGTGTTGTGAGTAGTGTTGTGTCAGAGTCCATGTATACCCCTGATTGTGTCAGCCTATTGCTTTCTTGACTATCTATTTGAAGTGGGACCTAGTGTAATCTCCATCACAAGGGGTGGACCTTAGGGTTCCACATGCTCAAGAGGTTGGTTCTTTTTCCTCCATTGGGTAGCCTTGCTGCATGATTCATGTGCATGGAGATTGTTCAATATGTTGTGGACTCTAGATCCTATTCTATTTGAGGAGACAACCTTTCATGTAATTGTATTGGATTGTATATCTGTGTATCTCTTATTGTAATCAAATGTATTCTTCCCTCATGTACTCAAGGAAGCTTTGTTATAAATCTTGTAATGGTGTAACAGATGTTGGGTAACTCTCTTGTAATGAATATTGTAAAATGATGTATCTTACATATGTTAATTATTTAGAAATGATCTTTAATGTTGTTTTCTCAATGACATGTTATGGAAATACATAATGTAGAATCATATAATGTGGTGATTTAAAATGAACTTTGTTTGTTAGATTAATCATGTTATCATAGTAGTTAATGAAATGATTCTAGTTTCTTGGTTGATAGTTATGTGAGTAGTGCGGTCATGGAACCTTAGAGGTCCTAGGATTAGATTATATGTTATTTTATATTGTGCAATCTATTGTGTATTTCACTTAAAAAAATTATATTGTTCCATTATTGTGGCATAGTTGTGTTGTCCTTTTGGGTTTCTTGGTGGGGCATTACACCTGGTATTAGAGCCTAGGTTCATGCACCACTGGGTACTCTAGATACATATGAGCCCATTATGTGGGGTAGTAGTGTAACTTTAATAGTTAACCTTGAATCTTTCATTTCAAGTCTTCTTGGTTGTGCACTCCCTAGACCTCACCTTATGTTTGCTCGTGCTTGTACTCTTTCTCTCTTCTCTCTAGAAATTATAGCTATGTGCATTATGTGTATTCACATTTTGTGCATGCCTTTTTGATACAAGAAATTGTCATAGGATACTATGTGATATTTGTTTCTCTTGTATTTTTTCTTTAGTACTCGTTGAATGTTAAGGATGGTGTTGAGTGTATGATTGATCATTTTGTATGTATTCCCTTAAATGATGTTACCAAGAATGATCATACTACTAGCTTTATTACAAATAAGTAGTATGTCTACCTTCCTTATAAATAGTAGGATAGCATGCTTGTGTTCCACATAATAATTTGACTTAGAATAAGATAAAATGCATATGCGAACAATTTTTTTAGTGAGCATATATTAGCTGAATGATGTCTTTCTCTCTCCCCCCTCTTTCTTTTCCAAGTTTGATATGAAATATAAAAGTTGTTGATTTATGCAGTATACCAATTAGATGTATAGAAATGTTCATGTATGTGATACTGAATGCAAAAGGATTGTTTGTATAATGTCACCTCTCAGTAAGGAAATAAGAACTATCTGTTGCATTTATAATGTTAGAAAATGTGAGAAATATTAGAATTTGCACATTTAAGAGCATGCAGTACAAAGATACATGTAGATAGTAATGTTATTTCTAGAAAATTTGATCTTTTTTGCATGATCTTACTTAATTGGCATATATATATATGCATTGATTAATTGACAACTCCCCCTCTCTCTTCTCTCTTTATTGGAAAATTAGATTCATAAGGACACCACTTAGGAATGTATTAGACATAAATAGAGGCATTGAATGCTTAGTAAGGAATAAAATCTGAATTACATAAATAGAAAATGCTTGTTTAGAATTGAAATTTTGTATCTAGGAGTTCATGCATCACATATAGGACTCTATTTTTAAAAGTAAGTAGGTAGAACAAATTTTCATGGATAGTATAGGAAGTTCTTATAAATATTATATTAATGAACCATGTTATAGAATAGGTTTTGAATAAGGAAAAGATGGTGTATTGCTTGTAAATTTTTCATAGAAAGTTTGAAATCATTCGTTCATGTCCCTAGTGGATTTGGAATTATGTATGTCCTTAGCTGTTGGAAAAATTTATGGACTTTTAAATGTTTAAATTAGATTTTTGATAGGAAATAAGTTGATGTGATGTATGTTTGAAAATTAGTGTGATGATACATGTAAAGGAAATATACAAAAAGGGTTATAATATTTGATTCGCAAGGGGATAAGTGAGTGGATTTGTTTAAGATGTGTTAGGGAATTATCATAGGTAATAGGAGTGATTATAGTTTGGTATTGTTGTTAAGTCTTGTTTATAAATAAAGTAATGAGGTTTGCCTAATGAAAATGATGATGTGACTAAAAATGTTTGTTACTAATGTGCATGTCTTGTATTTGAGTTTTGGGTGACTAAATTGTTATGTGGCATTATGAAGAGCACTCTATTTGTCTACATCCTATGCACTATGCATTGTGAATGATATGGTGTAGTAGTGAATCATAAACAAAGAATCTAAAATTAGTTTTCATTATATTTATGATCTTGTGAATGTAATTATTTTGTGAATGAGATATCAGAATGAACTTGGTTAGTGTTGAATGTATACCTTGTGTGGGTGTGAAACACTGTAATTCCCTCTCTCTCTTGTATATGTTATTTACATAAAGGATGACTGCATGAACACTAACTGTGTGTAAGGATAATATTGTAATGTATGAAAAGATAGTAAATGAATGTAAGAAGTAGGAAACCATGATTGTTTGATTGCTATCCAAATTTTCTTAAGAAATTTGTATTATATTTGTATGGCCTGATGTGTCTGGTGTACAATCTCTAGCGCGCTTAGGACAATGTGGTCTTAGGTGTCATGTAGCAGTTACTCCCTTTTGTGTTGCTGATATTAGTCACCTTATTTTATGGTTAAGTTTGGTATGGAATTTTTCCAAGTTATGTTTAGATTGGTGTTTGTAATGTTGAGGGTTGGCATGTTCTCTTTTGATTTCTTATACTAGGATTGGCCACAAAACTCCTTTCTTTTTATTTTTGTTGTGACACTTGTCATGTTTTACTCATTATGGGTGTTGAATTGTTGGCATTTTTTGTGATTTAGTGTTGAAATTGATATTTTATCCTCTTGGGTATTCTTTTTCAATCTCTTATGGTGTTCATTCCAAACGTTTGGTATTGATGGCCCTAGACTTAATTCTAGAGTGTTGTTTTATTAGTTTCAATTTGAACTTTTGATAGTGTGTTAAGGGAGAATATCGTAGAGATTGGAGCTAGCCATGTTGGGTAACTAAATGGTATAATGTAGATTTGAATAAATGAAATCTGTTTTCATGATGAGGTGCATTTGTAATCGTTTTAATCTTATGGGATGCTAGAGAAAAGTGTGTTTTGGATAAAGAAGTTCACATAATATGTGTTAGTGAGATGATAATGAACTATAGATTCTTTCGACAAATGATCATGTAAGTTTTGTAGAGCTAAATAATATGAATTCTAGTGTGCATTTTATGTGAATATGGTGTGTGTTAGAAGTTATAATCATGCGTTGATATTATTTTCATTTCTCCTGGTTGAGACTTTACTACGCTTTAAGTTTAGTTTAAGATTAGCACTTTTATTGCTTATATAGATGATAGGATAGAGTTGACATGGTCAAAAAGAGTAAGTTATTGTGTTTGTGTTTTATGGATTCCCACTCTATAATGAGAATGTTGAATGAAAATCTTACCCTACAAGGATGTTTGTTAGAGTGGTAACTTTGGGTAGGTGTTTGAGTGAATTGGTATGTTTAATGTAATTAGTGAAAAGTGATGTATCTTGTTGTATCATTTATGAAATGCATTCATTTTGAAAACTATGTGACGTAAAGAAAATCCTTGCTAATCCTATTTTACTTTAGGGTTTAGGAAAAGGAAGAACAATGAATAGGTTAGGACATTTTTTTACCTATTGATGAACTCTAATCATAGGTAAGTTAGTTATGTTTCTTGTATTTACATTAAAGGAAAGGTAAACATGGTATTATTTAATAAATTTTAGGAATAATGTGTGTATGTTTTATTCTAACCTTGCAACTTCTAGGAGTAAGTTGAATCTTAGGGGGGGAGGATGTAGTGCCCATCCATGATTCACCCTTTTATGATATTTATGTCAGATGTTTGTGGATTCATTTTATGTCTCAGTTACCCTCTTCTTATGGTTAAAACATTTTATAATGACATTTGTTATAGTACATTATTATGTTAGATGATGTAATACTCAAGACATGTTAAGATGCTAGGTTTAGATAGGTTATGTTTATTTTTTATGTTTACTATGATACTAAGAGCTATTTCTTTATGATTACATGTTGATGATGTATTAGGATGTTAGCATACTAACCTTTAGTAATGATATGCTTAAATCATTGTCATGACTATGTGTGATGTCCTATGTTAGGACTTGTTACGTGTGTTTATAGATATGCTTATCATATTGATATATGTTATGGATATTATAATGACTAATGGAGTAGTGATGTTAGATGTTGATTAGTCTTTGATTATTTTGATCATGATTATGACATGTTTATGAATATGATATAAATAGAATGTGTTACCTTATTTTGGAATGGTTTATGATTATTGATGTTATGAGATGTTATTTGATATATTATATGATGCTTTTAATTGCTATTAAGGTGTGGAGGGAAGGATGTCATATTTATCACTTGTGAGAACCCTACAATGTTTTGATTTCCTTTCACTAGGTGTGTGATGATTATATATATGTGCAAATATGTTTTGTGTGCTGCAAGTTACAAGTACTTGACATCGACTCCACCTAAATTGGTAGCATGCCTTAAACCCACTGGAACAGTTGATCGGAGATAGCACTTGGTCCCCTACCCTAGCCATCATCCTTGAAGAGGATGAGTATCTAGTCTGATACCTTGTCGATCTGTCAGTGTTGTATGTGGTCAGCTGGTCTTGCTTTTCGACCCTGGTTAGTGGTATGGTATTGTTTGGCATTTGGTTGTTTAATTTAAAAATTTTCAAAAAAATCTTGTTTTTGGTTAATTGATGCATTAAAATAAGTTATTAAATAAAAAGGTTCTATGATAAATAAATATAAATATATTTATTAATAATCATAGTTTATAATAAATTAAATGTGAAATATAATATTAAAATAAAATAAAAAATGCAATAGAATGTTGTAATTAATAAATAGTAAAAATAATATAAGAAGAAAGGTTTTTTCATGCAGTTCATGCACAACATTGAACAAATTATTGAAAAAGAAACTTAATGTGTTTTGGGGATTTTGTGAGATTTTATTGGATTTTTGGTTTCGAAAAAGGAACAACCTTCTTTTTGTAAATATTTTTCCTTTTGGGGAGGATTATTCATTCGGTTTTGAGGAAGGGAGTAAGGGTCTACAAATTTTTTGATATTGTTGTGATTGTTGGGGGAAAAGGGAAAACCCTCAAGTTGTTCAAAAAGGAGATAGATCATGGTGACTGGTAATGTGGGTTCGCTACCATACTAAGCTCACACATTCTCCATTATTTAGATTTGGGGAAAAATCCAATAGCTCATCTAAAAAAAAAACACTAAATAGGATGTTGCATGGGAGGAAAACAATGAGAATTTCCTAGTCATCTTCTGCCAATGATACAAGTATGTCAGGCTTAAGGTAAGTACATGATTTATCCTTGTGAATCGTCTGCTAAGAATTTAAAGTGTATCATGATTTGTTCTTCCCATAAATGATTCTTATTCTTCAAAATATGCTTTCTATATTCTATCACATATATTTGAGATATCAAGAATTTTAATTTTTTCTTTCGTGTCTCTTACCTACTGATATTGTACGCACCATAACTACTCTACCCTAGTTTTGAGGAGTGATAGGAAGAGCCTCACTCCAAGTAGGGTTTTGAAGCTCTTGAACTAGCTATGAATAATAGAGTATGGACCTCAAATTTCTTAGTGTTTTCTTAGTCTTTCTATCATCTCCTATTCCATTATTTTTCCCATGTTTTGATCAAATCTCCCTCTATTGACTCTCTGTCCCTTTTGCGTGCATAGATAGCAGGGAACTTGAATGTTTTCGATAATTCCTTATTTTCAAATAATTTAAATAGGAATCTTTAATTAGATGGGTATTACTAACAAGAATATTTAAATTGTTAAAAGTGAATGGTTTGGGTAAACTATTAAAGGGAATTGATTTATTTTTATATAGGTAATTGTATAATTTGTGAATGTATGATGATTATTTTTATATAGTTAAGTTATAGTTGATTAGTAAAATGGCCTTGTAATTAAAGTATTTGGAGTATTTTTATTATCATTATTATCAAGTGTTAGTGTACAAATTTTTCCTTCAAAGATAAATGTAAAGGATGACTCAGCTTTCCCAGAGAAAGACAAACAACAACAACAGTTAGAAAAGTTACCATTGATTTGGAAACTTTCCTCTAAATTTTAGAGTTATAGCTCCCTCTTATGATAGGCAATAAATAAAGATAGGGTATGCTTTTAACCAGAAAGTAGAAAATGAAAATATAACGCCTAAAAATAAGAGAGATTGATTTAAAATGAAGTGGATGTGAATAAACAACACAAAATTCATTTCTCACATGGTCCGCAAGTGAGAACTAAGGAAAGAATGAGCAGCAAAGTTTCCCCTCAATAGATGAGTTAATCTGAATTCAAAGCTTTAGAGATAACCACATGCACAATCTGATATAACAAACAAAACATTAAAGAATAATTACAAAGACTCCAAGTTCATTTGTAATCAAAAGAAAACATTAACAAATTCATAGATCTGAGAACATCCTCTTTACTTTTCCAATGCCAAAATTTGAGCTTAAAGTCTCAACATCATATATAGTAAATTGAGATTCAAAAAAAAAAAAAAACACTCACACTTCCCCTTTTTCCTTTTACAACATTAACAAGAGAATTTATCCCTGAGTCACAAAGTACTACTGAGAGTTTGAAATCTAGATCGACTACTTCTCTAGCTATGACTACTATTTAAAGAGTAACTGCTTATGAGCAACAATTTCTTGAAATAGGCCTATAAGAGAGGGGGACCACCACGTGCAAGGCCACAGGTCATAGAGGGCCAAGATGTGGGAGGCTGCACTAACTTACCTCAGCCGAATGCAATGGTAGGAAATATAGAACAAGAATAATGAGGACCATGAGGCCCCTCGTTTCTTCTATAGACCTAAAAAATTAGAAAAGGGCTAGGTGAGCCAGTTTTTGGGTTCAACGCTAAGCCTCAAGAAGCTCTCTACTCGAGGATGGAAGCACGATCCTATGATGATAGCATGATGCACTGGCATCTCTCAAGTGTGCTAGTGTCCGTACGATCAGACAACTATAGAGACAAGGTCAAAATTAAGAAAACAAGCTAATGGAGTAGCTAACTACTACTAAAGGTCCAAAATAACATGATTAAGTAAATAAAATACTCTCTAATATGATAAAGTAAAAATTCAAGAGTTAGAGTGGCAAGGATGTTCTCACAAAGAAACTTGTTTGTCGGTTAGCTCCTCGAAAGCACGTTCACCTACACACAAAGAGGAGGAAAATGTTGGGCGGTTGTTTAGGGGCCTACCTTAGTCAAACCCCTACTTAGGTTTTTCCACCTCCACAAACAGCCAAGAAATCAAGATAAAGAAATATAACGTAATGAAGAACACAAAAGCACTACAAAATAGTAAGTGTGTTTACTCTACCAAGTAATAGAGGAGAGGAATGGGAAGCTTACCACCTCCATCAAAAGCACTCAAGGCTAATGGAGGAGTGAATGAGAGTACTTGAGCCTCTATTGCAATGGTGTGGTCCCAAAATTTCTCTAATGAAGTGATGGAGTGAAGTTGTTGTTGCAATGGAGTGCAAGAGTGATGCTAGAATGCTTGGAGTGAATGCAAGAGAGTGAAGAATATTAGTTGAGCTATAAAGAGATGAAATACTTGTTGAAGGAGAGAATTTGAAGGGGAGAATGAAGAAAATGGCAATATTCAGGTCGGTCGGCCGAAGGGGACGTTACAACTTGACCTCCAATGAGAAGTGTAATGCCTCTACAAGTTCAGCTGTAGAAATCTGCCAATGACGTAAGTGCGTCATGTGGACGTTTGTGCACTGCGAGGGTGTCCCCAATAAAAATTCCTCTTCCTACGCTCAAAATAGGTGCCAAGTGGGATAAAAGCAGCAGGCTTAGGTGCAATTAAGCCTCTGAACTTGGTTTTCTAAAGTGGAGAAGGGAAAAGTAGAATTTTCATAAAGGGTGCAAACTCACTCTTATACATTTTCCCCCCACTTTAGTGAGCACAAGTAATGATGAGTGCTCGGTAAAGTAGATCAATGAAGGAGTAAGGTTAGAAATGTATACCTAAACCATCAAGGGAGAAGATCACGATCTAATGAACCTGGAAGTGTAGGGGAAGCAAATGATTCCATAGCTTCTTAAAACTATGAAGTTCAAGAAAGAAAGCATCTTACAGGCCCACAGACCTATAAGGAGGAAACCCCAAGATCTCTTGTATGAAGGAAGCCCCATGAAGCAAGTTCCTTACACCCCTGCAAACCTGCAAGGAAGGTGTCCCCCAAGAACTCTCACATGGAGGATACCTGAGAAGTGTCCCCCAAGATCTCTCATATGGAGGAAGCCAAGAAAGCACCCTACAGACCCATAGACCTGTAGGGAAGGTATTCTCCAAGATCTCTCACATAAAGAATACCCAAGGAAGTGCCGTACAAACCCACAGACCTATAGGGAAGGTAAGCCCCAAGATCTCTCGCATGGAGGAAACCCAAGAAAGCACCCTACAGACCCACAAACCTACAGGGGAGCCACCCCCAAGATCTCTCGCATGGAGGAAGCTCAAAAGAAGTTCCCTATAGGCTCTTAGACCTGCAGGGAGGTATCCCCCAAGATCTCTCACATGGAGGAAACCTAAGAAAGCAGACTTTGTAGAGTCAGGAAATGGCCACGTAGTCAAGCAAGTAGACAATCACGTAGACCATCGACAATTTGGAAAACATTCAAAGGGGTCCCTCGGGAACCCGTCATGAAGAGGGGGTCCACTCAAGGGATGCACAGTTTGAAAGTAGATGTTTTCTTCTTTGAATCAATCCATCATCAAGGGATCCTTTTGAAATATTTTCACTTCATCAAGGAATTCAAAAGGAAGAATATACCCCCACGTGAGGGGAAGGTCAAAGCTATTCCCCCTTCAGAGGAATGTTTTCAAGTCCTTTCTTTACGAATTTGTGATGAAGGAAACATGTTCTGTTAGGGTTCCAAGTCGAGAATGTGATTCTAAAGAAAGTTTTGTGAGGATTTTCAAGAAAAGATCCGTTAACAACGAATGCATTTTTTGAAAATTAGAATGTTGAAGTTAAGCATTGTCACACATGAGAGGTACAACTCAAGAAAAGAAGAGAGAAAGATAAAGAGAAAGCAAAGGAGAAAAACACAAATAAAGGGCATAGGGGGATCTAGTTTAGCAAGGTCAGATCTTGCCAAGCTCATAAATAATAGGTAATCATAGTGCAAGGTGAAGATCATCAATCCCAAACCATATCACAAAGAATGCATAGAAAATAAAGTAAAAATTAAAAAATGGGTCAACATGGAAGGGGAGACTAAATGCCCCCAATGCTTTGCCTCATCCCCGATTTATTGAAATTCAAACACAAACATAGAAGAATGATGATACAAATAGAAGAAGGTTTACAACACAAAAATCATGCCTATATCCAAGCACCAATATGGGTGAAAAGGGTCACCTAGGTACACATAGCACGAGCATGAGGGAACACATCACAAAAAACATGCACAAGATCAAGAAGAGGCCTCCTCCTAACATTGATCGACCAAGAGGTTGTCTGCTTCCCACTCTAGATCATCATAAGGGGAAGGAGGATGAGCCTATAGTGGAGGAATATTAATGGGAGGAGCTTCCAACCCTCTCGCAACAAGGGCCAAGGAAGAAGGCCCTATAAGGTCCTCTCCACTGAGCTCTTGTGGAGCTAACGTTAGCAATTTTACAAAGATCACTAACAAGGCTAGAACTTTGTCCACATAATTAAACATGCACCTTGCGGGGGTACCTTGTTTAATTTCAATGGACGTGGTGGTTGGAGCCTAAGATTCACCGCTAGGCTCACCAAATGACTCGGGAGTGGTGATGAACTCAAGGGAAGCTAGGACTAGTTTTGTCACTAGGAAGAAACAAGTCAGCATGGGACCACCTCTAAGAGAAGGTGGCCTCCTCTTACATTCCCCATTGAAAGAGGAACTGCTCTCCACCTTATGCTTTATAGGGAGAGGCGAGCTCCCCACAAATGAAGTAAGAGGCACAGAGGAAGAGGAGGCAAAGAAGGCCACAGTAGACACTATCAAGGTGTTTGTCATGTCTACAGGCATTGGGAAAGGTGGGGCATATGGAATAGACATCAAAAAAGGTGGCTCCACTGAAGGAGTGATGAAAACTTGCACCCCCTTGGGATCAGGTGCATTCACACTCATAGCGGAAGCTGGAAGTGAAGCAAAACTAGGCTAAAGAGAAGTAGAGGGAAGAAGAGAAGAGGGTGCTACAAGAGGCCCTGAAGTAGGGACGGTCATCTCTTCTTCCCTCCTTTGTGAGGTGGCTTGTTCAGCCAAGAGATCCTTTCATCGGTGCTTCCACTTGCATGCAAGGCAATTTTTATGACTCTTCAAACTAGAGGTTGAAGTCTATAAAGGAACAAAATGCTCCTACTCAACCATAGGAACATCCACTATGGTCATCTCTGGTAGAGGAATGGGTCCCTGGATGGAAGTAGGATGATCAGATTGAGAAGCAGTAGGGGGAGTCGACTCAATAGCCTCAGCAGCAAGCCCCTTCCTGCTTGTTGTTTTAAGAGCAAGAGCAGTAGGAGGTCATGAATTGAATTCCCTTTAGGAACCTTTCTTTCTATCGTACAAGTAGTTCCACAGTCTGGGGTATTCATTAGGGAGATTTGTGATCCTGAGCTTGGCCCTACGCCAAGTAGGAATCATCGGACTCAACAGATAGCCACTAGGCTGACTCATCCAATACTCCTCCCAAGAAAGGGGAGAGGACAAGGTAGTCTAGGGGAATATAGCCTTCTCTTTTCCTTTACGGGAAGGAGTAGGAGCCTGCATGGACTTTTCCTTTCCTTTTTGGGAAGAGAGAGTAGTCGGTACAAGCTTCTCCTTCTCCTCTCGGGAAGATGAGGTGACTGATTAATGTATTATAGGAAGGGTCAGCTTCGGATGTCCCTTGGCCCCAATTTTGTACTTTATATAATTCTTGTAAAGTAGGTTCATTCTCAGAGGAAGTGGACCGAATGGGGTGGGAAAAAAGTGATCCAATGGATATCCACCATAGGACACCAAGGGCTGATATACAGTGTCATGCACTAAATGCACGACACCTTCATGGGAGAATTTTAAACATTTGTGAATAATGTAGGGAACTTCGTTCATGGAAGCTAGCAAGGTATTCCTAGCTTCATCCTGAACAAATATGACTTTAGAATAACATCAAAAATTGTGTGAATAGCCCTAGGTCCAACTAGGATAGACAAAGTTATTGACCTATAAGGTTTGAGACACATACTATCATGCGTACGGATGGTAGATTTTGTTTCTTCATATTCTTCCCTCTGTAATGAATTTAGTACTAATGTTTCCTCTGCAATAACATTCACATGGCTCATAGGATCTACCAAGACTCCTATCACAATGTTACCATTGAGGCAAACAAGAATGTAGAGAGGAGAGGGCTTGTTGTTTAAGGGAAAATCTTGTGATGTGAATGTTATGTCTGGCAAAACTAGGTGTAGGTAGAGCAGTAGAAGCCACTGTGACCATGTTAACATAGGCCTTAGGTTGACTAAAAAATTAGTGGGATCAATAATCATGTTAGTAGAGTGTGATGGAAACAGGTCTGTGTATATCTGCAATTCACTTTTAGACTTATTTGTTAGCATTTTTCTTACCCCCATCAAGATGAATGGTATCGTCCTTGATGTGGTCCTATATCTCATGACGTAGCTACATACAGTGTTTAACATCATATCCATTAACTCGATGGTATTGACAATAAGTTCTTCCATCATACCAATTAGGGTAAGGCTCCTTAAGAGGTTTAGAACTCTGCAAAGTCATGATCTTATCCTTCAATAGATTTTGTAAGATAGAAGAATAGGATTCTAATAACTTTGTGAATTTTCTGTTACATTTGAGGCCATTATCGTTAGTAGTGGCTACTACATTTGTAACATTCTTACCTTTCCTGGATATTGATACGATGGATTTTCCCTTAGAACAGGAGTGTGAGGAGGATCCCCTAAACTGAATAACTGTCTACTGGTACTCTCATAGAGTTGCACACAAATGTGTGAAATAAGGATATTTCATAAGGGTGAACTTCTCTTTCCAAGGCCTTTGTAAGTTCCCTATGAATACCTTATGTACGTTTGAATCGGGCAGCTGATATGAGATTTGTGAAAACAGTGCTTGATAGTGTGCTATGAAGTCAGTGATTTTTTCATTGTCACCCTATTTACATTGGACAAGATCTGAAAAGGTCATCTTCAGCTTGATGTTTGCTTGGAATTGTCTAAGGAAGTGATTCACAAGATGGTCAAATGATAAAATAGAATTGTCAGGCAAGGAATAGTACCACTCGAGCGCTATATCCTTGAGTGATCGTGGAAACAACTTCACCATTAATCCATCAAGGTGGAAGAATTCAGTACACAAGGTGTTAAAAGCAGACACGTGTCTGCGGATCCCCTTTACTGCCATATTTTTTGAATTTAGGAATCTCCATTCCTTGTGGGAAGGGAGTGTTCAAAATCACAACCGACAACGGGCTATGCTGGAAGAACGATTGGAAGATAGGCTAGGCAGATGCTTGGGAAAGACTCGCTAACTGACTCTGCATCTTACCCATATTCTAAAGAAGAGTATTAAGAATAGGGTCATTAAAAGATAGAGGGCTAGACGAACCCCCTCTAGAACTTCCACCAAAGCCACCTCCAAAACCGCCACTAGTGTGACCTCTGCTAGAACCATCACCAGAGCTACCGCCACCAATAGGGCCTCCACCGGAGCCACCCCATATTTTGGAACTACCACTATGATCTCCATTGGAACCACCTCCGCTAGCACCACAACCTCTGTCGAATCCACCACCACTACCAAAACCTCCGGCACTCATCCCACCAAAACCTCCACCACTAGAGGTGATAGGGGGAGTGAAGCTAAATCCCAAGGGGCCTTTGTTTACTTTGATAGTTTCAGGTTGTTTGGAGAAAAAAGGGATACTGATAGAAGGGACTACATCAACCATGTAAATGGACGTGGGAGGCATCGATACTCCTAACTATCCTTTACTCTCCTTGAAAGTGACTCCTTGTACAAAGCTAGGATTGTTTGAAGGAGCACATGCTTTGGCAAGACCGAGGAGGCTAGTTAGAAGTTCATTTCCCATTTGATCTTTAACCATCATATGTCTTAACTTACTAACAACCCAAGTGGCCCTAGCCATCTTCGGGTTTCTTTCTAACTGATTCTCCAAGTCACCCAATCCTTTAGCAAGGGTGGATACATATTTCATAGGGATTTGAACGGCCTCATACTCATCTACCGATGATGGTGTAAGAGACACAAGAGGGGTAGGGATGTGATCAATTTCATCAACGAATCCCATCTCGTTCCCTAACAACTTCTCTTGTGCAGCTAGACAAGGGACGAGACCAGAGAAAAGGCTTGTAGAGAAACTTGTAGATACCTTCATCCTTTCCATCAGGAGGTGTCTTAGACTTCTCTTGACAATATTCTTGGAAGTTGTAGACTAGGTTGCAATGCTCATAAACCTTCACAACACTCAGGAATACAATAGCCACAAAGCACAAAGGGAAAAAGTTTCAACACCCACGAATGACAAGACATTGGTTCACGTCAGGTTCACAAAAATGTAAGAGAGGAAGACCACCCTATGCAAGGCCTCCGATCACAGAGGGAAAAGATGCAGGAGGCTTCCCTAACTTACCTTAGCTGAATGTAGTGTTAGGAAATACAAGATGAGAATAATGAGGACCGTGAGGCCCCTCGATTATTCTACAGGCCTGAAACTCATAAAAAGGATAGGTGAGCCAGTTTTCGAGTTCAACGCTACACCTCAGAAAGCTCTCTATCTGAGGATGGAAGTGCAATCCTAGGATGAAAGCACAACGCGTTGGCGTCTCTCAAGTGCGTCAGATTTTGTATGACCAGATAAATATAGAGACAAGGTAAAACTTAAGAAAACAACCTAACGGCCTAGCTAACTACTACTCAAGGGCCAAAATAATGTGATTAAGTAAACAAAATACTCTCTAATGTGATAAAGTAAAAATGCAAGAGTTAGAGTGGCAAGGATGATCTCACAAAGAAACTCATTCACTAGCTAGCTCCTTGAAAGCACGTTCACCTACACACAAAGAGGAGGAAAATGTTGGGTGACTGTTTAGGGGCCTGCCTCAGTCAAACCCCTGTTTAGGTGTTTTCACCTCCACAAATAGCCAAGAAATCAAGATAAATAAATATAACATAATGAATAACACTAAAGCACTACAAAATAGTAACTGTGCTTACTCTACCAAGTAATAGAGGAGAGGAATAGGAAGCTTAAGACCTCCACCAAAATAACTCAAGGCTAATGGATGATTGAATGAGAGTACTTGAGCCTATGCTACAATGGTGTGGTCCCAAACTTGCTCTACTAAAGTGATGGAGTGAAGTTGTTGCAATGGAGTGCAAGAGTGTTGCTAGAATGCTTGGAGTGAATGCAAGAGAGTGAAGAAGATTTCTTGAGCTGTGAAGAGATGAAATTCTTTTGAAGGGGTGAATTTGAAGGAGAGAACGAAGAAAACAGCCATATTCGGGTTGGTCAGCCAAAGGGGGCATTACAACTTGACCTCCAATGAGAAGTGAAATTCCTCTGCAGGTTTAGCTATAGGAATCTACCAAGGATGTAAGCATGTCACACAAACTTCTGCACATGACACGGGCATCCCCAATAGAAATTCTTCTATCGATACTCAAAACAGGCACCAAGTGGGATGAAAATAGTGGGCTTAGGTGTAATTAAGCCTCTGTACTTAGTTTTCTAAAGTGGAGAAGGGAAAAAGGGGAATTTGCATAAAGGGTGGAAATTCACTCATATACAAGACCATTTTTACAAAAAGAAACTAACAATTACTTTCAAAATAACATGACATGAAATGTATTCATATTAAAGCCAAAATTTGAAAAAGCCAGCCTAACTAAACCATCCGGTTATCATGGAGCAGGGGCTCTTGGCGGGTCCAACTACATGCATAGGAGAGTGTTATGCTCCTCAATCTTTTCTTCTTCTTCCTCAAGCATAAGATATGTTTCCACAAATTGTGCATAACTTCATTTTCTTTTCCATGCTAGGTCCATAGAATGAGTAAGGATATCTTCTTGAGGAGCCTCCCAAAATTTTGTATTAAGTTGCATATCTGGAATGATACCTTGACCCAATAGAACCATCTTCTCAAAATTAATTCACTTGAGCTTTGTCTATAATCCTTTGCAGCTACTAATCAAGTATTCCTACTTGTCTTTCCTCCTCTCACAAGGTAGCTATTGCTTGCCTATATTTAGAGAAATAACTCGCTCTCTCCAAGAAAGGGCTCCCAATCCTGCAATATTTTTTGTTTTGGTTGATTATGGGCCAATTTAAATCTGGTTGAGTCAATTAAAGTTGATCTTCTTCCATAAGATGCACCATCCAAAGAAGGTGGACCTGCATTGAAAATAAATTCCAACCCTAAGAAGTAATAATGAATTCAAAATATATCATCAAACTTTTAATTAAATGTTGGTTCATGGGATTTAATATGAAGCTACCATCTTTACATGCCTCATAGGTCCAATCAACGTATACAACTATACATCTCAATCTCCCAAGATTGTATTTTGAAAAATGTCCCATATAGTGACTAGGAAACTCGAGCCTCATTTTATGACCACCCTTTACTTCCTTATTGGTTGATACAAATCACCCCAATATTGATCAGATGATCAAAAAATTGCATAAGCATGTGACATCAAAGGCATTGGGGAATTAGAGATTATGCTACCCTTTATGCCTCTATCGGCTCCGATATCCTTAGAGATGTAGGCTTAGATGTCGATATCGCCAACCTCACAAAGACATATCGGGTGATAGGACCTCTCGGGTTTGGCGCCATATGAACAATATGTTGTGTACACCCAATGTGCTGACAACCAAAAGCTTGATGTCCATATAGCAAGGATAAAAAAATTTAAATTTCTTGATTCCATATAGGTGGATAACAAGTGGCTCAGATTGGGGATTGGTTTTCTGGAAGAAAAATAGAGAACTCTAGAAACTTGAGCAAGGACCAGTGCTAAAACCATTGGGCATGGAGTCAAGAAATTTCATTAGGAGAACAAGAAGCTACTTGCAGAAGGGTGGAGGGGAACATGGAACAAACCCAAAAATAGGACAACCAAACAAGCCAAATAGGAACACACCAAAATTTCCTAATATATACATGGTCATAAGACCCTACCTCAAAGGAAATCCAATCCTGCTCATGAAAAACCATTCACAGGCTGGGAAAAATATGTTCCTCTATGGAACAATGGATTGTGGCCATGTCGTGTGCCTGAAAGCAAATTCCATTTTACACTACTGCCATATCAAATCTCCAACTAATGGATTGCAAAAATTTCTCAAATACACACTGGCGACCAACAATCCATTCTTCACCAAAGATTTATGAATCATACTTTTCTCTTCCAAGGTTATCATAAACTAAAGGCTGCAATTCAACATTAGTTATTGTTTCATTTACTTCCTTCGAGCATGGAATCAAATACTCAACTTATGGGCACACTATTGCTGACTGAAGTTCTAGATTATTACATTCTTCCATCATTGGGTCAAATCTATAAAAAAATTCTTCTTTCTTTGCACAAAGAAACTCAACACTCATAAATTCAATGCACTGATCAAGAATATGATAATGCAAACTAGGCATACCTTCACCATGCTCAGTCTCTGGATTACCAACTTTTTTAGTTTCATCTATCTTTTCAATTGGACCAACATCACCGGTAACAAGGAAATGAAATGAAACCATATGAATTTGTATAGAATTTTCTCCATAAAAGGCATGAAAATTCTCCTCTTCATGCAACTTCTCTCTCTTTTGTTCTTCACTATAAAATTCAAATGATGAATATTCACGCTGCATGTAAAAAATTGATTGTTTCATTTCTTCTTTATTGGCTGGATTTTTCAATCTTTCCTCAACCTCCTTGGGAATTTAAGTAGTATCATCAATATTTGAATAATCAAAAATGAAAACTTCCATGTCTGAACCATGACTTAAAAAACCTTTTTAGGCTTTTTCAAAAAACCTTTCTACCTTTGGGTCTACTTCATCAATATCAAAGGTAAAAACTTTTGATTCTGGAAGGAACAAAGACATGGATATAGGAACATTCATACCTTCTTCCACATTATCAGTGCCATAGTTGGTTGTGTTTGTTTTAATTTTACTAACACGACCATCTTCATCCACACTTCCACACAAAAATCCATCATATGAACCTTCCAGGCACCAACTAGGAATAAAAACAATATCAGAATCTATCAATGAATTACAAGATCGTTCAACATTAATGGTCTACATGCATTTCAAGACAGGTTCTAGCTTTTCATCTTCGGTATGTAAGTAACAAATCCCCAAGCAGAAGGTGTTTGGATGCTTGCTTTACCAAGAACTATTAGATTTTGATAAGAGGATGTAGGAGACATTAGTCTTCCTTTTTCTTTAACAAGATTCCTTTGCAACAAAGGTTTCTTTTTAGAATGAAAATTTTGATTAAAAAATGATTCTAAATTTGAAACTTCTATGTTAGAATCATTCACAAAATTATTTTCTTCAAAAAACCTAGAAAAAATCAAATTATCTTCAATTTCAATAGCCATTCTTTGTGCAACATCCAATTTTTGCACTTTGCTTCTTTTTAAATGAAAACTAACTTTTGGCTGCATCACAGCAATAAATACACATAATTGCATACCTTTATTTGGTTTTTCATTTTAAGGAATCTTTTTCAAAGTCCGGTTAAATCTTTCCACAAACTCTGATAGATTCACCTTCTTCCTTCCATATTTTTAAAATTTGAATCAACAATACATATGTATCAATTGCAGGATTAAATATTTCAAGAAACTTTACTTTCAAACTATTCCAGCCAGTGATGCATCCATCTTCTAAATTTTGAATCCACTCTACTACTCATCTAGTGAGACTCTAGACAAATAACTGCACAAACACATCTTCTTGAACTATAATGATTCCACAAGTGATAGTGAATGCTTGGATATGATTGTCTGGATCTTGAGAATCTTCACAAGTGAATTTAGGAAAATATTTTCTTGAACCTTCAGGTATTATTGTATATTGAGGAAAAGAAAATGGTTCAATTTGAGCTCCCCATGGCTGAGATGCAACCAAAGCCATGACATAAAATTGGGATTCTTCTACCAAAGAGATCTTCTTACAAACACAGAGTCACCAACCTCCATCCTTGGGGAGGCACCTTGAGAATTTTTTGAGAACAAACCACTAGCCACTTTGATTTCCCCAGTGGAGTCACCAAAAATCTGTTAGTGTACAGATTTATCCTTCAAAGATAAATGTAAAGGATGGATCAGCTTGCCCAGAAATAAAGACAAACAACCAAACAAGTTGGAGAAGTTACCATTGATTTGGAAACTTTCCTCTAAATTTTAGAGGTACAAATCCCTCTTATGATATGCAATAGATAAAGATGGGGTATGCTTTTAACTAGAAAGTAGAAAAGGAAAATCTAACACCTACATATAAGATAGATTTATTTAGAATGAAGTGGATGTGAACAAACAACACAAAGTTCATTTATCTCACACCCGCAAGTGAAAACTAAGGAAAGAACGAGCAACAAAAATTCCCCTCAATGGATGAGTTAATTTGAATTCAAATCTTTAGAGATAACCACGTGCACAATCATATATAACAAATAAAACATCGAAGGATAATTACAAAGACTCAAAGTTCATTTGTAATCAAGAGAAAACATTAACAAATTCAAAGATCTGAGAATATCTTCTTTATTTTTCCAATGCCAAAATCTGAGCTCAAAGTCTCAACATCATATACAACAAACTGAGATTGAAAAGAAAACAAAATCACTCACACTTCCCCTTTTTCATCTTACAAAATTAATAAGAGAATTTCTCCCTGAGTCACAAAGTACTCCTGAGAGTTCAAAATCTGGATCCCCTCCTTCTCTAGCTATGACTGTTATTTAAAGAGTAACTGCTTATGAATAACGATTTCTTGGCATAGACAGTTTTACAAAAAGAAACTAATAGTTACTTTTAAACCGACATGACATGACATGACATTTATTCATATTAAATCCAAAATTGGAAAAATCTATCCTAACTAAACCATCCAATTATCATGGAGTAGGGGCTTGTTGATGGGTTTTTTTTTCCATTCTCAACACAAGCAGCACACAAGTGCACTACTTCATTTGAAAGACAACTTCCTACAAACAAGTTGCATAAAATTATCCCAAGGTATCTTGGGTGTCAGGTCATGACTTGCAAAAATAGCTCAGTTGATTGATGTGATTTGTTGGTAATCACAAAGGACACTTATGCTTTGTTAAGTTGGGAGGAATTGGATCTTCAAATGGAGTTTGTAAAATTATGGAAATGAGGCACAATTTTTGCAAGTTCAAAACATCAGTCTAAAACTCCATGTCTAACATCAAATTTGGGTTTACAATGATGCTGGAACTTTTCCTTAACTCTAATTTCAAACAAAAGTCAAAAGGGAAAAGGGATGGAAGTGTTCCTAGACCTGCAACTAATGATGAACAGTGACAATGGAGGATTCTATAGTGGAAAACCTTCCTAAAACTAAGTTCAACTTAACCAAAAGGACTAACAGTCTCATGAAACTAGTGCTATCTTCTAAGGTCTGTAGATTTTCAGCTATCCATTCACCATAAAGCATGAATAACATATGAGATTTAAGTGCAGAAATAAGTTAATGTTCAGACTAGCTTTACATTGGTGTTCATCATCAACAAACAACAAAAAGCATGAACATGGAAGGCATCAACACAATAACATTCTTCAATATAAATGTGCAGCATGAACTAAACTATTGAAAGCAACTTGAAATACTTGGAACATCAAACTAAATCTACTAATTTTGAGAAGATGAATCATTGAGCATGTGAGAAACACAAGAATCCACCAAAATAATGTAATTCTATTGAAATTTATGTAGCATGTCTTTACACAACAACTCAATTATCTCCTTGAAAATGAGAGGAGACCCCTATTTATAGTTTTCAAAAAATGAAATGAATGGCCAGGATTTACTTTCATTGTGTGGCCAAGATTCATTTTACATTAGGGTTTCATCTACCCCCAAAAATAACATTATAAAATACATTTTTTTCTCATTCCTATTTTTTCTTCTATTGGCTCTAACACTATAGCAGTTTTGTCTTCTAGTGACTGCCTTCTTTTTCTAGTTATACTGTCAAAAATTCATCATCATTCATTGGATTTCCTTCATTCTTCTGAAGGGTTGCATACTCCACAAATTTCCCAATTAATCCCTAGAGCTTTTTCCACTCCATGATGTCAGATTGGAGACTCTGAAAGGTTAGCCTCTTGAATCTTCTCATGATCTACTCCCAATGCTTGGTGCATCTAGGCATGGCCTTGACTACCTACTTGGACTATGTGAATTCTCTTGTAGTAAAATCTATGAAATATTATGTTAGGACATATTTCACCCATTGCTCCATCTTCTTGTGGAAAAATTGCTTAATTTTCTCTGGATCTAGCTCTAGGATAGGCATGTCATAGTCTATCATCATCTTGGGATAGTCTTCGCTATTTTTCCAATGCTCCACAACCCATTCGAGGTCCAACTCAACCTCATGTAGTACCCTTTCAAGGACTTCTCTCCTATGATCTAATCCTGTTTTCTAGGTCTCTACTAACCAGTGATCATCCTTAACGAGTGCTAGTTCCTTTTCCCATGTCCTTTTAGGCATCTTTAGAATGGCCTCAAACTTAGGATAGATGATCCTATATAGCTCAGTGAACCTATGACATGTATTCTTTGTGGCCTCTAGCTGCTTCTACAAATATTGAAATTTATTGGACATTCGAGCAGTGTAGCAGATGCCCATATCACCATTGTAGAGCACTCATTGGAACCAATCTACTATGGCCTTGGTCCAATTCTTCATTTTCTCCATTTGGGTAACCTCTTCTTGGGAGAGAAGAGGGGGTGCAGATGATGTGGTTGGAGCTTCTTCCTCCAAGGATGTCAGTTGCTAAATATAGGTGATGAGATCCACCACTTGTGCTTTTAATTCCTCTTTAGAGGACTGATCCTTGCTCATTTGTTGCATGATCATTTCCACTAACCCCTGGAACTCATAAATATTTTGTTCTCTTTTCACAGGGCCCAAGTTAATGGTGGGGATGTTATAGCTGAATCCTTCACCTTTTTCTATCATGGGGGTAGCAATCTGCACTATTCTTGATCCAAAGGCATCAATAGTGACGTGAGAGCAGACTCTTGGCTTCTTTTCTTTCTTTATTTTTGTTTGTGCTCTAGCCAGTATTGCCTCGAGTCTGGCTTTTGGATCAACAAGAGCATGGGATTTCTTTTGTAGCTATCTCTCTAGCCAATCAGGCACATGGACTTCTCCTTTTGGTGATTCATGATCACCTTCCCCTCTTTGTTCATGTGGAGGTTGTTTCTCTTCATGACTCGAGGCCTCTTGTTATGTTCTTTCTTCTTCGTTAGAATCCTCAATATGGATAGCTTTTGATGCATCCAACTCAATGGAGGCTATATTATCTTCAATGGCATTATTTCTCTGAGTTACTTCCTTTTCTAGATGCTCGAGCTCTAGGTTCTTCTTTGGTGCATCTTCTTCCTCCTTTTTAGGAGGCACTTCTTAATGGTGGAGATGTTATAGCTGACTCCTTCACCTTTCTCTATCATGAGGGTAGCAATCTGCACTATTATTGATCCAGAGGCATCAATAGAGACATGAGAGCAAACTATTCACTTCTTTTATTTCTTTGTTTATGTTTGTGCTCTAGCCAGTTTTGCCTCGAGTCTGGCTTTTGGATCAATGAGAGCAAGGGCTTTATTTTGTATCTATCTCTCTAGCCAATCAGGCACACATGGGATTCTCCTTTTGGTGATTCATGATCACCTTTCTCTGTTTGTTCATGTGGAGGTTGTTTCTCTTTGTGACCTAGGGCCTCTTGCTCTATTCTTTCTTCTTCGTTAGAGTCCTCAATATGTATTTCTTTTGTTGCATCCAACTCAATGGAGGCTATATTATATTCAATGGCATTATTCCTCTGAGTTACTTCCTTTTCTGGATGCTCAACCTCAACATGGTGCTCGGGCTCTGGGCTCTTCTTTTGTGCATCCTCTTCTTTTTCTTCTTCTTTCTCCTCTTCCTCCTTTTCAGGAGGCACTTCTTCTTCATGGATGGTTCCCTTGTCTTGGCCTATCAGTGGAGGCTCTTCGAGTATCTCCACATTGACTTTAGTATCCTCTTTTTCTTCAAAAGCCTGCCCTTTTGGATCATCCTCTTCACCTACATCCTCATGGTGCTGGGATAGCTCCTCTTCAAGCTCCTAATCTAAGGTTTCTATGATATATTTGGCATTGAGAGCCTCATTATCCTCTTCTGAAGATTATTACTTTTTTCATCGAAGGCCACCTTGTCCAAGTTTATGTTCAATCCACCCTCTGGATGTTCAAAGTAATAATGTTTAAAGGGGTCCTCAAACTCTTCAACTATTCCTTTTGTGGCCTCCCTTTGGCATTTTTCTATTTCCTTAGATATCTGCATGGTAGCCTCCATCTTTGGTGGCTCTATTGGTGGTGGAGAAATGGGTAGGCCACCAACAATCTAGGTCATCAAGGCTTGAACAATAGGGTTAATTATCACCCTAGAGATCTCCACACGTATTCCTTACATGTATTTTGCAAAGGCACCCAACAAGGTGAGTTGTGGCATAGTGGTTGTAGCAACTGCAGGCATTGGAGTAGAAAGAGTAGGAAGTGGAGGAGGTAGCGAGGTGGATGACAATGGGGATTTCATGGCTGAAGAGGAGTCCAACACCAATATATGGGTCATTGGTGAAGTGGAAGCAAGGTGGACTAAAATATACATGGCAGGTGGGGAGGAAAGAGGTAGTTCCTAAGAGGTGGTAGGTGGAGGAGTGGCAATGGCAATGGTAGCAGAGGGAGAAGAGGTGGTAGGTGGTGATTGTGGCCACTTAGTTTCTTCTTCTCCTTCATTTTGGGGATCCTCTTTTATTGTGTGCATCTCACTAAAAAATCCTCATGATTTATTGGCCTTCTTTGAGGACTCTCCCTATGTAGCCTTCCATGTATATACTTTATTTTTGGGATGGCACTCGAGCGCATCCTTCCTTTTCTTTGATCTTGTTACTGGAGGGGATTCAGGTGTCTCTTTTGTTGGGGCAGCAACTACTCCACTGTTAGTTTCACTTTTGATCTCATCCTCAAGCTCACCATAAGTTAACACTGCTCCCTACACCTTGAGCTAGGCGATTTGGGCATCTACCCATTGCTTCATTCTATTTTCAACTGTTCATGTTACTATATCAAGGTCATTGACCTCTTCTTCATCCCAATCTATCAATGGCAGTAGCAAGTTGGCCACAACATCAAATCTCTCATCAACAATAGTTTCATCTTCTTCTACAATTTGATCTATTGCTGAAAATAGATTTATTGTCCTGACAAACTAGGCTATCATTCACATGTAGTGCCTCATGCGCACTTCCTTTTCATCTTGGAAATTGGCCTAGAAGTCTTTGATATGGGGTCAATGAGCATACTATTTTTTGAACTACTTCTTCAACTTCGTTTATGGGTCCATCCTTGCTCGGGCAGTGTGGAGGTTCAAATTGTACTCCACTATCTCCTTCTCTGAATATTCCATGCACTAGGCAGTGAGAACAACATGCATCCCTTTCCCAAATGTCAAAGGATATGGGATCCCCCACTATGTTTGTCACTTAATAGGGCATGGGTATTCTATAATTTTTTGGAGACCTCCAATATAATCATTCAGTCATTGGGGTACTATGGCAGCTTGTAGGGCCTTTCAGAGAACCCTTCTATTCTAATGTATGTGAATTTTGGGAACTGTATAAATAGATACCCAAAGCATTAAATAAAAGCCCTAGCATTGTGCAAGACTCTTCTATCAGGATATCCCCCAAGGAGTCTGATGATATTCCCAATGAAGGAATCATTTACTTTCCTATATTCTTTCTTGAATTTTCTATATTGAAGTTGAGGGTAGTGGTCTTACACTTTGAGTTATCCCCTCCTTGGATTCAGATTGTTTGCCACAAAGAGTCCCTTGTATGAAAATGGCTTCACTAGGAGGTATACTAGGTAGGATTTCATGTAGAATTGGGACGTTTTCTTCATAGTCGTGAGTTGTTTATGCATGTTGTCACTAATCATCTTCACCCAGTGGAACTTTGTTTTACCATAGATGATCTCTTTGATAAAGTAGAACATCCACTCTTGAAAGAAGGCAGTAGTCGGGAGGCCCATTACCCTGCTTAGTAGAGTAACCAAGTCATGGTACTCCTCATAGAAATCACTCCTGAACAACTCCTATGGAACCTTAGCATCATTGCCCCTCTTTTCCTTCAACCAACACTTGTTGATCAACTTCTTGCATGCTAGGGGGTTTGATTTCCACATGCTTTTTGCATATCCCTTTTTCGTTTCCTCCATGACATCGAAGGTAGGAATATGAAACATTTATCCTATGGATCTGGTAGACAAATCTACAAACACTTTTCCATCGTGATCATTAATTTTCCTGCTACTATGATAGAATTTTCATTTGTAGGGTTGATAATGACCCATCATCTGAATTCATCTCTATCCACATGCCTAAGGTTGGTATTTGACATTGAATCCTTGGTGGAGGTGATTTTGGAGGTGCACTCCACCCCATGGAATTCGTACTTCATTTGGTCCTTATCCTCTTCCCCTCTTGGTGCTTTTGTAGGCTTCCTTCCTTTCTCTTTCTCGCTTGACTTCCCTAATGGTCCCATAGTAGATTCCATAAATATTGCATGCACATATGCAGTAAGCACATTCACATAGAAAAGTTAGGGAAGCATTAGTCAAATCCTGCAAAACAAGGGTTAGATCCAACAATTCATCTTCAAAAGATTATAAAATCCATTATCATTAATCATTTGAGGCTTGTTTGGATCAATTACAAAAATGGAGGCCCATGGATGTGGGTTTCCCTAGACTAGGAGCCATCAGGAGTAGTCAAGAGAAGGATGGTGCTAGGTTCACGGCGGCCCATAGACAATGGCCCACACTTAGAATTCTTCCTTAGGGGCTCACTAGTCAAAATCTTTAGTAAGGAATTTGGCATGTGTGGACACCACTTTTGATGTTCTTAGAATCATTCAATTGGTCAATAGGCTCATGCGGGCCTGAGGAGTGCAGAGGTAGGAGGATTCTCAAATTTTTACAGCTCTACTATTAAGAAATGGTGATCAGGAGGAAAAAACCCGCATGAGGAGTTTCACAATGTGCGACCCGTAGGTGGCTAGGAAGGCACAAGTTAATTCCCTTCACTTTGATCATTTGAGGATATGTAGGCAAGGATTGGTGGAAAGCCATCGTGTGAAGGTCATCAAGGAACAACAAAGATGGGATGGTGGTCTGCAAGGAGCAACCTACAAGGAACTTTACTAAATCATTTTTCTTTGGATTCTTTTGGATAGTAGGGGAGAGAACAAAATCTGCACCATGGGTAGAAGAGAGGGCATGGTCATTCTCAAATGACAATCAGATGATGGCAAGACATAGGCAGCGGCCTGCAAGAAGTGGTCCACAAAGCACCACACTTAGTCATTTTTTGCGTTGAAGTTTCTGAGGCAAACGACCAGGGTGGAGTTTGCAATGCGGGTAGGAGCAAGGACTTCACGTCTAATGAGGGGCATTAAGGTAGTGGTGAAGGGCATATGGCAGTCCACACTAAATGACCCAAGAGGAAGACTTAGCGAAGGATTTATTTGTGAAAAATTGGACAGCCAACAAGGCAGTAGGATCCATAATGTGTGGAGAAGCTTTGGTTTGGGTGCTGGAGAATGAGGCCCTTGGACAATGAGCTACGGGTAATGGACAGTAAAGGAAGTTTCACATACTGGGATTAGGTGTGCTTCAACATTTGGTGGAAATGACTCCATCAAGACCCACAACATGGGAGGCTAGAAATGATAAGCAATTTGAGAATGGTTGTGAGATGGGGAGGTTTCCTGCATGCGGCGGCCTGCAAAGGTGGACCAGTGAGAGCTCGAAGACTTGGGTTTTTGCATTTTTGGGTTTCTTCTTAGGCAGTAGTGATGAGGATGTGGGCCACAAGGGATTGAAGGCCATGTTAAGAACAACGTCAATGGGGCTAAGTCCCACATTGTCCTAAAAGGCAGTGTTTGAGTGTTTTTTGAAGGACTTTCAAATGGGTGTGTGCAGAATTTGATGATTAAGTGGCCACTAAAAGAAGTTTGAGGTTTCCCTCAAGAGATTTTTAGTTAATTTTAAAGAACATCATTCATAAAGACATTTTTTAAAATGTAGGTAGCAGACATATCTGGAAGGTGCAGAGTAATATGATGAAGTCTGAGTTTCAGATCCTTTGCAAGCTCGTGCAAGCATAGGGAACGTGATTTCCATTTCCTTTAACAATTTTTGACTGCCATAGGTGAAAATGATAGGTCAAGTAGACCTGTTTATGGTAATAATTTCATTAATTACCTGCATTAAATGTGTGAACAATGGCCAGTGGGGTAGCTAGGCATAAAGTTTGATGGGTTGGCAACGGGAAAGGCGAAGCCTGCACCACGGAAGGATCTCAAGAATTTGTTGTTTGATGAGTGATAGAGAGATGAAAAGGTGAAGAGAATATAGTGTCGCGCAAGGGGAAGCCCACAACTATCAACCTGCATGAGCTAGAGGATGCCAGAGTAAAAGACTAAGGGAAATCCACCAGGGAAACCCCATTAAGGCCAAAGACTTAGAAAATTTTGGGGTAGTCAATTTTGGTCAACTGAGAATGATGACTTTAGGGCTCCTAATCACTTTAAGCTTAGAATTTAGGGGCATGCAAAACAAGGCAAAGGAAAAAAGTGACCCAACAAAGGAAAAAGGGGAGGGTCCCCATTCTAAACAAGGCGTGTGTGTTATAGGGACAACAGGGTTCTTGGTGGGTCTAGTTTCATCCGTAGGAAAGTGTTATGCTCCTCAGCCTTTTCTTCTTCTTCCTTGAGCATAAGATATGCTGCCACAAATTGTGCATAACTTTTTTTGCTTTGTCATGCCATGTCTGCCAACCCAGTAAGGATATCTTCTTGAGGAGCCTCCTAGAATTTTGTATTAGGCGACATAACTAGAATGAGACCTTGACCCGTTAGAACCATCTTCTCATAATTAATTCACTTGAGCTCTGTCTATAATCCTCTGCAATTGCTAATCAAGTATTCTTGTTTGTCTTTCCTCCTCTTGCAAGGTAGCTATTGCTTTCCTATAATCAAATAAATCAACTCACTCTCTCCATGCAAGAGCTTCCAAACCTACAATAATGTTGTTTTCATTGCTATGGGCTAATTTAAATCTGGTTGAGTCAATTGAAGTTGATCTTCTTCCACTGGATGCACCATCCAGAGAAGGAAGACATGCATCAAAAATAAATTCCAACCCTAAGAAGTAATAATGAATTCAAAATGTATCATCAAACTTTGAATTAAATGTTGGTTCGTAGGATTTAATACGATGCCACCACCCTTGCATGCCTCATAGGTCCAATCAACATAGACAACTATACACCTTAATCGTCCCAAGATTATATTTTGAAAAGTGTGCCATACACGGACTAGGAAACTTTAGCCTCATTTTATGACCACCCTTTACTTCCTTATTGGTGGATACAAATCACCCCAATATTGATTGGATGATTGGAGAATCACATGAGCATGTTATATCAGAGGCATCAAGGAATTTGAGATTATGGTGCCCTTTATGCCTCTATTTGCTCTGATATCCTTAGAGACATAGGATTAGATGTCAATATTGCTGACCTCACAAAGGCATATCGGGCGATAGGACCTATTGGGTCTAGTGTCGTATGAACGATATGTTGTGTACACCTAATGTGCTGAAAATAAAAAGCTCGATACTCCATATAGCAAGGATAATTTTTTTAAAATTTCTCGATTTCATATAGGTGGATAACATTAAGTATAAATATTTGGAGTAAATAATCCTTTAACTGAAATATGGATTAAGTGAAAATGAGTGATTGACGTAATGCATTATTAGAAAGAGTATTTTCCAAGGTTATAATGCTATGATTGTTTAGTTGTTTTGAACAATATGCTTGAATTTGGATTGGGTTATTTGTAATTGTCTAAAAAGTGGGTGTTCGTTGTGTAAAATTGTTTAAGGTCGGTTTCCAAATTCCTAGGAGGGGATATTATATGAGTGAATTATCTTATAACTATTTTAATTTGGAGGTGGTTTTCCAATGTTCTGGGTTGTGTGCCTTGTGCAAATTGTAAACCCTATAGGTGTTGCCTTTATCTTGGTATGGTTTCATGTGATCATGATAAATGTGCAAGATGGGAAATTCCTTGCACTATGTTTGGATTCATGTGATTTTGTTAGTGTGCAAGATGGTAAATTTCTTGCTTGATGTGTACGGTTTACTAGTTGCAAGTAGGGGGAGTGGCTCTTCACAGGGGATAGGAACCAAAGTGGTGCCCAAGATAACCCATGGGAGCATTTCTTAATTAGTGATAACCTTAATAATGAATTAGGGGAATGGGTAGAATTCACATTAATCAAGATAATTTATGCCTCACTCATGTCTCAAGTTCTTGTTTAGGCTTGAGATGATATGGGAAGGCCTGGAATGACAAAATTAACTGCCTTGTCCTCATGAAAGGTATGTTGATTCTGTATGAGTTTGAATTGGGGTTGGGGATTAGTAGAGGCTACTAGGATAACCTAGGATGGGGGTCGGGAGCCTAGGAAGATTTTCCAGGATAACCCATATCGAGCTATGTGATGACACTCCTCCTATTGCAGTCTAGCATTACCTAGTTGTACTATCCCTTTTGTTGTGTGTGTGCCTTTGGAAGTGAAATCGGTGTTGTAAGTGATGTTGTGTTGTGAGTAGTTTTGTGTCAGAGTCCATGTATACCCCTGATTGTGTTAGCCTATTGCTTTCCTGACTGTCTATTTGGAGTGGGACCTAGTGTTATCTCCTAGCACAGGGGGTGGACCTCAGGGTTTGACATTGTCAGGAGGTTTGTGCTTTTTCCTCCATTAGGTAGCCTTGCTGCATGATTCGTGTGCATGGAGATTGTTCATTATGTTGTAAACTCCAGTTCCTATTTTGTTCGAGGAGACAACATTTCATGTAATTGAATTGGATTGTTTATATATGTATCTATTATTGTAATCAGATGTATTCTTCCCTCATGTACTTGAGGAATAGTTTTAATAAATATTTTAATGATGTAATAGGTGTTGTTGAAGTCTCTTGTAATGGATATTGTAAAATGATGTATCTTACATATGTTAGTTATTTAGAAATGATCTTTAATGTTGTTTTTCTGATGACATGTTATAGAAATACATAATGTAGAATCATATAATGTGGTGATTTTAAATGATTTATTTTGTTAGATTAATCATGTTATCGTAGTAGTTAATGAAATGATTCTAGTTTCTTGGTTGATAGTTATGTGAGTAGCGCGGTCATGGAACCTTAGAGGTCCTAGGACTAGATTATATGTTATTTTATGTTGTGCAATCTATTGTGTATTTCATTTTTAAAAAAATTGTTCCATTATTGTGGCATAGTTGTGTTGTCCTTTGGGGCTCCTTGGTAGTTCGTTACAAATTACACTTAGACACACATTAAAGTAGAGAAATATATGTCAAGAGGGGTTCAAATACATTATTACTGAAGAGATAGGATGACAAAGGATCAAGGTAGGTGAAGCCCTCAGCATCCAATATCCCATAGAAAATCAATATAGGAAGAAAGAAACACAAATGCATGATACAAAACAACACAAGATACGTAAACATACAATGTCAAAAAAAATATAAAAGGAAAATGGGGTATGGGCTAGCAAGATCTATTATCCTAGGTATCCATAGAGATATAATGGATTCCACATGTCTAGAAATTTGTATTATGCTAGGTTCCATGAAATATAATAGGTTTCACAAGGTTATCAAGTTGTATTATGCTAAACACACATGAAACACGTGACCCTAAGCATGGTGTATTATGTTGGGAAACCATGTTATGCTAATTCCACATTAGGTTCAATATTCATGAACAAAGTGAAGAAAAAATGCCAAACTAACCTCACGGGGTGCAAAGAAAACTCACCTTAGGGGGTGCAAACATAACTCACCTCAGGGGGTGTAAACAAAAATCACCTCAACGGGTGCAAATTTGTTTACCTCAGCCGATGCAAACAAATATCACCTTAGGGGGTGCATAAACGACATGAAGATAAGGTAAAAGAACAAAAGGTAATTTATCAACAACAATGAAAGGGGAATTTATTAATTCATGAAAGGTCACACCTTAGGGAACATCGCACTCATCACTACCAAGAGAGGACTATTTGAGTTATAGATGATCACACCCATCACCACCAAGAGACGACTAGTCAAGTTACAGATGATCACACCTTAAGGGAGCACTAGCCATAGCATTACCACTAAGGAGAAATTCATATGCAAAGAAAGATAACACTCTTGTAGGACATCAATTCTAATATCACCACAAAGGAAATATGTCACATGGATTAAGAATGCCACACTTTGGTTGACAAGGTCACAGTTCCTAGGAGTTGTATACTATCATCACTAAGAAGTGACTATTTTATGCAAATAACAAATGAGGGACTATATACCCCCCTTAAAATGTTAATGTACTTGCTACACTCACATTTTAAGGAAAAATGAAGGGATCCCAATAAGGAATACACCTAGGAAAAAGGTTACCTACCTCCTTTCCCTCCCAAGTGTAAGCACAAAGGTGAGCCAAAATGGATTAAGATATGCTTCTCCTTATAAAATAAAATATGATTTCATAAATCCAAGTTTATACCCCCATGTATGGTAGTGAATATGTTATGATACTACAATTACCACATGAGGAGGACCAACAACTAATACTATTGATTAAGTGAAGATACTTTTGATGTTTTTTAAGGAAAATAACCAAGGCCTCTTGTTGTTTATTGTGTGTTAGGTTCTATAGGGACAAGAATACTTTGTTCTCTTACACCACATCCTTTTCTCTTATAGCCAAATTGTTTCAAAAGTTGATATCCTTTCCCATAAAATTCTTTTCTTTCATCTAAAGAAGGTGTTTTTTCATGATTATTCTCATCATATGTGGGTGTATAATTTTTGTTTTTCTCTCCTTCGGTAAAATTTGTAGACTCAAATTCTTTAGATGAATTTGTGATAGATTGTGTTAATATCATGCAACTTCTTTCTCTTTTCCTGATTTTAGATGTACAATCTTATATTCCCCATCGAATGTAGGTGTGAAATCTAAGGAACACCAATCATCATCTAACAAATTTTTCAATGATGAAAGAAACTCATTTTTATCTTTTCTTTGTAAAGATTCCACTTTTGTGGTTGATATCAATATTGTCAAAGGACTTTTCATTCTCTTCTCAATTTGTAAACAATTTTCAGATTTTGGATTAGCTTTTATCATGTAAACCTTGTTTTTGTAAATGTATTACATGAAACAATGAAGCATGGAAGGCACTCCATTTATTTTATGAATCCATGGTCTACCCAAGAGAATATTATATGAAATATCATGAGGCATGACATATAGATAGGGGTTTGTAACGTAACCTTACAAACATTGATGAGTAATGTTATCATACCAAGCGGTTGTTTTCCCACATTATCAAAACCATAGATAGATAAATTAGTTGGTTTATGTTTAGTCTTATCTACTCTAATTCTATCCAAAATTTTCACATTATAAATATTAAGACCTAAACCATTATAAAAAATGGTACACCTAATCCCAATATTGTTAATAACAACTAGTATCATCAAAGAATTATGTTGTTCTTGTATTTCCAAAGGAGGTAATTCACTTTGATAAAAGAAAATTTCCACACTAGATGAATTCATATTTTGAATCAAGGTCGCCACATCATTTGGTTGTGCACTATGAGGGATGAAAATTTTTTGCAAGGATTTTTTAAGAATGCTATGGTAAATAGGTGATGTTTGAATGACATCTCACGAGGATATCTTAGCAGGAGTGTTACAAAGTTTTTCAACAAGGTCTACTCCTTTCCACTATGTTGAGGTGAATGAGGGGCACTCGGTAAAATAGATTATCAAAATGGTATCAATAAAGGAATGGATTGTGTTTTTCTTGATTGAGCTTATTATTTATAGTGTTACATGTGTGAGCTACTATATGATAATTTGGTTTGTATGACACATGATTGTTAGTAGTTTATTTTGTAAAGCTTAGAATATGGTCATGAGGTTTAGGAGGCTCTATAATTAGAGGAAACTTATGAGGTCTAAAAGGAGTTTTAGGAGGTCTAATAATCAAGGGAATATTATGGCCAATTGTGTGTTTCTCAATGGATTTAATTCCTCGTTGATGATTTTCTAATGAGGGGGATCTAATGTGAAATTAGCATGTTTATCTAAGTAGGACATCTTACCATCTCTTGAGAGAAATGTATCAATGATGTCATCTTCTTGTGCCACCATATCTTCCCAAGTGGAAGAAGTATTTGGAGAGGGACAAACAAGTTTCTCATGATGCTCAATGATTGGATCTTCTAACACCAAGGTACCTTCTTCATAAGAGAGGTATCAAGAGAATAATAACTATAATTTCCATGATTATTTGTTATTGCATCCTCTTGCACCAAAACATTCTCACAAGTGGGAGATGAATGAAGATTAGGCAAACTAATATCAATAAATGTGTAAAAAATCTCATCCTCTTGTGTCATAATATCCTCCCAAGGGAGAGATATTTTGGGAGAGAAACAAACAAAATTCTCATGAATCTCAATGATTGGATCTTCTAACACCACTTGTTACCTTCATCATGCAAGTAGGAGAGGTATCAGGAGAAGAACAACTAGGATTGTCATCATTTTCCATGGTTGCATCCTCTTACACCAAAACACTCTCACAAGTAGGAGAGATATTAGGAGATGAGTGAAGGATAGGTAGAGTTATATTGAGAAATATCTCAATGATTTCATTCTCTTACATCAAGGTACTCTCATAATTAGGAAAGACATTAGGAGAAATACTAACATGTTTATAAATGACCTCATTTCTTTTACCTAGATTTTAATCATAATTAGGGACATTGTACTTATGGAAGCCATACTTTACCATGTTAAAACAAAATTTTTGAATAGGAAACATGTTACTACTTGCCTTATAGATTTGCAATGTGTTGTAACAATGTAGGCCTTTTGAATGAAATGCAATTTATCTAAGTTATGCAATTTTTTAGAAAATGTATGCAATGCACCAACAAATCTAAAATGCAACATTTTTTTCATAAATTTTCAACAAATGAAGCAAAATGACAACTTTCCTTAACATGCAATAATAATTTTCTAGAATTTTACATCAGACAATTGCAAGAAAAAATAGACTGATAATGTAGAGATAGAGAAACATGAAAAAAATTCATGATGGACCTATACAAGGATAGGATTTCCCAATGGAAAATGATTCCTTGATTAGGGTTTTGAAAGTTCAAAATTTGACTATGTACTACACTATTTAAGATTTTTTATTCTACTTGCAAATAGTTGTAACAATTATAAATAAATTTATAGAAAATGGTCATCCCTATTTGATGCAAAATATAACTATGCAGGAATGTTGATGATGTTTGAACAAATTTTAATGTGAATTTAAGATCTAAGTTATAATAATTGACTGGATGTAAGATGCAGAGACCTGGAAATGATGAATTTAAAAAGAAAATTCTAACCCTAAACAATGCACTTTCATTCACTAATTGAACTAAATGTAAAATGTTAGCCAGTATTGGCATGGTGTGATGGTTTATAGGTGGCATTGTTGTTCTTGCCACCAAGGTTCAAACCCCGTTGGGGTGGTATTGTTGAATGGTTGTATCTGGTTCATAACTCTGGTCAAAAGCGTTTACCCCTTGAATAAAAAAAACTAAATGTAAAATGCCTAAAAACATGCAGTTATTGATTCCAAAATAGGGATATTCAAGTATAGTGAAAATCAATAGAAAAAGAGAGACCATTGTGAAAAATATTTTTTAAACACCTATAAAAGGACATGGTCATCCAATGGTGACTAAGTCCTTGAGCATGACTTTGAAAACTGAAAAAATTAGGTGTGTGAGTTGCTATTTAAGGTTGCTTTTTTTGTTTCTAGATAGACTTAATAGTAACTATTTTTCTATACTTTTTTCAATTTAAAACAATGTAATTTAAATGCAAGTACACAAAAATAAAATACAACTTTGAATTCAATTTACTTGATTCTTAATCATGCAACAATTTATTGATTCTAAGATTCAATATTATGAAAAATGATGATTTGATGCAAATTTGAAGCAAAACAGTGCAACTTTTTCATTTTTAGGCTTAAATGAAAGATGCATCCTAAATGAAATCAACAATTTCAAACTTTAAAAACATAATAAATGTAAATTGAATGTAAATCACTACTAAATATTACTCGAATGCAACCTATAATGTAATACGTGATGCAAAAATGAAACCCTAAATGAGAAATGTAAAGCAAAAATAGATCGAGTGTTTAGAAAACTTCCAACTTCATAAATTTTATAGTGTTAACAGGTATGGTTTACCAAAACAAAACATAAAAAATTGGATATACTAAGTTTAATATCCAAAACCTCATGTTAATGTTCCATCATTTCTAGGATTTCATTAGGATGTAAATCAACAAGGTGCATATATTGAATTTCAACCTCCAAGTTGAGTCAATTAGACCTAGGTTTGATCTTTTTGAGTCTTAGGAATGAAATCTTGGCAACTGATAAATAGAAATAGTCAAGCTTTGGTAGATTTGGAAGGTTCAGTTGACTTTTTACCTAATCAAAAAATTAGTTTTGTTATGCCTACAAGGATGGGGTCACCCAATGGCCACTGGGTCCTTGTTAAGGTGTCATGCTCAATTTTATGGGTCATTTGGTGGTAGATCTAAGCTTTTGTTTCCCACTTGCCCCACTATTAGCATGCCATAAATAAATTTTGTAGGTGTGTTTATGTGGTTTGACAACTTCTAGAGCTTTGATTGCAACAATGCAAATTGGATCTTCAAGCTTCCTTTTATCCTCTTCAAACTTGTAACCTACACATTCACGAAAGGGAAAATGTTGTGCCATATAGGGGCTTGCTTTAGTCAAACCTCGTGTAAGTGTTCCCACTTCCACAATGCAAATGTCAATGATAAAACTTTAATGAAAATGAATGAAATGGTGAATGAATAAAATGTTACAACTCACCAGCCTTCAAAGGCTTCCTTGGAGGACTGAATTCATTCAAATCACTTCAAGGATTTGGATCTTTCTTGATAGATTTTCTTGGATTCTTGAATGTTTGGAGACATACAAAAATGCTATCCTTCACATGATAATATGAATAAACATAAACTCTTACATAATATTGGATCTTGGATTGTTGGTATAAATGACTCATAATGTTGCTCTTGAATGCTCTTGACAATAATGGTTGATCATAATTTCCTCTCCAAATTGTGTTCTAGTTTCAAATGATCAAAATACAAGGTATTTATAGGTGTTTATCCAATTTCCTAAAGATTAGATTCCAAAAGTTGACACTTATAATTAGAATTTTGAATGTTAAAATCCCACCAAAAACATATCCAAAAATGGGTCTTGGCTAATAAGGGAGGCCCATTTTCCCATGGGCGAATGGGTCATAGCCCAAATTTCCAGGACACTCAGTTTTAGGGGCAACATATGAGTTGGGTGCATTTATTAAATGCTTGGTGTTTATTAAAAAATGGGATAAATGGGCTCGAAAATACATAATTTTAGGTCATTATGGAGTCAATTAGGCTCAACCATTTAGGGGTGGCCAAAACATAGTGTCAAATTGTTAAAGTATACAATTTTCTATGCTACATATCTAATAGTTTAATCAGGACAACTTCATCCATAAGAATGATCTGAAGGCATAATTAATGTTAAAAAATACAAATGTTTTATTCATAACTTGCTAAAATGTTTAAAACTAAAAATTGAATAATAATTTTTTTGAATGTTCAAAAAACATAAGACAACATATTTTTTGACAATATATCCCTAATTCAAAATTTCATAAATATAGTCTATGGTATCATTAATACTAACGAAATCAACAACTAGATTTACAAGGTGAAAAATTAATAAATTATTTTTCCCACATAATGGTATTTGATTTATATCATTATATATGAAGTCACTTGGTCTAGTAAATTATTCTATGCCACCTTAAAATAATAAACTCTATATAAAAATAAAATAGATTAAATAACCAATCTTACACAAAAATTAATGTATTAGTTTATAAAACAATCTTGTACTTGAATAACAATTTTAGACAGTCATGATCAACAATATATTTAAATAAATATTGATGGAGAGGAAGAAGAGCAGGAAGATGAGGGGGGAATTTGAAATCAGGGGATGATGCTTGAGAGGAAGGAGAAGATTCAAAGGAGGTGGATGGATTTTTTTCTTGAGGTGAGGTGTTGTAGGGATGGTTGCTAATGTTGGCGTATTACAAAGTGGTGGCGTGGAGCTAGTTGTTACTATTGCCATGTTGGGAAGTGGTGTTGTATTCATCCTATTGGTAAGTGGTGGTGTGGAGTTGGTATTTGTTGTTGGCCTATTGGGAAGCAGTGTTGTGAGGTTGGCTACTACTATTGTCTTGTTGCGATGCTTTTCTAGTGGTTTCTGGTACAAGGGTTGGACTTAGATTGTTGTGGTTATTGTGTTGGATGAATGAGTCTCTTTTACCTTTGGCACTCTCCAAGTTTTGGTACATTGTGTGGCTTTTTATCCTTTGGGAGTGTTGGTTTAGAGCTTGGGAGGACTATTGTCTTTTTCCTCTAGTGCAAACCCTAAGCAATGCCCCTAGCCAATTGAGGAGTTTGTGGGTATTTTGGGCCTCATGCGGGTTCTACTTAATGCTTATCTTACTACTGAGGATAAGGTGGGGTGGTTATTTTCTCTCCATGTTGTTGTTGTGGGTGTCTACATGGCTTGTGAAGGAAGTCTCCCTAGCTTCTATTCTAATGTTTTGATGGTGTTTTGTAGTTTCCTAGTTTGTCTAGCTCATGATGCTTCTTTGGTTCTCTTGAAGCTTTTGGGGTTGTACAAAGACCACTACCATCTTTTTCTTGATTTTTCTAGGATTCTTGGGAATAACTATTCTGATATGTTATTTTTCTTATGGTTGGTTGGGTTCTACACAAAGTCTTTTTAGAAAAATCAGCTTGGGTTAGTTGTGTTAGAAGCTTCACCTTCCAAATTCAAGATTTTGTTCTTGTTGTTGTCCCCCCCATGGACTATGTTTCCTTTATGGAATTTGGGGTCAATCTTTCACTGGTGGTTTCATAAGGATGCAAGGTAATTAGTTTCCTTACTAAAGTTTCAAGTGGTTCAATTTGCTATGCTTCTCTCTGACATGGTGGTGTTGGCTAAGATATGATTAAGGTTTTTATTGAAGACCCAGTTGGTCTTGCTTCTTATGGGAGTTGTTACAAATTTTCTTCTTGTTTCATTGATTTCTACTCTTTTATTGCATGTCTTGGGCCTAATTTTCTTATGGGCTTTAAAGCCGAAGTGTTCATTCAGGGTTGTTCTAGAGGATTTGCTGAATGTATTATTTTTTTGACAACCCAAATGGTGTTAAAGTTATTGAAAACTATTATTGTTCTTATTGCTACTCACTTTGTTATTCTTCATAATAGGACTCATATTGAGGTGGATTCCTCTCTTATTGAGGTGGAGGTTGAATATTTGGTTGGGGGTTTTAATTAGTTTATACTTGCCCCCTCTCTGGCCCCTCCTATGGAGGTGGAGTATTCTCCTATTGAGGTGGAGATTGGTTTGGTTGGAGGGGCTGGGTGGTGTTGTAAGGGGGTTGTTATAGCCCCATTTTTTGCTTTTCCTTCTTACTCTCCTATTGAGGTGGATATTTTGGATGAGATGGAGGAGTTGGTAGGGAGCTTTGGCTACCCTTTTTTTTGTTGTTCTCTTGAGGATAATTTTAGTAGGGTGATGTGGGTGCTCTGCATCATTATATATATTTTCTTCAAGGCTCAATATTTGTTTTTTTGAGTGGTTTGTTGGCCGTGACCTAGTTGTTTCATGCTGTAATTATGACCAAAAAGGGTTCTAGGTCCCTGTAAAACCTAGATGTAGAGGGTTCATAGTTCCCTTCAAAACCTACCTAATGCAACTTGGTTAGTCATGTTTATCTATTAGTTGTCAACTATTGGTTGATTGTTGATTGTCTATGTTTTATCTTTTAACAATGTTCTTTTCTTTGATAGGGTTTCGGGTCCCTTCAAATCCTACTTTCCCTCAAATCAAAACAACCTTATACATATTAGAAATCTAATTTTAAAAAATATGTTCTCTCTATATATTCATATCCATTATCTGATGTACACTTTCATTCATCCCCATATAATTTTATCCTAACATACAATATTTAATTTTTGTTTGAAATTTTTTAAAGTAGTTATACAACAATTACAAGAAACTAAAAATACAACTATAAATAGTGAAGGATCTTATTTCGTTGTCTACTTAGCCTTATTCCATTTTCCTATTTTATTTATAAATTTGTATCCTATTTTAATTAGAGGAATTTTTACATCTACCTTTCCCATATGGATTACATATTCAATTAAAAATCACATAAGAGTTCAATGTTTACATGCAATTAGTATTTCAGCCCCAATAATAAAGAGTCATTGTATCTTTGATAATATTTCTTGTTACCTTCCAAACTTATTAGCTTACTCTCTATTAACTAGTATATTTATCATTTTGTTAATATTGTCATTTTATTCTTATATGTAACGCCCACCGTGCAAACCCTAGAGAACACACACCTAGCAAATAATTTTTTTTTAAAAAATAATTAAATTAAACATGAAAATACATTAAACCATAATCACATAACACATTACATAACATAACACACTTAGTTCTCTGGGGCACGCGAGGTTACATTGCAACAACTAAATGGAAATAAAGATAAAGATTACAACATAACCAATTATATAATAATAACCAAGAATAAGGACACATCCATTAACCATGATGCGAAAACAATAAACATCGCATAATTACATCCATGATAAATCTCTTAATAGAGTTACAAATGATCCTAACTATTACATCATTGTTTTAATATTACATTACAATCTCCTGATAATTGAATTACTTTGCATTTCCCACACATGTGGGATGCTACAAATACAAGGAAATCTGAAATACAAGTGAACACTGGTACCACTCCAGCTGCGGAAATGCTGAGAAGAGAAGATGCTGATGGAGAACCCAATAGGTGCGGAGCACGTTCCACCCAACCATGTGAATTACAAGTAACTCACCCCCCGTGCTCAGAAGTGACGAGGAAGTTAATTCGACCATGAAAGCCAAACCGACTCAACAACAACATAGTACAAAAAATAAATACAACTCAAGGCATACAATGAAACACCATTGACGTTCACAAATCACATAACAAGTTAAAACTATGAAACTCATCACAATTAAACAAGGTATCACCAATTATACGAAGTAACTAATTGGCAATCATAAACCAAATTCACAAGAATCAAAAACAACATTACGATTATGATATCCAGAAGAACTGAAACAACATCCAAAATACATTTCCAAATAAATCTGAATAATAAAAAGAACATGATTCCATATAAGTCTAACACAACAATTCAGTACACAAATTCCAGAGGCAACCAGAAACAAGGCAAACAGGTGTCAAGTGGAGAGGGTCATCGCATAGCTCTCATGGGATCCCCTGGCACTTCCTCCAACTCAGGCACTGGCACCCATCTATGGATTCCCTAGCCCTTGAAAACAACATAAAGATACAATATCTAGAGCCAACTACAAAACAGAGCACAAGAAACAAGAACAAGGGTGTCTAGTGGAGAGTGTCATCGCATAGCTCTCATGGGATCCCCTGGCACTTCCTCCAACTGAGGCACTAGCACCCATCTATGGATCTCCTAGCCCTTCCACCTACTGAGGTGCCGGCACCATAGGGTAGCTAATGCGGAGCCGATAATCTCTCATGAAGACAAGACTATGACTTTGCCGACCACGGCCTACTTAGTCTATCACTAGTCTATGGTAGCCCTAATGCATGGACAAGGAATCTAGTTTTAATTATCTTGCGTGTTTTACTACCCATCCCCCTAAATTCTATTTTTAGGTTATCACTTGTTTAACTACTCTTACATGGGTTCCCCTAAGCACTTCCTCTTACCTGAGGCACCGACGCCCATGAAGAGCCACTCTCCCTATGACCCCTAACATAAATCAAAACTAGGCAAGGGTTGAACTATAACATAAAGAACATAATACCAAAACAAGAACCATGCGAGGCATTAACCCTCTCGCATCACTCATAACCAAAAGATCTTACAATGCCGTTCAACCCTTCCAACACAGAATGCAAATAAGTTTCAACTCTGAAAGTATAACCAAAACGAGGATAACATTTAAAGCATAAAACTCAAAACAAGACATACAAGGTAAATCCATCTCGTGATAAATCGTAATCACAACGACTACAACCATGTACAACCATTCCAAATAATAAAGCTCAAAATCATGTAATATTCTAATCACAAAGATACAAGTATAAACATCAAAGGATATAAAACATGCCTCTGGAGAAGACCAAGATTTGCAATAATCCAAATGAGATTCAAAACACAACAGAGTTCTCACATCACAAGGATAAGGTAAATAACAACAGATAGAAGACAATAACAAGATCACACGATTTTCTAACTCGAGAAGACGATTCGACCAATTACATATAATAGCTCTATTTTACTAGACATAGAGTCGAAAACAAAGAAAAATAAAATTAATGACAACTTATCTAATTTGCTTTCTTTAATTACCCAAAAATACTAAATTTCAAGTTTACTCAACTAAATCATATTAAATAAAAGTAATATATTATTTTTTTGTATTCAAATTTACACAACTTACTGCATATATTTTAATTTTACATATAAATATAAATAAAATCATAAAATAATTGCCTAAATATGTACTTTTCTGTCTGAACTGCCCGTACACATACATACATACATACATATATATATATATATAATGAATTTAGATTTAAATGTACCTATTTTAAATGAATTAAGATTTAAATATACCTAATAAAAAAATGAATTAAGATTTTAAATATACATATTTAAAACAAATTTAAGATTTTTAGAAAAAATAAATTTTAAATAACAATTAAAAAAAATAGAAATACAAGGATAACGAGTAAGGTACAGACCTTACATCTGTGCAAGGGTAGAGGAATGCCTACAGTAGTCCTCGTGACTACTATGCACGGCAGTCCGTAGGACTGCCACGCACAGTAGTCCGCGAACTGCTGTGGGCAGTCCTTACTGCCAAAATAATGGGACAGGGGACAGGGTACGACCCTTTCCCCTCCCCAAACAATTTAATTTTTTTTTTCCTTTTTAACATATATATAAATTTTTTAATTTGATTCATAACTTTATTTTATTTATTTTTTTCTTTACTATTATTTGTTTTCCAAAATAAACACGAAAATCAAAAATTTTATTCCAATGAAATTTCGTCAATAAACCCAGTACGAGACGAACCACGATTTTAGGCTCAAAAACAAACACAAACCATTAACAAAGTTTATAAAAACTCAGCCATATATATATATAGATGTAAATATATATATATATATATATATATATATATATATATATATATATATATATATATATATATATATATATATATATATATATATATATATATATATATATATATATATATATATATATATATATATATATATATATATATATATATATCAACAGATTATTATGGGATAAACATAGATTTTGGCAATATTTTATGGAATCCATATATATATATTCACAAACAATTAATTCATTTATAAGAAAGGTAGAGAGATCTTTTCCATAACAAATAAAATAAAATAAAAGATAAAATAAAGATATTGGATACTTTCAAACAAGGATTCCACAACATAGCTTTCTGCTTTGTTTGCCATTCAACTATTTTCTAAAAAGAATAACTTTAAGGATGAGTTATTTATTTATTTTCTTTTGAAACAGAAAGAAGAAGGAGATGAAATATTTGGAACCTGGAGTCCTTTGCTTCTGCGAACTTGATGATGCTTGTTCGATCCCAATGGCCTCTATGATGAGCTTCTAGTTCCTACTTGAATCCGTCTCTCTAGAACTCCATGTTCGAACTCGAATCCGGTTCTTTGTTCAGAAGACTCTCCAGAATAATACCAACAAAAGATTGCAAAACATTTTCTAAAACTCCTTCAAAATATAGCAAGCAAAAGATTGAAATATATTTCCTGAAAACTCCAAAAAACTCAACAGTACCAAAACCATTAACTTGCACAACCTCCCTCTCAATAATCCTCTCTCTGTGTAAACTTACCAAGAAATTCTTAATTAAAATAAAAGATATTGACCATCTCTCCTAAAAACTCTAAAAATAAAAAATAAAAGAAAATAATTCTTTAAAAGCAAGCTTTTTGCTCAGATCTGTATTCTTATTTTCTCTCACAACTTTTTCATTCTTTTATTTGTTTTATTGTTTTAATTTCCATTTTTACCACTTTTCTTGCACATCACATTATCTATTTAATTTAAATAATTTATTCTAATAATTATCCTCCACCAGATAATTGATTAAAATAATTAAAACACATTTAATATTTAATTATCATTTAATTGAAACACATGACCCTATAAAATTAAATAAAACATTTAAATATTTCCATACAAATAAATCAACATTAAAATAAACAATTATTTCAATCACTTAAATAAAATAAATCATAACTTATAAAATGCCACCTTAAATAAAATACGACATAACACAACACAAACCACAAATGACGACAATTACAAAAATGGACAATACCAATCAACAAGATGGTCTGACATCATGGGACGAGATGACTTCATCGTCACCTCTATTTCAACATTTAACCATTGGGCTATTGGTGCTCGCCCTGTCCTGCCGAAGCAGGTGGAATCGAGACTTGTACCTGCAAATCCTGCATACAAACAAAGTTGTGTACATGTGCATACATATATATAAAATCAAAGCATTAAATCAAAGTACTACATTGTGAGAAGGAATCTCAACATAGCAGGGCACTCGCGAACGAGTGATGCCATATTGTCCTTCATCACACCTATTCTAACGATTATAATATAACCAATAAATCAACATTTCTAACTAACAATCATCTCTTAACATATCTAATTAAATCACTGCATCATATCATAACTCTGAAAATCAACTAATATAACCAACCATAATGTCATATGAAATAATCATGTCCATAATGAAATAAAATCATCATCAAACATCTAACCAACCAAATCAAACATTAATAGTATCATCATAGGCACAAGTAGCAAATGAACGCATAGAAAAAAAATAATAAATCCAAACAATAAGAGGAGGGGTATTACATCCTCCCCCTCATAAAATCGGCTTACTCCTGGAAACCGTTAAACAAGAGGAAATAAGGTTCCCTAATACATGAGGCATCCTTACACACCAAGACGGTGAACTAACCACCATTAGAAACTAGAATCAAGCTCACACATTAGAGTAATAAATAATAATACAAGTATTAGTAACATGGGGGTATTACATCCTCCCCCCCAAGGATATGTCTTACTCCGGGAAGCCATTAAATAGATAAGAGTAAGCACACAACAACCACGTAGAGAATACACCACAAACCACACACATAACTCACATCACTGGAAACCACATCACATAATGACACAAGGGTTCATAGTGCATCCTTGATAGGAAGGCTATCAGTGCATTGCGCACTACACCGAGGGTCCTATCCTTTCCTATCAGTTTTCTGCACCTTCAACCCTACACCGGCTAACAGAAGAAACTCAGGTTCACAACAATGACAACAGTAAAGTGAAACTCTAGACTCAAGGGACTAAACGCAAGGTTACATAGTGAGCACACATAGTGTCCAGTGTATGAACCTATGCTCTGATACCAAGTTGTAACGCCCGCCGTGCAAACCCTAGAGAACACACACCTAGCAAATAATTTTATTTTTTTTAAACAATTAAATTAAACATGCAAATACATTAAACCATAATCACATAACACATTACATAATATAACACACTTAGTTCTCTGGGGCACGCGAGGTTACATCACAACAACTAAACAGAAATAAAGATAAAGATTACAACATAGCCAATTATATAATAATAACAAAGAATAAGGACACATCCATTAACCATGATGCGAGAACAATAAACATCGCATAATTACATCCATGATAAATCTCTTAATAGAGTTACAAATGATCCTAACTATTACATCATTGTTTTAATATTACATTACAATCTCCTGATAATTGAATTACTTTGCATTTCCCAAACATGTGGGATGCTACAAATACAAGGAAATCTGAAATACAAGTGAACACTGGTACCACTCCAGCTGTGGAAATGCTGAGAAGACAAGATACTGATGGGGAACCCAACGGGTGTGGAGCACGTTCCACCCAACCATGTGAATTACAAGTAACTCACCCCCTGTGCTCAGAGGTGACGAGGAAGTTAACTCGACCATGAAAGCCAAACCGACTCAACAACATAGTACAAAAAACAAATACAACTCAAGGCATACAATGAAACACCATTGACGTTCACAAATCACATAACAAGTTAAAACTATGAAAATCATCACAATTAAACAAGGTATCACCAATTATACAAGTAACTAATTGGCAATCATAAACCAAATTCACAAGAATCAAAAAAAACATTACGATTACGATATCCAGAAGAACCGAAACAACATCCAAAATACATTTCCAAATAAATCTGAATAATAAAAAGAACATGATTCCATATAAGTCTAACACAAAAATTTAGTACACAAATTCCAGAGGCAACCAGAAACAAGGCAAACGGGTGTCAAGTGGAGAGGGTCATCGCATAGCTCTCATGGGTTCCCCTAGCACTTCCTCCAACTGAGGCGCTGACACCCATCTATGGATTCCCTAGCCCTCGAAAACAACATAAAGATACAATATCCAGAGCCAACTACAAAACAGAGCACAAGAAACAAGAACAAGGGTGTCTAGTGGAGAGTGTCATCGAATAGCTCTCATGGGATCCCCTGGCACTTCCTCCAACTGAGGCGTCAGCACCCATCTATGGATCTCCTGGCCCTTCCTCCTACTGAGGCGTCGGCACCATAGGGTAGCTAATGCGGAGCCGATAATCTCTCATGAAGATGAGACTACGACTTTGTCGACCACGGCCTACTCACTCTATCACTAGTATATGGTAGCCCTAATGCATAGACGAGGAATCTAGTTTTAATTATCTTGCGTGTTTTACTACCCATCCCCCTAAATTCTATTTTTAGGTTATCACTTGTTTAACTACTCTTACGTGGGTTCCCCTGAGCACTTCCTCTTACTCGAGGCGCCGACGCCCACGAAGAGCCACTCTCCCTATGACCCCTAACATAAATCAAAACTAGGCAAGGGTTGAACTATAACATAAAGAACATAATACCAAAACAAGAACCATGCAAGGCATTAACCCTCTCGCATCACTCATAACCAAAAGATCTTACAACGCCGTTCAACCCTTCCAAACAGAATGCCAATAAGTTTCAACTCTGAAAGTATAACCAAAACGAGGATAACATTTAAAGCATAAAACTCAAAACAAGACATACGAGGAAAATCCATCTCGCGATAAATCGTAATCACAATGACTACAACCACGTACAACCATTCCAAATAATAAAGCTCAAAATCATGTAATATTCTAATCACAAAGATACAAGTATAAACATCAAAGGATATAAAACATGCCTCTGGAGAAGACCAAGATTTACAATAATCCAAATGAGATTCAAAACACAACAGAGTTCCACATCACAAGGATAAGGTAAATAACAATAAATAGAAGACAATAACAAGATCACACGATTTTCTAACTCGAGAAGACGATTCGACCAATTACGTATAATATCTCTATTTTACTCGACATAGAGTCGAAAACAAAGAACAATAAAATTAATGACAACTTATCTAATTTGCTTTCTTTAATTACCCAAAAATACTAAATTTCAAGTTTACTCAACTAAATCATATTAAATAAAAGTAATATATTATTTTTTTTGTATTCAAATTTACACAACTTACTGCATATATTTTAATTTTACATATAAATATAAATAAAATCATAAAATAATTGCCTATATATGTACTTTTCTGTCTGAACTGCCCGTACACATACATACATACATATATATATATATAATGAATTTAGATTTAAATGTACCTATTTTAAACAAATTAAGATTTAAATATACCTAATAAAAAAATGAATTAAGATTTTAAATATACATATTTAAAACAAATTTAAGATTTTTAGAAAAAATGAATTTTAAATAACAATTAAAAAAAATAGAAATACGCGGATAACGAGTAAGGTACAGACCTTACATCCGCGCAGGGGTAGAGGGTGCCTCGGCAGTCCTCATGACTGCTGCGCACGGCAGTCCGTAGGAAGCCGCGCACGACAGTCGCGGGCGTGGTCAGTCCTTACTGCCAAAATAATGGGACAGGGGACAGGGTACGACCCTTTCCCCTCCCCAAACAATTTTTTTTTTTTTCTTTTTAACATATATATAAATATTTAAATTTGATTCATAACTTTATTTTATTTATTTTTTTCTTTACTATTATTTGTTTTCCAAAATAAACATGAAAATTGAAAATTTTATTCCAATGAAATTTCGTCAATAAACTGAGTACGGGATGAACCACGATTTTAGGCTAAAAAACAAACACAAACCATTAACAAAGTTTATAAAAACTCAGCCATATATATATAAATAGATGTAAATATATATATATATATATATATATATATATATATATATATATATATATATATATATATATATATATATCAACAGATTATTATGGGATAAACACAGATTTCGGCAATATTTTATGGAATCCATATATATATATATTCACAAACAATTAATTCATTTATAAGAAAGGCAGAGAGATCTTTTCCATAACAAAAAAATAAAAAATAAAAGATAAAATAAAGATATTGGATACTTTCAAACAAGGATTCCACAACATAGATTTTTGCTTTGTTTGCCATTCAACTATTTTCTAAAAAGAATAACTTTAAAAAGGATGAGTTATTTATTTATTTTCTTTTGAAACAGAAAGAAGAAGGAGATGAAATATCTGGAACCTGGAGTCCTTTGCTTCTGTGAACTTGATGACGCTTGTTCGATCCCGATGGCCTCTACGATGAGCTTCTAGTTCCTACTTGAATCCGTCTCTCTAGAACTCCATGTTCAAACTCGAATCCGGTTCTTTGTTCAGAAGACTCTCCAGAATAATACCAACAAAAGATTGCAAAACCTTTTCTAAAACTCCTTCAAAATATAGCAAGCAAAAGATTGAAATATCTTTCCTGAAAACTCCAAAAAACTCAACAGTACCAAAACCATTAACTTGCACAACCTCCCTCTCAATAATCCTCTCTCTGTGTAAACTTACCAAGAAATTCTTAATTAAAATAAAATATATTGACCATCTCTCCTAAAAACTCTAAAAATAAAAAATAAAAGAAAATAATTCTTTAAAAGCAAGCTTTTTGCTCAGATCTGTATTCTTATTTGCTCTCACAACTTTTTCATTCTTTTATTTGTTTTATTGTTTTAATTTCTATTCTTACCACTTTTCTTGCACATCACATTATCTATTTAATTTAAATAATTTATTCTAATAATTATCCTCCACCAGATAATTGATTAAAATAATTAAAACACATTTAATATTTAATTATCATTTAATTGAACCACATGACCCTATAAAATTAAATAAAACATTTAAATATTTCCATACAAATAAATCAACATTAAAATAAACAATTATTTCAATTACTTAAATAAAATAAAACATAACTTATAAAATGCCACCTTAAATAAAATACGACATAACACAACACAAACCACAAATGATGACAATTACAAAAATGGACAATACCAATCAACAAGACGGTCTGACATCATGGGACGAGATGACTTCATCGTCACCTCTGTTTCAACATTTAACCGTTGGGCTATTGGTGCTCGCCCTGTCCTGCCGAAGCAGGTGGAATCGAGACTTGTACCTACAAATCCTCCATACAAACAAAGTTGTGTACATGTGCATACATATATATAAAATCAAAGCATTAAATCAAAGTACTGCATTGTGAGAAGGAATCGCAACATAGCAGGGCACTCGCGAACGAGTGATGCCATATTGTCCTTCATCACACCTATTCTAACGATTATAATATAACCAATAAATCAACATTTCTAACTAACAATCATCTCTTAACATATCTAATTAAATCACTGCATCATATCATAACTCTGAAAATCAACTAATATAACCAACCATAATGTCATATGAAATAATCATGTCCATATTGAAATAACATCATCATCAAACATCTAACCAACCAAATCAAACAATAATAGTATCATCATAGTCACAAGTAGCAAACGAACGCATAGAAAAAAAATAATAAATCCAAATAGTAAGAGGAGGGGTATTACATTATACATTCTTTATTCGCATCCCTTTCATTCCATATATACACATATTATCCCCATTATATCTACTATCACTTTCTACATGATATAAATATTGTTATCTAGATTTATTTTCATTCATAATTTATCAAGAAGGTATTAATAACCCCTAATATTTCCATTTAATGATCATTTCTCAGACTAACATACTAATAGTCAAAGATACATTTAAAAAATATAAGTATAGTGTCTAGATAATATACATGGAAGGTACAAAATAATTACATAATTTTAATAATATCATATAATTAATCGATCATGCCTATGTCCTAGTAACTCATTTCTTCTCCTTATTAATAAATAAAATAAATAGAATATATATATATAATTTCATTTTCAACACTGAAATTTGCACTCAATGAAGATAGAAAAGTAATTATTCTCACATCTACTTAACTTTAAATCCACTATTTAGAGTCTATAACTATGATCCACTTTGAAATACCAAATTGATATTAATGGATCCATTTAGATATCCAAAAATAAATTCATATCTGGGTCTAGAAACACATTGGAGTGTAAAAATATGATAAAAAGTTGATCTAGAATTGATTTTTAGATGTCCTTCATATAATAGCATGGGTTCTTGCATTTCTAGAACTTCATAGCCTTTACTAGAATTCAAGTATTTTTTTATCCATAAAATTAAAATGGAAACATGTGGATAGTGGATAACTTGAAAATAGTTATTAATTGTACTAAACAATAAAAATTACATACATATAACTAGGGAACACAATCACATTAATAGCTCTTTAATGATAGTGATTTTTTTCTACAGTATTAGAATCCCATGTATTTTTTATTATTTGCAACAAGAAATTAAAAGGATGTTGAGAAAAATCTAATCGAAGGATTAATGTGTTTGATAAAAAAATATTTTAACATGCAACCTTATGCTTTCTAAAAAGAAACATATATTTTTCATGGTAATAATACCTTTAAAAGAAATTCATATTAAATTAAGCTTGCATGTAAAAAAATCAAATATTAAATTCATTGTAATTATTTTTTTCAAAATCTAACCATATGATTTCTAAAGGTAATATTATCTTCTTCATTAGATTGCCATTCAAATGAATTCATGTCAAACTAATTTTATTCATGAAACAATTTAGTATCAATGTCATATTGATAGACCATATTGAGAATGATCTTGACAAGTTTCATACAAATATAGATTTAATTAGATTTTTAATAATTAACCTATTAAGCAAATCTATTTTACAAGTACCATTTGGTTCTTATAAATATGCTAGATACTCTTCAATTAAAAATAATATTTGGTGTATCTCGATTTAAGTAATTGGGGATATTGGGCTAACTAGGGGTTGATGCCAACCTATCAACAACAACAAAGAATTTTTGTTGGTTATTAATAGAAATAAAGTAGGAATAGTTATGGTGGTATTTTGTAGAAGACCATAAAATAAAATAGATGTAGAACAAGGAGTATAACAAAAAAAAAATAGTAATTAATCTGCTTTATAATACAAGGGACAAGGACCAATATATATTAAGAAAATAATTATGAATTTCTTAGAAAAATTCATTCATAGAAAACAAATTATTCTTCTCAAAAAAATAATTAGAGCTTACTTCTCAAGATATAGACAACAAATGTAAGAAAATTTTAAAAATAAAATGTTCATTATAAAAATAGAAATAAAAATCATACATATTCATTCAAGATCTAAATTAGTTAAGGTTATAAAACTTCCATAAAAATATTATCTTACTAAAATATAAAAAGATAAAGAATATATCCATGAAAGATGACCAACATAAAATATGTAGTGAAAGTTGAAGTTGTATTATGAAATCTTTAGTAAATGACAAAATTCAGAAACGAAATGGATTGCATACTTGTAACTAATTTAGTAGAAATAACTCTAATCCTTAATCATTCTCCCTTTTATAAATCTTACTTCTCATTTATATTTATAACCATAAGAAGATTTATTTTCTTATTTTCCCCTCTACTTTTATTTAAGCCTTGCTCTATTTATTTCTTTTCTTTGTTTCTAAATTAATAATAATAATAATAATAATAGATTTAAATAGTTTTTTTTTAATGATAAGAATAATAATAAAATATTATCAATAAAAATTGTTATTTTGTAATTTTTATTATTCACCTAAAAAATAATCCATCTAAAAATAAATTTTATTTATTTTATATCAATTTTTTATTTTTATTTTTTTTGCTTCATTCTATGATTAAAATTTACTTGTTTGAGAAGAGTAAATTTAAATGTTAATTATTATTATCATTATTTTATTATTCTTGTAAGTTAATTTATGTATAAATATATTTTCCACAATTATTTTAAACATTGATTATAAAGTTTTAAATTTTAGAATAAATGTCTCATGACATTCTCCTCCTAAATATTATATGATCTTGATGCATGAAAGAAAAAATTACCTAGTTTAAACAAGCGAAAATATGCATATCATGCTAAAAGTGATATTTAACACAATTTTGAAACAAATGGGGATATTAGTGTTGCATCTTAGTTGTATCTTTCCATATACTTTTATATCATGTTGATATTATTGAGCTTTACATTGGTTTACAACTTTGATATGTAGTTAGTACTTGTTGATGTGGTTGTTACACACACAACATGTAGATAAAATCTTGTTATTTGAACAACATAACCTATCTATCTTGAATGAATCACAAAATTCAGTTAGAAATTTAGCTATCCCAAGACTTGTGAATGTTAGGTCTTGAAATACTAGGTTCACTCAAGGTTCATTATGTAGTTGTTGATTTCACATGGGGGCTTACTAGTATTCAAGATTTTCATTGATGGACAAGTGATATAATAATCCTAATAAATCACACTTCCATCACTTTCATACTTTAATTAATTTTAAACCTTTTTCAACATAAATTTTAAAAGATCAAAGTGAGAAGAGATAAAGCCTAAGAAATTAATTTCTTCTAGTATTATAACCCACGCACATACTGAGAAATAAGAAAACTAAAGCATATACTATATTGTATGTTACCATATTGCTTCACAACTACATACAAAATAATACAAGATTTTAAATAAATAGAACTGCTCACCAATGAGATATATTTGAAATGTACCCACATATGGAAAAAAATATTGATTATTTCAATAAGAATGAATAGCTTATAGTCTAAAAAATTATATGATTTGAAATGACCTATATTTGCTTTAGTATTACCAAATTCTATAGTAAGTACAAGTTTAACTACACATAATATATTGAGAGGGGGATGAATTAATATATTTAAAACTCTTTAATTCAACGTGAATTACCATTAATAACTTCTCCAAACTTGAATCTCAAATCATAAAAATATAAATTATTAAGAAGGAAATATAGATATACACATTCACACAAAGAACACGAGATATATGTGGAAACCTAGAATGGGAAAAACCACTGTGAGAAGAGCTACTTGGAGATACTATCCAAATCTAGCCTCACAAAAGTAATAAATTACATAAAATAATGAAGTAGATACCAACCTACAAGAGACACCAATCCCAAATTGTGTTTGTAGGAACCAACCTATTGGAGATACCAATCCTCAACATACATATTTGAGGACCAACTCAATAGGCAAGACATTAGTCCTACTAGATTATAGAGATATGATTTATGGATCTTCCAGAATAATTACATAACTTTTACTTGATCTGATATACCTTCAAACACTCTCCTACTTATCATATGATCCTCTAATGATAACTCACAATGATTGGAATGAAACTTCCATTACATCAATTAGATATTCATATTAAGGTCTCTGATTACTTAGAATTATCACACTCATATTTCACATTGAATGAATCCTAGTCATAAATACATATTCAAACCCACTAAAATATTTCATGTCATCTAAGAACCTCTTAACACAATATGCAATTAGCAATATCAGCTAAGAGTAGACCTAAATTTAAATTGATATGAAACGTGTAGCGGCTCACTCATAAATCATTTTTTTCCAACCAATAATAGATGTGTTGTGTGCTTCCTTAGGATATTTTAAATTGGTCTTATTTTATCTTCACATGCTTCCTTCATATGGTGCATGCTTCCCTTCTTCGATGCAAACACTCAGACATTATTCACAATCATCCGACCCATATAGACCATACTTTGTTGCATATAACTTTCTATCTATTGAAGCTCAACCTCTAAAACTTTAGAATTTGATACATAATGACTAACCTTAATTTAGATCTAAACCACAAGCCATAAAATTCAACTATGGTAGAATATGGGGCCAATCACCATGATAGTACAATTGAGTGCACAGCTTGCTTATGAGTAACCAACAATAGTGTAGGAAAAAGTATCCCTTTTTCACACTTAATTTGGGAATTAATAATAATAAATAAACTAAATTATGCCTTAATTTAGTGTTGTAATATGTATTTTACATATTAACATTAATTTTAGGGCCCTATTAATAATAAATGGACTTAATTGTTCCTTAATGTGGTGTTGTAATGTGTATATTTATACTTTCACACTTATTTAGTGCTTTATTAAAACTAATTGAGGTTAATTTGCCTTAATTGGCCCCTTTAATTCAAATCCAAGCCTAATTAATTACAATTTTTGAAGAGAAAAACCTAATATTCATTAATGCCATGACATAGAATTTATCATTGAGCAATGTGTGTCTTAGGTGAGTGACCTAGGCCCATTCGCCCAAGGGAAAATGGGTCCTTACTTAGGCCTAGGACCTAAATTTTTATTATGTTTTTTGCAATATTTTAATTATTTCAAATGTATATTCACATATCGGCTTGTGTTATTTGAATTTTAGGAAATTAATGTTACATATGTATAAATATAAGTTCATTTCGCTATGTTTCACCTAGAAAATTTAAGTTATCTTAAGAGTATTCAAGTGTGCATATCAAGATCATTATCACTATGCATTTCAAGAGCATTTCAAGGTATTCAAGAGAATATTTATTGAAGACTTATTGCAACAATCAAGATCCTATTGTCATGTCAAAGTCTTCTTGCATCATGCATGTTATTTGAGCTAATATGTTGATGTAGTGTTCAAGATCCATTCAAGAATTCAAGGCATTATTTCAAATCAAGTTTCAAGGTTCCAGATCCACATCCATTGAAGTCATTTCATGCTAGTTATAGATCTACATTTCAAGGTTCATTCAAGGGTTTGGTGAGTTGTGACATTTCTTTTTTCATTCATCATTCCTTTCATGCAATTTCATTTCTTACAAGGTTTAATTACCAAAAGTGGGTTTGACCAGGGAAAACTCCAATTCACCAACAATGAAACATTTTTCCCTCTTGATATTTGTTTTCAAATTTTAGGTGGAAGATCTCTTGAAGAGAAAAATTGCAAAGTTTTCAAAGTTTCATTTGTTGTCACGAATGTTGCAATTTCATGGAAACTCACCTATAGGATTTTTTTTTACTTACCGATAGTGAAAATCAAGGATCTGGGATTGCAAACATAGGAGAAGAGAACCCAAAAACCCTTTTTATAGAGCCCTAGCTAAGACCCATTCACCATAGGGTGAATGAGTCCTCAAATAGCTTTGAAAAATCACTTTTGGTGACTGGTACACATCTTCTTCTCTTTTTTAGATCTACATTTTGATTTTTGGTTCCATCAATATTGAGCTTAATCTTCCAAACTCAAGTTTTAAGATGCATCTTGGAGTTAGTTTACCATTTTAATCTTTCTCCTTGAAGTGTTGTTTAATCAGGACCCCCATCCTTGGAAAAAAAGGGAACTTGCAGATTCACACTTTGATTTGAATCCTCAAGGTTGATAGTCCTTTCATGGTGTGGATCTCATTTCCTAATGAAATAAAGGAAAATAGGTCTCTTATCTTGCCATATTTAGTTCATCCTAATTTTCAACCTAATTTTTGTTGTTTCACCAACCTCAAAAACAATAGACACTAACACATACAATAGACCACCAGAGATTACTAGTACCATAGTAAAAGTACATGCATTCATACTCTATCTTTATGGAATCTTTTCTTATAGTAATTACAATCTTCCATATTTCACCCTTTCAAAATTATTAACATCAATTACAACTGACCAACAACTTTGATATCAATGAAAACCTTTGCCCAATAATAATCCCATTTGTCATTGATGGAAAAATGACAAAATGCCCCACTAAGAATAACACTCTTCTTTGAACAATCTTGACATCCAATAATTTTGGCTTTCCTTCTCCCCCTTTGACATCAATGACAAAGGTCTACATTGATTTTTCCTCTAATACTTGCTCTCCCTCAAACTAAGATATTTCATCCACTAGACCAGACTATTCTTTACCACAAGACCACCAAGTCATCTTGTGGAAGGGTGCCAACACCCCCCCTTAACCTACACTTCTGAGCTATAACATCAAATAGGAGAGAGCTCTTTCTCTCATCTTTTTCTTGAATAAATAAAATGCATTATTATATTCTTCCTTTTTATACTAGGGACAATTTTCAGCCTTATTTCCCAATACCTAAGTTTTGTCTCTTTGATATCAATGAGTTCATCACCTCCTGTATTGTAACCATCCACAACAACCACACCAAGACTTCCTTCTATGGTTTCACATTCCTCCATAGAAAATTTAGCAATGCATCCTTTGTCTTTGGATCTAACACATATCTTAGATTGATCATGAAATGCAATATATGAGGAATTATTGATTTTTCAAAATTTTGTTCCTCTTTCTTTTAATCCCTAACATTCTTAGACTTATTATTTTAATGACCAATGGTATTTTCCATTATATTCAATTTATAATTATTCACAAAACTACTACAATTGTTTGTAATATATCTAAAATTATTACACTTGTAACACATGATATCAAAATAAACCAAAGGATTAAATGCATTTCTACTCAAAAATATTTTTCATTATAGAAAACCTTCCATAATCTACTGCCTTATGTCCGTAATGATTGCAATGAAAATAATAACTAGATAATGGATGATTGAAATTGGAATTTTATCCTTGTCCTCTTGGATTTTGTCTTTTGTACCTTCTCTTCTATCTCTAAATGTAAATGAACCCCTCATCTTCTGCCTTGCTATCCTCAATCACCTTAGACTGATTAGATCCTGAACTTTTGGAACCATGCTCATCCAAATCTTCTACACTTTTCTCCATGGAGTCCTCAATAACCTTATTGAATTGTTTTTACTTATAACCAATACTTGTCTTGATATGTGGTGCCCCTAAACTTAAGATTATCTCATCTAATATCTTGAAATACTATTTTTAAACTTTATAATTTTTTCTCACATGAGTATTTTCTTTCTCCAAATCCTTCCTCAAATATACTACTTCTTCTTCAAGCCTTTCACAATTCTTATCTTTTATCTTTAATTTTTCAATCAAAAATCTTGCATCTATCTTCCTTCTTCTATCTAGACTTTTAGATCTATAATCATCTTCTATAATTTCTTAAGACTTTGTAATAGCTCATATTTATCTTTTATGTCCTCTATAACTTTCCTCCTAAGATACTTGATCACTCTATGAGCACAATGAAGCTCTTCCTTTAAATATATTTATATGCATCTTCTTCATTTTTGGAAAATATGTCTTGAACATTACCATTTGGGGATTATAATTCCATAAGTAGAGTCTTTTCATTTTTAGAGGTATGAGCTAGTTCTCAAACTCATCAGATGAGTAACCTTCTTCCTCAACATACAAACCACTCTTCTTCTTGCTTCTAGTTCTCATTTTTCACTTTGAAGCAATGTGCCCAATTTTATCACAATTGAAACATTTAAAATGTATCTTAACTTTATACTTGTTGGTTCCTTTTTTAACCTCCTCACAAAATTTGCTTCTTCTATAGAAAAATATTCACTATGATTTAAAACCTCATTCTCCACTAGTGCCTTAAAAGTTTCCTCCTTTCTTGGAAAATTGTCACTCACAATTCTTGAAGTTCATATGCATTTAATGTCCCATGTAGTTCATCCATAGTCAAACTATTCATATTTTTTGCTTCTTCTATTGCAAATTTTTTTGAATCATACTTAGGGAGAATGGATCTAAGTACCTTTTTAACAATCACTATTTATTTCACTTCTTCACCTTGAGTCCATTGATGGTATTTACAACTTCATCAGCACAAAGTAGGTGTGCAATGGTATCTTCTTCCTCCTTCATGTTAATAACTTCAAACAATCCCTAATAGGTTTGGAGTTTTTCCTCCTTGAAATTATTATATCACCTTCATAGATATTATAGAGTTTATCCAAAACTTCTTTTATATTCCTACAATGCATTATTTTCACAAACTCAAAGTTAGCTAGACTACATAAAATAGAATTTATTTCCTTTATATTTATTTCACATGCTCTATTCCTAGCTTGATCTCTTGGGGTACATTCTAGAATCTCATGACCATCTATAATAGATTATCAAACATAAAAACCTAATGCCACTAAATAGGATTCCATCCTTACTCTCCAAAAAACATAATTGGATCCATAAAATAATCATGGATTGTTTGAAGAAGTACCTTCTTGAGAAAATGAGTGTGTGATCTTGGATCTACCTCAAGCTATTAAGCTTCTTCAAGGAACTTAGCTTTGATACCAATTGAAGGGAACACACTATTATGAGAGGAGGGGAAAATCAATATATTTAAAAGTCTTTAATTCAACATGAATTACCATTAAAAGGTTCTCCAAACTTGAATCTCAAAGCTTCGAAGTTAATAAATACACACACACACACACACACACATATATATAGATGTATATGTACGTGTATGTACATGTATGTACATACATATACATATATATACACACACACACACACACATATATATATACATATATATATGTATGTATATATAAAATATATCTATATTTAAACATATGTTTGTGCATATGAACATATATATGTGTATGTGTGTGTGTGTATGTATATGTATATGTATATATATGTACATACATGTATGAATACATAATATTTTCATTTTGTGTGTGTATATATATTATAACTTATATAGATATATACATATGAACATACATACACAATCATTGAATATATACAAAAAAAATCATTCTCTTATTCATAAATGTTTAAAATTTGACTTTTACTGCAAGGATATCATTAATTGAGTAATAAATAATTTAGAATACTTAAATTTATCACAAAAGGACATCATAGAAAAATAGCAATTATCAGTTGAAGATAATTTGATCAACATATATATAGAACCTTTTCATGCAGTCACAAAATGTAAATACATAAAACTAACAACTCATTTCTCAAAGGGTAATTCATGAAACTGTAATGAAATCATAGGAAACAACTAATTGTGGATGAGTGTGTTTGAATACTAATATCCTTGATAACCATGGATTTTCATTTGTATCTACTCTCCTCTCTATTTTGATACTCTCCCTCTTATCATTGGAATAAAAAATACTACCCTACACTCACCTTATTAATTTGAGAGAGAATAGTTAGTCCAATATTAAAATATGCACAATTATATATCCACATAATTCATTTAAAATTTGAAATATGATACAATATTTTCATTTGAAATAGTCATTAAATATATGATTGCATCATTTCAAAATATATATATCTACTTAATATAATGATTAACCAACATACTTGAGTTGATCACAATTCCTATTTTTAAGTCCAAAATTGAAATGCATGATGAAATAATATACTTGAGGGTTATGAAAAATGGGATGTAACAATACTAAATGGTTTGATTATTAGTCAAAACTTGGTTTAACTCTTGATTGGTAGATGTGGTATGCCATGTAATCTTTTTAAAATTTTACATTATCCATGTTGTGGGAGTTCCTAGATGTGATTCATCATGGACATGTTTTATATATGGAGCTTGTGACTACAATTTATGGGTTGTATATTTTGTTAGTATGAATTAAATTGTAAATGATTCAATATCTTTGAAGTATGGATGTTTGCATGGATTAGCAACTTTATGTTTACTATTTCTATCCATTTGGATATTTCCATTTGATAGTAGTTTGCAACCTTTGTTATTAGCTAGATTTAATACTTGTGTTCTTTGGATTGGTGCATCTTTGTATTTCCTTTTTCCCTTTTTTTCATATATGGCATGCTAGATGATGAGATGATTTAGTTCATTATATGGTGGACACATTTGATGTTGTTACAAGTATCTTTATGGAGCATAAGAGAGTGCACTAGAGATACATGTGATTTCATGGATAACAGTAATGATTCAATGCATAGAAGTAGGAGAATGTTATTAATAGGTGCTATACACCATGCATAAGAATTATTTATTTTAGTATGTAAAATCAATATTTATTTATGGTGAATATTTACAAGATGTAATTAGTCACATTAAATATGTATTGTATTCCACTTGTAAAGTTGTATGTAACATTGGTTAGATATTTTATGTTTGGGTTATACATGGTAAAATATTTAATAATTGGAAACTTAATAGAAAAAATTAAATGTGGGGTTAATGGTTTTTTGTATTGTTTTGAGCTACATAGTTTTACCTTATCACTTAGTCATTTTGTGTGAGGCTAATTTTATAAAAAAATAAGAATATGTTTAGTGGTTAAGGTTGGTTGGTTGGCTATTTCGTTGTTTGTCTTAGTTTTCATTGTATTGAATTCTCTAATGAATAATGCATATGTAAAGCATGGTATGAGATGCATGGATACATGCTTGGACACATGGAGGATGCATTGGACAAGCTTCATGTTTCAAAAGCATTCATGGAGAATTTTCAATTTTGTTGTAATGCTTTAATTATTGAATAATAGATTGAGTCTAGATGTTTTGGAGGCTAGTTTTTTCCCTCTTAATGATTTTTCTAGGGTATATATTTGTAGAATAGAAAAAAGTTTCCTTTTCCTTGCTTGATCTGATAATTGACATTAAAACTGAACTAATGGTTTCTTGGAGTGGTGTTGTAATGTGTTGTACACATTCACAATATTCTGGGACCTTTATTTAACTAAATCATGCCTTAATTGATCCTTTGCAAGGGTGTTGTGAAGTGTTGTAACACAATTTCACACTTTTCTAGGACTTATTGGCTTAATTAAACCTTCTAGGCCCCTTCCTAAATAAAATATGCATAATGTTTACCTTTTTTAAGTGTTATAAAGTGTTTTAAAGCACTTTCACACTTATCTAGGTGGTCCTAATTCATTGTGGCTAAGTGGAGTTATTAACCCTTTCTTAGGCCTTAATTCTGACACCTCTTGAGGATATTTCCTGATAATCATAAATTAAATATCAAATTATTTCATTGGGAAAAATTTGGTCCTAGTAAGTTGAGCTAGGACCCATTCACCCTTAGTGGCGAATGGGTCCTCCCTTAATAGGACCTCCCTTTTTCAGTTGATTTGGAATGGGCTTTTGGCCTTCTTTCAGCTCCCCGAAGCTTGGTCTTATAAACTTAGTTAGGACCCATTCACCTTTGGTGGTGAATGGGTCCTCCCTTAATGAGACCCTAATTTTTGAGTTTCATTCTGGAAAGAATTTAATTATGTTTCTTTCCAATTCTGGTGTCGATCTTAGTTCTTTGAACTCTAGGGTTAATCTCTTGGTTTAGTAATAAATAAGGGGTTAATTCACATAGTTTCATCCTAAGCAATCCTAAGAATTTCAAGAATTCAAGCATTCAAGTGATCAAGCATTCTAGAGCATTTCAAGAGCATTCATAAGGAATTTCAAGGTAGATTTCAAGTGTTTATTGCAACAATTCAAGGTCTTATCATCATGTCAAGGGTTTAATGCATTCATGTATGTTGAGCTAAGAAGTGAATGTTGCATTGAGGATCAATCTAAAAGGATCATCCTACATCCAATATCTACATTCTTCATGGCCACTCCATGATTGTTTGCAAATTTGCTTCACAAGACATCATCCAAGGTGATATCAATTACATTATTGCACGTTCATGCTTCATTTCCTTATTTCATCAATTGGTTTAATTACCTACAAGGAGTTTAATTGAGGAAAACCCCCATTAACTAACAAATAAACAAGTTTTCTTTCCCTTGAGTGTGTTGTTGTAGATATACAGGTTGGAGATCAAGTTGAGCAAGATTTCGAGAAAAGTTGCAAAGTTGCAAAAGTTGTCATTTAAAGTGCAAGATCATGGAAAGAGCTCTACAGAATTAACTATAGGCTTCTAGAACTTGATAAACAAGATTTCAAGAGTGCATACGTCAAGGTACATGATCTTGAAATTAGTTTTCTGAAACCCAAAAAGGACCCATTTGCCACTGAAGGCAAATGAGTCCTCCATATCTCAAAAACAACAACTTTCTACCCAAGTACACAATTTTTTTTGCTCTAAAAACATTTCTCATAGTTGCTATAATAGTTAGGTTGCATTTCTGATTGTTATAAGAATCATATTTTACATAATTTTAGGTGTTTAGGGCCTTGAAAAATAAGTGATCCATCTCTTTTTCCCTCACATTAGGGTGGATCCTATTTTCACCATATATATTATTTGGTGAACCTGACGTATTCAACATAGCAATAATATTATTTTTGGCTCATCTTTCATTGCATAATAAGTTAAAATATTGTATTCATTACATTTAGATTTGTATTAAATTAGGGTTTCTTCTTTTGCATTAAAATCTTGCATATCATATAGGGTTTAGATTTGCATTGTTTTGTACTTCTTAAATCTAAAAATTACAAAAACAAAGCAGTCATTTTACTTCTCATTTAGATCCCATTCAATTGCATTTGAAAATCAAAACAAATTTGAATTTCAACCTAGGTCTTGCATTTCATCTTTCTATTGCATTTTTGCATTGAATTTCTAGAAAATATGAAGTTGTATTTCACTTTCTACAACCTAGAACTGAAAGATAAATCTGAGAACTTGCTAATCATTAAAAAATAGTTTAAAAAGACCTAACCAGGACCCATTCGCCTTTACTAGTTAATAAATCCCTAATTAGGCCTGAGCTGCATCTTCTGGCATCTGCAAAGGCATTAAAATTTAGTCTGAAATCCATAGAAAAATCCCAAAAAGACCTAACCAGGACCCATTCACCCTTATTGGTGAATGAGTCCATGTCAACTACAAATCTGCAATTTTAGGATATTAAAATATCAGTTTTTAGCTTCTGTTTGGTGCATTCATCTTGTTGTTTCAGTTTCTAGATTTGTTGTTTCATCAATTTCATTGCATTTAGGTTAAATTACTTCATTTTAGTGCATTATTAAAAGTTCAAAATTGCATCAAAATGTTTCATTTTCAGCTTATTGCATTGTTTAAATGGTAATTTGCATTGCTTAGAATCTAAAAATTACATTTCATTCTAGGTTATTGCATTGTCATTCTAGGGTTTGCACACTAGGGTTTTTTAAATTTGCATGAGATTTAAAACTTGGTGTCCTATTCATAATACTATTATAAGATGTAGTTCAAGGCTCATTGCATCTAGTGATCTCCCACTTGTCATGGATCTTAGGTGCTCTAACTCTCTTCTTGATAGTGTTGAGAATCAACCCTCCATGGATCATAGTTTGCATACCTCATTTCCCATGGCTTCATCTTCTATAATCAGTATGCATGATGTTATTGACAAAATAGATGAACAACTAGAAAACTTACAAGCCCATATCCTTAGTGAATGATTTGACATTAGCTTGGTTCCTATAATACAAAATCTAAGGAAAGTTCTTAAAACTAAAAATGAAACACAAATCATCTATATCCTTAGTTACTTCCTTCAGGAGTACTTGAATAAACAAGACAATAGCAACATGCATGCCACAACCAATCCTCCTACTGAAACTAAGAACAATGTTAACATGGATCATGATCATATGCAATTACCTCCCATGGAGAATGTGGTAGAATTTATCAAAGCTAGACCTTGTAAGGGTTTAACTAAACAACCTCTTGATGTTGCTTTCTCACAAAATGACATACCTAAACATGTACTTGATGGTCCTCTTTACATAGCTGGACGAATCAACAATAAGCCCTCTAATGGGATATTGACTTATCTTGTCTGTGGAGAGAATGTGATCACAAAAGAATTCTTATATGTGCATAAGCTATATCAAGATACATACAAAAAATCTAAAAGAATGGATCAAGACACATAACATATTTTCTTTCCCTACAATAGGCTTGATAGATCTCCCTTTAAAAGTGGGACCAAAAATATTAACTGTCTCATTCTCCAGCATTCCACAATTGGATCAATTTTGTGTGAAGCTAGGCTATCCATGGCTTCGCTCCATGAATGTCGTCCTGTCTATGCATAAATGTCTAAAGTTTCCATTTGGAAATGACATCTTCACTATGTATCATAGCGGATTGCATCCTACCTTGGCAAAAGGGAATTTTTTAGTAGATTACTTTTGACCTGAGCCTATGGAACCTATTAAGCCTCGTGAATATTTATTTTTCAAATCATATCAAAAATTCAAGGAAAATAAAATAGCTCTAACTATCCCTTCATAACATGCCTCAACCTATGTCTGAACCAACAATCCTTGATGAGACAATGATTGAACAAAAAACAATTTTGAACATACAAGAACAACCTATAGAAGAACCTCCTGCAATTTCATACAAGAGACCGCAAGATAACACAAACAGTCCAGTTGTCCCTCCTAGAGTCAAACAAGTTTACAAAGTCAAAGAGAAAGTGGTTGAGCAACCTCTTATCGTTTCTTCTAGTCCCCCCCAAGGAAGAGAAGGAACCTATGATTGACAAACCCATTCTTACACAAAAACAAATTCACAATAAATTGAAACAAAATCAAAGTGCTAGAGAGTGTAGACATAGACATCGTGTTATTGCTCGCAGATTGCAAACACAAGAAAACAATAATAACATAGAAAATCAAAATCCAAACCTACCTGAAGAAATGTATGATGGCTTTCAACCCTTGATGTATCATTAACAAGAACATTGCATGGACATTGTTATTTTACCTCTTGAGCTATGATTAACTTAGATGATGACATTAGCATTACAAAGATTGATGAACAAGTGCATGATGAGTTGAATGCATTGTTTTCTTCTTCCATGAGCCTAGATGACAAATCTACTAATAAGAGTGTTGAACTTGGTGCATGTCCTAGTTCGACACTTTCTCTTGTCCCTTTGGCTTGTTTCCCACCTTCCATTTATATTGACTAAGATTGGGAGGCAAATGATCTGCTTTAGGTTGACTAGCCTTTGCCTTACTAGTCTTTTGCTTTTTCATTTTTCTTTATGATTGCATGTGTGTAATGTGATCCCCCATGATGTTTTGTTTGATGCATTCCTCTCTCTTTTGTGCATTCTTCTATATGTACTTTAATTCTTCTCTATGTCATAATTATCATTTTTCATTTGTCTTGTGTTTCCTTTTGGGGATGACGCAAGGTGCGAGACATTTATGTCTCTTCCGTGTTGACCCAAAAGAATTTTCTTTATCTTTTTTATTTGTCTTATGTTTTCATTTTGGGGATGACGCAAGGTGTAGAGACATTTATGTTTCTTCCATGTTGACCCAAAAGAATTTTTCTTTGTTTTCACTCTCTTAGTGTCATTCTTCTAGTTCTACATGTATTTGGCCCGAATGATGATAGTTCCATGCTCTATGACAACATTGTAGCATAGAAATACTGACCCCAAATCCATATATCCCTTATGTATTTGTGGGGGCAACCCTTCCTTTTTCATGACACAACTTGCTTCATAAATAGATGACTTGGCATAGGGTTTTCTGAGGAAATATATCATGTCTTAGGATCAAAATCATTGGCTACTTTAAAGCAATTTCTCACAGTGATGGTGTAGCAACTGCTTTAAAGTGGGGGCATACATCAGTGACATCTTTTGGAAAAAATTTATGGCATGATTTTTATTTTTTCTTGTGATGTGTCCTCTTCTTTGTTGTGTCATTGGGTTTGATACCATCCAAGAGTGTACGATCTTCTGTCATGGCATGATGCTAACGAGGCTTCCCATGGGAAATAATCTGACACTTTGGCTTGTCCTCTCTTGGAGACATTAGGCACAATGCTCCCTAAGAGGAAGACTGTTACACAAACATATAAAAATCCCCTTTAAGAATTTTTTTTACATGACATTCAAAAGTATTTACAAAAGCATTTTCATTGTCATGCCTTATCAAATTTGTTAGGAGGATAACTTCAGTATGGTATGAGAGGCCAATATGATTCTCTCATTTGCCATCTCATTGGGATAACTCACCTAGTCGACAGACTAAGGTTCCACTACCCTAGAGTGAGCATACATATTTTAGGAAAAAATACCCCACAGATGACCTAAAGTTTTGTGACCCCAAAGTGAGCAGCATGTGTTATGGACAAACAACCATTTCTTCACATCCCGTTGAATCAGTTGTGCTTGATCCTTTGTTTTTGTTTATTTTTCTTGGCCTTTGATAGGGTATGATCATGTATCTTTATTATTGTTGCATACTTAAGTGTCTTGGATGTCTACTTTAGTGTGAGTTTGACATGGGGTCATCCTCTCACTAAAGTGGGGGAAACATGTAGTAACAGAAAAAGTTGCATTTTCCTTGCTTGATCTGATAATTGACATTAAAACTTAATTAATGGTGTCTTGGAGTGGTTTTGTAATATTTTGTACACATTCACACTATTATAGGACCTTTATTTAACTAAATCATTCCTTAATTGCTCCTTTGCAAGGGTATTGTGAAGTGTTGTAACACAATTTCAAGCTTTTCTAGGACATATTTGCTTAATTAAAACTTTTGGGCCCCTTCCTAAATAAAATATGCATAATGTGTACCTTGTTTAAGTGTTGTGAAGTGTTTTAAAGCACTTTCACACTTATCTAGGTGGTCCTATTTCATTGTGGTTAAGTGGACTTATTAACCCCCTTCTTAGGCCTTAATATTGACACCTCCCAAGGATCTTTCCCAATAATCATAAATTAAATATTGAATTATTTCATTGGGAAAAATTTAGTCCTAATAAGCTAAGCCAAGACCCATTCGCCCCTACTGGAAAATGGGTCCTCCCTTAGCAAGACCCCCTTTTTTAGTTGATCTAGAATGGGTTTTTGGCCTTCTTTCAGCTCCCTGAAGCTTGGTCCTAGAAACTTAGTCAGGACCCATTCGCCTTTGGTGGTGAATGGGTCCTCCCTTAATGATACCCTAAGTTTTTAGTTTCATTCTAGTAGTAATTTAATTATGTTTCTTTCCAAATTTTGTGTTGGCCTTAATTCTTTGAATTTCAAGGTTAATCTCCTAATTTAGTATAAATAAGGGGTTAATTCACATAGTTTCATCCTAAGCAATCTTAAGTATTTCAAGCATTCAAGCATTCAAGTGATCAAGCATTCTAGAGCATTTCAAGGTAGATTTCAAATGTTTATTGCAACAAATCAAGGTCTTGTCATCATGTCAAGGGTTTAGTGCATTCATGTGTGTTTAGCTAAGAAGTGAATGTTGCATTGAGGATCAATCTACAAGCATCATCCTATATCCAAGATCTACATTCTTCATGGCCACTCTATGATTGTTTGTAGATTTGCTTCACAAGACATCTTCCAAGGTGACATCAATTACATTATTGCACTTTCATGCTTCATTTCCTTATTTAATAAATTTGTTTAATTACCTAAAAGGGGTTTGACTGAGGCAAACCCCCATTCACTAACAAATCAACAAGTTTGCTTTCCCTTGAGTGTGTTTTTGTAGATTTACAGGTTGGAGATCAAGTTGTGAAAGATTTGGAGCAAAGTTGCAAAGTTACAAAAGTTGTCATTCAAAGTGTAAGATCACGTAAAGAGCTCTACATAATTAACTACAGGCTTTTGAAACTTGATAATTGGGATTTCAAGAGTGCAAACATCAAGGTACAAGATCTTGAAATCAATTTTTGAAACCCTAAAAGGACCCATTCACCACTGAAGGAAAATGTGTCCTCCATATCTCAAAAACAAGAACGTTCTAGCCAGGTACACAACTTTTAATGCTCTAAAAATATTTCTTATAGTTGCTATAACAATTAGGTTGCATTTTTGGTTGTTATAAGCATCATATTTTACATAATTTGAGGTGTTGAGGGCCTTGAAAAATTAAGTGATCCATCTCTTTTTCCTTCACATTAGGGTGGATCCTATTTTCACCCTACATAATATTGGGAATCATCTTTACAAAAGGTTATTCTACAAGATTGTATGCATATTTTCCTCTCATGGAGTGATATAGGGAATGGTTTGATCAACCTACATGATTGTCCTAACTATTTTTAATAGGAACAAAAAAAGACAATAATGTTGATCTTTAAAAAATACAAACTTTTTTTCAATCCACTAAAAACACTTGTTTGTGCAAATTTCAAGTTAAAAAAATTATGACTAGATGATAACAATTCTTTTAAAACTAAAATTCTATAAACTAAAGGAGTCAAATATGAAAAATAATCACACATGGACATAGTCAATGATAAAATAACCGATAAAAAATTGCACCTAATTGTGAGTCTAAATGACCAAGTTATGACCATTCAATGTTGGGGTTCAAAACTAAAATAGCCAATGGAGAGGGGTACCCTTTTGAAGTGATGACATCAACAATACATGGATAATGATGCCAAAACTACACAAGAACAAAAAATTGGTGCACACAAGTACAAAAGGTATGACTATAAAACTATATGGAATTACTTTGCTCCTCTCGACCTGCTCCTTCCGCCCTGCATTTTTCAAATTTTGACCATGCCTGCTGGTTTGGGGGAGACCTCTATCTCTCCCTAGCCTGAACCTCCACCAGATATGGAAAAGATTCACTCACATGCACATTATAGGGATATGGAGTTTTCCTTGGGCAACTCCATTGCGCGTGCTAAACCTCCACCTAGTGGGGACAATGGGGACCGCCTGGGGTTTGGCTCCTCTAAGAATAGCTAGAAAGATATTCTTTCGGGGCCTAGATCTAGTGCCCTAGGGTCTGTTGGTCCTGAGATTAATCTAACATATGAAGGTGTTGAGCTCTGCCTTCCAGATGATGTGATGGAGGAGGTTTCTAGTTCACTCCACCTTGCTTTGGTGGGAAGATTCTTGGCTTTTCGGCCAACGATTGATATGGTCCGTAGATGGGCTAATGATAAATGGAAGCTGAAGGGTAGTGTGTCTGTATCGGAAATGCCTGGTGGTATTTTCTTGTTTAAATTTACTGCTGACGAGGACTTGGTTCTGGTCCTCTGTGGTACTTGGGCCTATGGTAAACATTTTCTTTCTCTGGCCAAATGGAGACCAGGTTTTGACCCCCCCGGCGGACCTTAACCATTCGGCCCCTATTTGGGTCCATTTTCCTAGCCTTCTGTTAGAATTCTAGGATGAAAGGGTTTTCTGATGGATTGGAAACTCCTTTGGTAGCTTTGTGGCGACGGACACAATCACTTTGGCAAAATCCAGGTTGGTTTTTGCATGTTTTTGTGTTAATGTCTCCATTAACAAAGCTCTCCCCAACTTTATTATTCTTAAATCTAAATGGGGGACATGGACTCAAGCTCTTGTTTATGAGAATTCTGCCTTGTTCCACCAAAAGTGTGGCAAACAGGGCCATGTTGTTTCTAACTACAAGAAGATTGTTAGAAAGGATGCTCCACTAAAGGATAAAAATCCTTCCAGCCCTTCAATGTTATAGGACAAACTTCTTGACCCAAACACTAGTGGGGTTGGTGAGTCATTGATTTCGAGTGATTTGCATGATTACCCCTTCACTAATGGCTTGAATGAACTGCTGAAATCCCCTGTTTCGGGGGAAAAGTTGGAGACTAACTCAAAGATAAGCGGCTCCAAAGGGTCAGAAGTAGGTGATGTCTCTCCACTTGTGGATACAGTTTTGGTGTCGGGCTCTCATGATCTTCAAGGGAAGGAAACATCTAGGTCCTCTCCTGTGTCTGGTGTGTGTCTGGGTTTTGTCAAGAAGAAGTTGGATGTTGATGGTGCTAACAATCCTGAATGTGAGACCTCAGTGGACATTTTGGCCATCTCTCAGTGTTTGGTGGGTGCCTTGTTATCCACCCCCTCTTCTCAACTGGCCCCTACCGAAGACTGTTCTAGGGAGGTAACTAAGTTTGTTATTCTCTCCCCAACCTCTAAATCATGTCCTCTAAAAGCCAAATCGGAGTGTGATTTTTTGGAAGACTGGTAGAACACAAAAAGGAAAACAAGGAACAAGAAAGTGGATGTTGGAATGGAAAGTAGAGTTAGAAGACCTTCAAAGAGATTATCTAGGCACAAAGCCATGGCTAGGGACATTGCCAGCGAAAGGAAATCTACCCTTGATTCAACTCACAAAGGTAAGAAATGAAGTTCCTATCATGGAACATGAGAGGACTAAATAGTCCTATAAAACAATGTGCCTTAAGGCAATATGTTGTTGATATGAAGATTGATATTTTATTACTCCAGGAAGTCAAAATGACTTACCAGAAATTTTCCTCTATTGCCAATAAAATATGGCCAGGATCTGCCTTCTTTTATAGCGAGTGGATGGTGCTTCGGGAGGTGTTGCCACCTTGTGGAATCCTACTAAAGTTTTGGGTAAAGCCATTGCTTTTTCTCAGAATTACCTTGTTGTGACTTTTAAAGCTAATAATCTCACCTAGCATTTGTTTAATATTTATGTGCCAAATTCTAGAGGTGGAAGAAAGAAGATGTGGGAGGAAGTGTCATCCTTAATATTAAGTAACAACAATGCATGGTATATGGTGGTTGGTGATTTCAATTCCCCCCTTTTTCCTTCAGAGAAGTTGAGGGGCCTAGTGGACTATAGTGATAGTATGAAGGATCTGGCTGAATTCATTAACATTTCTGGATTGTTTGACTTGGAGTTAAAGGGCAATCCTTTCACGTGGTCGAACAATAGAAAGGGAATTCATCTCGTTCAAGTTTGGTTGGATAGGGTCCTTGTCTCGGCTAGTTGGGACCTTAGATGTAATGCCTCCCTTGCCTCCCTCCCCAGGACTATCTCTGACCATAATCCTATCATCCTCCAGTGGTTGGACAAACTATTTTTGGGCCCACACCCTTTTAGATTTGAGATAATGTGGATGTCTCACAAAGATTTTTGAAAATTCGTTGAGACTTGGTGGAGCCAGCCTGTTCAAGGCTCGATAATGTATAGAATATCCCAAAAACTGGAGCTTATTAGAAAGAAGCCAAAGGTTGGTCCAAGATGACTTTTGGTGACTTCTTCAAAACTAAGAAGATGATCAAGGACAAGCTTGAGGGGTTCCAAAAGCTTATGGCCTTGGGGCATTCTTAGCAACCTGTTCATTTGGAAGAAGAAAATTGGAGGAAAAAGTGGAAGGATATGTTAAGTAAAGAAGAAATATATTGGAAGTAGAGATCAAGGGTCCAATGGCTGAAGGAGGGCGATAGGAACTCTTCCTTTTTCCATAGAATGACCAGCAAACATAAGAAGAGGAATACTATCAAGTGTTTGATGAATGATGCTAATCAGGAAGTCAAGGAGGTTGGAAAAATTGGTGAGGTTGTTGAATAGTATTATAGACAGATTTACTCTGATGTTGGTAATTCCCCCTCTAATGAGCTTCAGGCGAGGCTCCTGGGACACCTCCCACATAGTATTAGTGAGCATGATAATCTCCAACTTTGTGCCCTTGTGACCGAGGAAGAGGTTCAGATTGCAGTGTTTGCTATGGGAGCCTATAAAGCTCCAGGACCGGATGGTTTCCCCCCGGCCTTCTTTTAGGAATATTGGGAAATTGTCAGCTATGATGTTACCATGGTTGTGAAAGATTTCTTTAGGACTGGTAAATTGCTAAAGAAATTAAACAATAATTTTATTGTGCTTGTTCCTAAAGTGAAAGATCCTAAGCACATGATTGACTTTAGACCTACAAGTCTTTGTAACACTATTTACAAGATTTTCTCCAAATTCCTTGTTAACCGATTAAAGCCTTTATTAGACAAAATTAGCAGTATATGTTAGAATGGGTTTGTGCTAGGAAGACAAATATTAGATTTTTCTATTATGACTCATGAAATAATTCATTCTATGGAGAAAAGCAAGAACCAAGGTATGGCTTTTAAACTTGATATTTCCAAATCCTATGATAGGGTTAGATGGAAGTTTTTGTATTTAGTCCTTGCTAAGTTTGGCTTTAATGATAGAGTGATTGGGATCATTAGAGAATGTGTGGAATTTGTTCAGTATTCGGTGCTGGTCAATGGGATCCCCTGGGGTTTCTTTAAGGTAGGAAAAGGGCTTAGACAGAGGGACCCCCTGTCTCCCTACCTATTCATTATGGTGGCTGAGGTTCTAGGTAGGAACTTTCTATCCTTGCTCAACTCAGGGAAAATTCAGGGGATTAGAGTTGTCTCCTCCCTCCCCCCCTCTATTCTCCAACAATTTGTTGATAATACGTTTCTTTTTGGAAAGTCCTGTATGATTGAAGCCAGAGAATGGAAAGGCCTCCTTCAGGACTATGCTTGTGTTTCTGGTCAATGTATAAATTATAACAAAAGTAGTGTCTATTTCTTCAACACTAAAGCTGATCTCCAAGCTAAGATTTTATCCATCCTGGGTTGTCTTAGTGCTTCCCTTCCAGGAGTTTACCTAGGCCTACCACTTACTATTAAGGAGAGGTTTCTCACAACTTTTGGAATAGTATCTTGGAAAGAATGAAAAAGAAGATTGTTGGCTAGAAAGGCCAACTCCTTAGTAATGTTGGTAAACTCCAACTTCTTAAGGCCTCCCTTCAAGGAATTCTAGTTTACTTTCTCTCTCTCTTTAGGATTTCAAGCTCCATGGCTGAAAAGTTGGAAAGAATTCAAAGATCCTTTCTCTAGACGAGAGTGGAGGAGAAGAAAAGACTAGCCCTAGTGAATTGGGACAATGTTTGTCACCCCAAATGTCATGGAGGCCTGGGAATTAGGAAGATTACTAACCTGAACAAAGCCCTTATTGCCAAGATTGGTTGGAGTCTGGTACAGGAAAGGGGTGAATGGTGCAAAATAATGAAGGCTAAATATCTCAATCAGAGACATTTTTTTAGAGCTTTGGGCATGGTTGGTCTCCCTCATGGCTCCAAAATTTGGAACAACATCCTTAAGAGTACAACCCTTTTGATGGAAGGGGTCAGATGGAAAATTGGTAATGGGAGAGAAATTAGGTTCTGGGAGGACAACTAGATTGGGAGCAGACCCCTTGCTGACAGTCATTTTAATATATTGAGAGAACATGCTAAAAACCTCATTGGTACTTACATCATTGATTATACTTCACCCAGAGCTAGATGGAAAAATCTTGAGTTATCTTTCTTACATTGGCCTAACCTTCTGCCAAAGGTAGTGGAGCTCGAAGAACTTTTGAATACGGGTAGACTCCCTCTATTTCCTAAGGAGGACAAAATTTTATGGAAAAATAATCACTCTGGGGAGTTCACTGTTAAGTCGCCCTATCAACTACTACTCAGGTTTGGTGGTGATGAGCAATGTTGGAAGATGGTGTGGATCCATCAGCTAATCCCTAAAATAAATTTCTTTTGGTGGACCTCTATCCATGGAAAAATTTTAACCATTGATAACCTTGTCAAGAGGGGCTTTCAATTCCCTAATTGGTGTACTCTTTGTAGAAGGGAAGAAGAATCCATCTCCCATATTTTTATCCACTGCCAATTTGCTACCCAGGTCTAGCAGAATGTCTTACAAAGGTTGAACATCTCTTGGGTTTTTGATAAAGATATTCACCAATTCATCTTAAACTGGAAATGCCCCTCCAATCATCCTTTAATAACACTACTCTGGCAACTTATTCCACCCCACGTTTGTTGGTGCCTGTGGAAGGAAAGGAATAATAGGATTTTCAGAGAAATGAAGAGAAATGTGGAAGGTCTGCTGATAATCTTTAATAAGCTTCTCCTAGATAACATTTCAACTTGTAAATGGAAGACGCCTAGTAAACCCCCGATTGCTTGGGATAGAAGCATAGCTACTATTTGGAATTTTCCTAGTGAGTTTTAGAGATTTGATAATTCCAAAATGATCATAAGGAAGCATACCAGGTGGAGAACCCCTAAGCCTCCCTGGGTTAAGCTTAATTTTGATGGGGCAGCTAGGGGAGGGATGGTAGCTGGAGGAGGTATTATCAGGGATCATACTAGCTTCCTGGTGGCTACCTATGCTGGGAGATTGAATGATCATACTAGCAACCAGGTTGAATGCATGGCTCTCCTTTGGGTTCTTAAGATTATGCTATCACTCAATGTCAAGACCATGGAAATAGAAGGTGACTCGATGCTAATTGTGGAAGCTGCTAAAGGCAAGATGAAGGTGGGCTGGTCTCTAAAAGGTATTATGGAGGACATTTTCTCTCTCCTAAATGGTCTTCATGACTTTTCTATTCACCATGTCTTTCGTGAGGGGAATGCGACTGTTGACAACATGGCGGCAGTGGGTCTTCATATTGAAGGGCTTCGATGTTGGAAAAAAGTGGAATTTTTTCCACCCTCGGCCTTGGTGTGTTTTAAGGATGATCTCAAACACCTAAATGTTGAATCTTAGAAGGTGCTTGCTTATTTTAGCTGGGATCCTACTAACTTTGGTTAGTTCTTTTGGCAGAAGCATGACTTTGAATATTTGGCTACTTTGTGAGGTGATGGATATCATGTGTTTGTTTGACGACATGTACGGTATCTTGAGGGCTGATGGTATGGTGAATCCTTCTACCCCTATGGACTGGTGGAGTCATTTTTTGAACCTCCTAAATTTTTGTGTCAAACTTTTTAAGTTAGTGGATTTTAAGAGATTTTTTGAGATGGCTAAGCATTACACTGATATCATGTCCTTACGTGTCATGAGTGATTCGCATAAGGGACCTGCTACCTTTATGTATATTGCGAGATGTGGCATTTATTGCCTTCATTTTTGCCTTTTTTGGTCACATTTCACCGAACTTTTCCCTTTCAATGCTTCTAGATTTGTTTACAAGCTCTTGTGCCCTGGTTTTTCTATTTTGGTGGCTGGTGAATTTGGTGTGGGCTCTATGGGTGGGGACAGAGTGCGTGTGGAGCCCGATAGGTGTGACGAGTGGAAGGCGGATGCCACGGTTTGGCACATTTTCAAAGAAGGTGGAATTACCCAGTATATGGAGGCCATGACTGGCCATGATGAGGGCTTGTCAACTAAGTTTGTCACCTCCTGGAATGATGGTAGGGTTACCATTGGTGGCATTTCCTTTGAAGTCTCTGAGGAGGTTATTTCCAGAGTTACGGGGCTTCTGAATAATGGTCGAACTTGGAAGAAAACTATGAAGGTGTCGGACTAGATTAGTATGAACCAGTTCTTTCACCGTGAGGAGAAACTTGTCAAGTTAAGGGGTCGCTTTGACTATGAGGCATTGCCAGAGCTGTGGGATAGAGTTTGTATGGTGATCATGAAGTACTTCACACTGGAAGGAAGGTATGGGGTCTACTACTATTACCACTTTAATTTCCTAAACCACCTTAGGAACCACCAGCATATCTCCATTCCTTTTTTCCTATTTCATGCTCTTGAAAGCACTGTGGAAAAGTTCAATGAAGCCTCAATTTGTGGAAAAAATTATACTATCCTGCACCAAGGCCTTATTGGTGCAGGAGCACTTGCCAAGGTGCCAAAATACAAGCTTAGTTAGAAGTTTTGTTTTAAAAAAAATCTTTTTGTTATTTTGGTAAGGTCTCAAATACCTTTTTGTTTGTGTTTGGGGACCTTTTTGTTCATTAGGTAAACTTTGAATAAGCTTGGATTCATTTTTGTGGTTGTTTCCTAAGCATTAGAAAAACGTTACAAAACACACTGTGTTTTACAACAACTTGATTTTAGCCATTCTTAGGCTCAAATTTGAAAACCTAACTATTTATTGGCATGGTAAAAGGTAGCGCTCGACCTTTGAATGAGGTTAGAATCTTTGTATGTTTGCAGTTCAGGAGAACAATAAAAGAAAACAATGATTTTTGTTGAAAAAGGTTAATTTTTCTGTTCTTGCATGTGACAACTGCAAGAAATGAATTAAGTTAAGTTTTTGTTGAGTTTCATGGCATGTAGTGAAGCCTTTTAAAACATTTTCTTATGGAAATTTAGTTATTTCTCCATCATTTTCTTCTATTGTGTAAATATTGTGTTTTTCTTTTTGCTGTTTTGACTAGTGAAATATAGAAAAATGGAGTTCTAGTTTATTTTTTGACCGTACCAAGAAGTATGGGTTCAGTGGAAACAAGGATAGACTCCCTCATTGTATATTATGTAAATATGGAAGTCTTTAAGAGTGTGGTTAGCATGCTAGGAAGCTTTCCCTAGGCGAGTTCATCAACACTCGGTTAGGGAAAGATAGTGGAAAATCAGTTTCCACATTGTAGGGGTGTTGCATCTCCATTAAAGAAATGTGTACAGTGGTTGCAGGGGACCTTACCAAGCTCTGACAAGAGGCAATAGTCATCACCAAATCATTTGGTGGCTGGAGAAAGAGGACAGTCCTTTGTGTGTCCAAGAAAAGGCTTGAAAAGCCCTAAATTCCTCAAAAACAGTGAAAGCCCTGTGTACGGCCTGAGAAGGTCAGAAACCAAAAGAATCTTGAAATGCTCCAAATTTTAGCTAGGGTTCCTTCTTTGAAGTTGTCGTGTTCATTGAGCAGGGAGGAGTATTAAGCATTTGTTTTGTTTGAGGAGACCTAATTCTAGTAGCCTTTCCAAACCCTAAACTAGGGTTTAAGGAAAGTGATAGAAGAATGGAGTTTTGTGCTTGGGAAGGAGCCATTCCTAGATTGTTTTAAAACTTTGAAAACCTATGCACACCCCTGAATGCAAGTTAGGAAACATTTGGAGGTTAACTAGTCTTTAGTATTATTAAAGGCTAGATGGAGTATGTGTGAAAAAGCACGAAGAACTGATTGGTAGCAGCAAATTAGTGATGATAGCAGGGTTGGAAATGAACTAGGGGTACCTAAGCTAGTAGGGAGCCTATAGGTTGAATGGTGGATGAAGTGACACCTTAGGAGTTCTCAGACAAGGACTCAGAGCATTGAGATTATGATTTTCTCAATCCAACCCTGTCCCTACCATATTGGCATCAGAGCGTAGCTAAAGATTTGGGAAAGTAGCTTATATGTCAGAAGTTGAGTCAAGTGAAATTCCCAAGATGGTGAAAAATGCACAATTAGCCAAGAGGGTTGAAGAACAGGAAGAGGACAACAAGTCCCTGAAAGAAAGAATAGAGCAATTGGAGAAGGCATTGAACAATGCAAGGTTGGAAGGAACAGTGCCAAAGGAAGAAGAGGTTGCAGAGGAAGAAAAAGTCCCTGAACCTAACCCTGTTTTGGAGGAGGAGCCTTTCTTGAAGGCATTAAAAGCCCTGAGTGGAAAAGGACTTGAGGGCATACCACTATTTCATGGAAAGATGGATCCTTACCTGGTCATGGATTGGATAGATGGCATGGAGAACCATTTTGAATGTGATGGAGTCATAGAAGCACAGAAGGTGAAGGTTGCAAAATCAAGGTTGAGAGGATCAACTTTAACATGGTGGAAATTTGTTCAGACTGAAAGGGAGAAAGAAGGCAAGCAACCCGTATCAACCTGGAAAGGAATGGTTGCTAAAGTGAAAGAAGCATATATGCTAGATGATTATGAGATCCAACTTCACAAGAAAAGGCAGAGTTTAAGACAAAAAGACCTAGATGTCAACACCTACACTGAAGAGTTCCAGAAGCTTTGCTTGAGATCAAATGTGGCAGAAGATGAGAGTCTAAAAGTGGCTAGGTACCTCAATGGTTTGAAGTGGAACATATAGGAAGAGATGGCTTTACTCAGCCCCAAGGCAGTCCACCAATGTTATCAGCTGGCTATAAAGATTGAAGAGAGGAATAAAAGAAAGCATGATCAGTCCTCTAAGGGAAAAGGCAGAGGCAGAGATAAAAGAGGACAGCGTGGAGGTTACCAAGGAAGAGGTAATGATCAAAGAAGCCAAGGAGAATCTAAGCTTACTGAGCATGGAGGTGAAACATCTTCAAGAAAAGGATTTAATAGAGGAAGAGGACCTCAAGGAGGTTCAAACAGAGGAAGAGGAGCAGGTAGAAGTAACTCTTACTTTGCCACCACAAAATGTTATCACTGCAATCAGCTAGGTCATCCAACTTATAGGTGCCTGGAGAAAGCTTCTTCAAGCAATGACAAAAGAGTGGCCTATGCACAAGAGGACACCATTAGTGTCAAATCCCCTGAGATCAGTCATATAGAATATGAAATTGGAGAGAGTTTGATGTTTAATAGAGTGCTAATCAGACAATCGGTCAAGGAAGAACCCAAGCAAAGGAGAGCTTTGTTTAGAGCAAGGTGTAAGATATTGGGAAAAGTATGCAAGGTCATTGTAGATTCCAGTTCTATAGATAATATCATCTCTGAGGAGGTAGTAACTAAGTTAAAATTGTAGAAGGTACCTCATACCAATCCCTACAAGGTCACATGGTTGAATAAAGGGCATAGTGTTCTAGTGAATGAGTAGGTTACAGTGGAATTCTCAATTGGAGGCTACAAAGACAAGTTGGTTTGTGATGTACTACCCATGGATGCATGCCATCTTCTACTTGGTAGGCCATGGCAATATGATAGAGGTGCTATATATCATGGAAAGGAGAACACAATAGAATTCAAGAAGGATGGAAGAACCTTCAAGATGCAATCATTGACTGAGGAGGATTAAGGGCAGTCCAAGGTACCTAGCATTATGTTGAGCAGTGGTAAAGAGTTCATCAAGGATCTACACCAAGGGAATGAAGGTTATGTGGTCCTAATGCATTCCAAAGAGGAAGAAAAGGCTGAGAAGACAGTCATACTTGAAACAGTTCAAAGGCTGCTAGAAAAGTACAAGAGCATAGTGAGTGATGGAACACCAACAACTCTACCACCAAAGAGAGCAATAAGTCATCAAATTGACTTCATACCTGGAGCCTCTTTACCTAAGAAGGCAGCATACAAACTCACACCAGATCAGAATCTTGAAGTGGCTAGGCAAGTGGAAGAATTGTTAGGTCAAGGTCTGATTCAAAAGAGCATTAGCCCTTGTGCAATCCCAGTTGTTTTGGAAACAAAAAAAGGTGGTAAGTGGAGACTTTGTACTGATTCTAGAGAAATTAATAGGATCACCATTAGGTATAGATTCCCAATACCTAGAATTGAAGATTTAATGGATTGCCTTGGAGGTGCAAAATCCTACACCAAGTTAGATCTTAAGAGCGGGTATCATCAAATCAGAATCAAGGAAGGTGATGAATGGAAGACAACTTTTAAAACAAATGATGCTTTGTATGAGTGGAAAGTGATGCCATTTGGCCTCTCAAATTCCCCTAGCACATTCATGAGACTAATGAATGAGGTGCTTAAGGATTTCACAGGGATTTTTGTGGTAGTCTACTTGGATGACATACTAATTTTCAATAAGACAGTAGAAGAACATTTGAAGCATGTGGAGATGGTTCTCAAAAGGCTGCAAGAAGAACAATTGGCTATTAACCTTGAGAAGTGTGAGTTCTTCAAACAAGAACTTGTGTATCTAGGCTTTGTAGTATCCCAAGGAATGTTGAAGATGGATCCAAGCAAGGTGGAAGCCATCTTAAATTGGCCCACACCAACCACATCAATAGAGGTAAGAAGTTTTCATGGTTTGGCTCAGTTTTATAGGAAGTTCATAAGGAATTTTAGTGGTATATGTGCACCAGTACTAGATACAATCAAGGGTGGTCAGAAAATGAAGTTTCAATGGAGTCAAGAGGCTGATAGAGGGTTTGAAAAGCTGAAACAAGAGGTAGCAACCCAACCTATACTTTTGTTTCCTAGTTTTGATAAGGTGTTCACAGTTGAGTGTGATGCAAGTGGAGTAGCAGTAGGAGGAGTCCTTAGTCAAGAAGGTAGGCATGTAGCCTTTTTCAGTGAAAAACTCAATGAAGTCAAGCAAAAATACTCCACCTATGATCTAGAACTTTATGCTTTAGTGCAGTCCCTTAGGAAGTGGAGGCATTATTTATTGCCCAAAGAGTTTGTGGTCTTCACAGATAACTAGGCACTCAGTTACATCAACACCCAAGAGAAGTTAAGAAATAGACATTTGAAATGGATGGAGTACATCCAAGCCTTTACATTTACCATTAAGCACAAGAAGGGACAACAAAACAAAGTAGCAGATGCATTAAGCAGGAGAATGTTGACAGTCCAAGAGATACAGCTGAAAAGCATTGGATTAGAGAGTTTCAAAGACCTCTATGGTGAGGATGAAGATTTCTCAGAAGCCCACAAGGTATGTTCAGATTTTGAAAATCATTTTCATAGTCAGTATGCTGAGTATACTCTACAAAATGGATTGTTATTCAAGGGTAATCTGTTATGTGTCCCAAGAGGATCAATGAGGGAAAATCTGATCCAAGAGAAACACAATGGCAGTCTAAGTGGGCATTTTGGAATAAATAAAACTTTAGAGCTAGTACAAAGGTTTTATTACTGGCCTAAGTTAGCAAGAGATGTTAGGAAATATGTGGAGTAGTGTGTTGTTTGCATGAAAGCCAAAGGGGGAGCTAGCAATGCTGGTTTGTATCAACCCTTGCCCATTCCCAATAGACCATGGGAGTGTGTTAGTATGGATTTTGTGGTAGGTCTTCCCAAGACCAAAACTGGTTTTGATAGTGTTTTTGTAGTTGTGGACAGATTCAGCAAGATGAGTCACTTTATTCCTTGCAAGACTACACATGATGCAAGTTACATTGCCCATCTTTTCTTCAAAGAAGTTGTAAGAATCCATGGATTGCCATTGAGCATTGTATCAGACAAGGATGTGAAATTCATGAGCCATTTTTGGAAAACACTATGGAGCAAATTGGGTACAAATCTATCATTTGGATCAGCTTACCATCCTCAAATTGATGTTCAAATAGAGGTGGTTAACAGAGTGTTAGGTAACCTATTGAGGTGCTTGACAAAGGAATATGGACAGACATGGGATATGGTAATTTCTCAAGCTGAGTATGCTTACAATGACAGTGTTAATAGAACTACATGGAAAAGTCCATTTGGGGACTATGTTATGGTCCACCTTAACAAGTCCAAGTTGCAGAAGGGAATGGCAACTAAGTTATAGATGAAAAGAGTGGGTCCATGTAAGATACTGGCCAAGTATGGGAAGAATGCATACAAGGTAGAGCTTCCATCAGATTTGGGTATATCTCCAGTCTTTAATGTTGCTGATTTGATCAGGTATAAGGGGACAGTCAGTGATGAAGCTTAGAACAGTCAAGAAATATTTAAGGATATCAATAATACACCCCTTCCAAATCAAGAGAAACCTCAGGCAGAGAAGGTCTTGGAGTCCAGGGTGAAGAAAGCTACCAGACACAAGGCATACATGGAGCACCTTATCAAGTGGAAGGGCAAGCCTGAATCAAAGGCCACATGGATACAAGAAGATAAATTTAAAAAACTTGGCATTGACCTAGCAATGATCCCTCTTTCCAGTTCTTAGTGTTTGTGCTGAGAGGGGGAGAATGGTGCAGGAGCACTTGCCAAGGTGCCAAAATACAAGCTTAGTTAGAAGTTTTGTTTTAAAAAAAATCTTTTTGTTATTTTTGTAAGGTCTCAAATACCTTTTTGTTTTTGTTTGGGGACCTTTTGGTTCATTAGGTAAAATTTGAATAATCTTGGATTCATTTTTGTGGTTGTTTCCTAAGCATTAGAAAAAAGTTGCAAAACACACTGTGTTTTACAACAACTTGATTTTAGCCATTCTTAGGCTCAAATTTGAAAACCTAACTATTTCTTGGCATGGTAAAAGGTAGCTCTGAACCTTTGAAGGAGGTTAGAAGCTTTGTATGTTGGCAGGTTAGGAGAACAATAAAAGAAAACAGTGATTTTTATTGAAAATGACTGATTTTTCTGTTCTTGCGTGTGACAGCTGCAAGAAATGAATTAAGTTAAGTTTTTGTTGAGTTGCATGGCATGTAGTGAATCCTTTCAAAACATTTTCTTGTGGAAATTTAGTTATTTCTCCATCATTTTCTTCTATTGTGTAAATATTGTGTTTTTCTTTTTGCTATTTTGACTGGTGAAATACAAAAAAATGGAGTTCTAGTTTGTTTTCTGACCATACCAAGAAGTATGGGTTTAGTGGAAAAAAGGCTAGACTCCCTCATTGTATATTATGTAAATATGGAAGTCTTTAAGAGTGTGGTTAGCATGCTAGGAAGCTTTCCCTAGGTGAGTTCATCAACACCCGGTTAGGGAAAGATAGTGCAAAATCAGTTTCCACATTGCAGGGGTGCTGCATCTCCATTAAATAAATGTGTACAGTGGTTGCAGGGGACCTTACCAAGCTCTGACAAGAGGCAAGAGTCATCACCAAATCATTTGGTGGCTGGAGAAAGAGGACGGTCCTTTGTGTGTCCAAGAAAAGGCTTGAAAAGCCCTAAATTCCTCAAAAACAGTGAAAGACCTGTGTACGGCCTAAGAAGGTCAGAAACAAAAAGAATCTTGAAATGCTCCAAATTTTAGCCAGGGTTCCTTCTTTGAAGTTGTGGTGTTCATTGAGCAGGGAGGAGTATTAAGCATTTGTTTTGTTTGAGGAGACCTAATTCTAGTAGCCTTTCCAAACCCTAAACTAGGGTTTAAGGAAAGCGATAGAAGAATGGAGTTTTGTGCTTGGGAAGGAGCCATTCCTAGATTGTTTTAAAACTTTGAAAACCTATGCACACCCCTGAATTCAAGTTAGGAAACATTTGGAGGTTAACTAGTCTTTAGGCTTATTAAAGGCTAGATGGAGTATGTGTGAAAAAGCACCAAGAACTGATTGGTAGCAGCAAATTAGTGATGATAGCAGGGTTGGCAATGAACCAGGGGTACCTAAGCTAGCAGGAGGCCTATAGGTTGAATGTTGGATGAAGTCACACATTAGGAGTTCTTAGACAAGGACTGAAGAGCATTGAGATTGTGATTTTCTCAATCCAACCCTATCCCTCTCACTTATGTCCAAGCTCTATCATGTCCATATGGCCCTTTGCACCGCTCAGCCTATTACTGTGCAAGAAGTCCCGTATCTCCTTGCTCTCGATGAAACCCCAGTTTCCTCTGCCCCCCCTTCTACTAGCATTCTAGATACGCCAGACTCGAGTAAGAAAAAATGCCTAAAAAACCCTGGTTTGAAAGCCCTTCCCCATGGTACGTCCCCTGCCAAGAGCTCGGGGGATGCAGGTAAAGAAATGAAGCGTCATGTGTCCACCCCATGACCTAAGGCTAAAGCCTCTAAGAAAACTAAATTATGCCTTCATCACATTGACTCTGACATCAAAATTATTGATGAAGCCAACACCCCCCGTAGATCTCATAGACTGGTCCTTAAGCAGGACAAGGTGGGAAGTCTTAAGGAGGCCTCAGATTCAAAGAATGAGAATGGGAGTGATAGTGAAATCCAGGAGAAAAAAGTCGCGGGTGGGGATGACCAGTTTGTCTCGGTGAACAGTGTGTCCCATGTGTCTAAAATCCCGAAGAAGGGCCCTACTAGTTCCAATGTGATGGAAATTAATCCACAAACCTCTATTACTGATAAGGGAAAAGCCCCCTTGCAGGAAAATCCCAATGAAAAAGAGATGGCCTGGGAAGAAGTTGGCAAGCTGAAGGGGAGAATGGAGAGATTGGAAAAAAAGGTTTAGGAGGTGTCGCACTTTGCCCTCAAAGTCATGCACAGGTCGGCTACAAGTCTATGCTTGCTGTAGAAGGACAAGTCCATGGCTGATGACGAAGATGATGTTGGTTTTAAGAAGTTGCTTGAGTTCCTCACGGTGGATTGGGTGACTGCTATCTAGGATAAACCTTGCGGGGAGGAAAAAATTTAGGCCTTTGGGTCTTTTTGTTTTTCATTTTCTCTATGACTGTTTATTTGTTAATGTTGTTTCTTTGGTTTGACCCTTGGGGGTCTTTGGACTCGTTTACTATGTATCATGCTTGCATGATGGACTATGTTTTTTACTGTTGTTTTTTTACTTTTTGATATGACTTGCTATGGGTGATAGCTCGGTGTTCTCGGCTGTCACTGTGATGTTAATCTGCTTACTCTGGATGGCCTTTGGTGCCTTGTTATGAAGGGACATCACCCTTGATTTTGTTGCTTTTTATATCAAAAACTATATGGATTAATAGTACTAGGCCAAAAAAACTAGATTGTGATTGCATTGTTGACGATATTCTCTCAAGTTCCTTTTGATCAAGAGCTAAAGTTCAAACAATAATTGTTATCTAGTCGAGAAATGTAAGCAATATAAAAATAATGACTAGAATAATTTGAACTCAAAATGGTAGATATCATATAATTAAAGTTCAAACAAATTTGTATGGCAATTTGATGGATTTGAAGATCTTTGGTTATGGTCACTAGCTTGAATGGATTTATTTATTCTTGTAAATCCTTTCAAATTGTTTTATTGGTTTGATTGGTGAGCCTTACATGTTTGATGTAATGTTTGTGACATTCATGGTGGAAATGACCAATTATTGAGCAAATATGACTTGAAGATGTTATGCCTATGTGGAGATATGAAATATATAAGTTTCTTCGATAAGACAATTGATAATCTATATTGTTATTAAAAGATTGTACCTTTGTATTATAATATTTTCCTATAAATAACATTTTTTAATGCATTTGATACAATTAATAAATATATTTAATGTTAGAGTGCGTTATTTCATATCTCAATCGTATCCAATAAAATATATATGTCAACTCTTTGCCTTGATAATACGTTTACTATTTAATAAACATTTTAAATGTAGACATTAATTATACCGATTGAAAAAAAAAAAAACTTGTAACTATAATTAATGGAGGTTTACGTTGGTGGGTAGGAAGACTCGTTCAAAGATGGAGTGATAATCACGTGTTAAGGCCTCAAAAAATTACAAAAGCATGAAGTGAGAAGCACATGGGTGGAGGACCCAACACCGATTGCTTCACGGGGTTGTTAGAGCACAACTGTTCCCACGTTGGAATTTACTTTTAAATAATTTTGTACCTCGAAAATGATGAAGTGAGAAGCCATGGGTAGAGGACCCCACACCAATTGCCTTACGAGGTTGTTAGAGTACAACTGTTCCCACGTTGGAATTCATTCTTAAATAATTTCGTACCTCACTATAAACGTCTTAGTCAAATCGCAATAGTCTTGAGAAGCTTCCCACCATACATTAGGGGAGAGGGCCCAATAGTCGTGCGGGGTCCAATAGTCGTGCACTCAATCGTGAATATAATACCCAATAGTCGTTTATATAATGTCCAATTGTTGTGATTTGACTACCCATAATTAAACAAAATGTATGCTTTTGATCTAAAAAGCAACCAATCATGTGATACCACATCAGCGCTCAACTACTCATGATGTAATGCACAAGAATTGGTCTCACTTTTTTTTGGGGCCTTTTTGGACACCTTGACAAAAATGCATGCTGATGTGGCATCATATTTGATGATGTGGCCTTGAAACCTTAGTTATAAGCAGAGAACTTGCCAAGTAAGCTGCTGTAAAAAATTGGGAGTGATTTGAAATTTCCACGTAGGATAATTAGAAGCGCGAAGTTAGGGTGCACGACTACTGGGTCCTCTCCCCTAACTCAATATATTCTAATAAATTACCTTTATATTTGTGTTATGATTTTAGAAATGGAAGTACTTATTAATATTAATTTTTTTTATAATACAAAATGTTGGTCAATGCCATAATGCACATTACCAAAACCATATGACATCCGTCCATTTTATAATCTTTAATATCCTTGTTCAAAGTTAATAATTTACGTGAAATGTGAGAATTATTTAGTTCAAGATAAATATTTGAGTTTTCCAATGTTTTGAGTTGTGAAAATGTGACTTTTTTACAAAAAGATATTTTAGAAATTATTTACTAATTAGACTTTTTCAAAATGAAACAAAATATAATTAGTTTCAAATATGAACAAGTGAGCTTTTTAAAGCAACTTGCATTGTTTAATTCTTTTTTTAGTACTTTAATGACTTTGACTTTTTTTAATTAATTAGTTATTAATAATTTAGCTTTCCACCAATCAAAAATAATATTTAAACAAAAATTAAAATAAAATTCAATTTTGTAAAGTTAATTTGTAAAATATTTAACTTTATAAATTATAAAAAATATTTTTTGTGCATATGATTGGTTAAAAAAGTTTTGTGTGTTAGGGGAGAGGGGCCCATAATGGAGCATGGTCCAATAGTGGGGATAGAAGTAGTCCTCAGTGGGCCGCATAATGGAGCACATAATATCCAATTGCAAAATAGTTTTTATCCATAAAGTACGCAAAGTGACAAATCATGTGATGCGACATCAGCGCACCAATAAAACATGACTTAGTGCACCACTATTGGTCTCACTTTTTTTTTTGGGCTTTTTTGGATACCTCAACAAAAAACATGTTGATGTGGCATCATATTTGATGATTTGGCCCTAAAACGAAATATAGAAGTACATGAGTTGCCAAATAAATTGTTGTACAAAATTGGGAGTGATTTGAAATTTCCACGTAGGATTTTGAGATACACGAAGTTAGGGTGCTCCACTATAGGCCCCTCTCCCCTATTGATGGATAAAGAAAATTAAACATTTTTTTAAGGAATGATTTTTCATTTTTTGCTTTATAAAATCATTTCATTAAATCTTTCTAAAATAAATAAATGTGATTTATTTTGACATTTTTTTAAGAATAATTTTTTTAAGAATAATTTTTTTTATGTATGTAATTGTTATTTATTTTATTAAAGAAATCTTACAAAAATCAATTAACTATTTTATACAGATTTGGATTCACACTATTAAAAAAAAAATTTAAAAATTGTATTATTATTTCTAGATATTATCTATATTTTTAATATTTTATGGTATAATTTGATTATATATGTGTTCCTCCTATAATATATAGATATATAAGATAATATATAACCTAATACCTATAAGATAATATATAACCTTATATATATAGAGAGAATTTATATATACTATTTATATTTATATCTTATATTATAGGTAATATTTTGTAGGTAAATAAGTTAACCTATATTATGTAGGTAATATATTAATTTATATTATATAATAGTTTATATTAATTATATTATATGTGATATTAATTTATATTATATATTTATATACAATATAATATAGGTTATTTTATTTTGTAGGTTCTCCTTTCATATATATTTATATATATTAATAAACTATCTTAATTATAATATTAATATTATTATATTATTACTATTAATACAATTAATATAATAGTAAATCACTATATTACTAATTATAACAATATTTTAAAATATATTAATATTACAATATTATCTATTTACTTAGTTTATATAATATAATTTATAAATAATTATTAATATTAAATTAGAATATAATATATTTATTATAATAGTAGTATATTTAACTTCAACTATAATATGAAGATTTCACTATCAAATTCAAAATCAACTAGAATCAATGTAAGAATTACTTTTTAATAATAATCATTTGATTATTTAATGTTTAGGAAATATGTATTCTAAAGAACAAACTCAACTTCAACTTTATTAGTCATAATTATGTCTAGTACAAATAATTCATAAACTACTTCCTTTTCTCAATGAATGGGTTCATTATATAAATATTCAAATGTATTCAACTTTAATGTTTTTGAAAAAAAAACACCAAACAATAAACATTTATTCCAATTTATTTTATTTTCAAATATTTAACATCAAACAAATCAAACAAATATTTACATTACATAACCAAAACATATAAAAAACCAACGGTATTAATCAAACAAAAAACTCAAAATATAAAAGTCAAAACTAAAATACCACAATTAGAAAAAAAATTATATTGAATTTTATTCACATTAATTAAACTTACATTTATTTTTATTCCAACTCTACAAATCTCTAATTAGAATACTACAAAGGCAAGTACTAGCCACTACGTGACACTTGTTTTCTTATATTTTTCTTTTCCAAGCAACTATTTTTCTTATTATCTTTTAATTTTTTTGATGGATATATATATCTAACTAATAATGATAATAATTATATAAATGTTGGTTTTCCAATTGTCCTAATATGGTTAAATAATAAGTATTACCCAAAAACATGCATTCCTCTACGCATTTGGAAAACCCACTTCTTTGTCATTTAAAAATTAATAAACTATTACAAGCTCCCAACAAGTCAATAATTATATGACAGTCAATAATTATTTCATATTATTTAAAAATTAGTAAATTAATAATATAATCTATTAGTATTATTATTCTATAGTCCTAATCATATTATTTAAAAATATTTAATATATTTTTACTTTAAGTTTCAAAATGTTAAAATATAATTTTTTATCTCATAAATAGTAATTTTTTTACTTGAGTTAATTTTTAAAATCTTAGTATAAATTAAATATATTATAGTTTTTTTCTTAATTAACTTTTAAAATTTTATTTAAATCTAGATTATTTTCATTGTATTTAATTTTAAGTTTTTTTAATAAAAGAAGGTAAAAATTTATTAAATCAGAGGAAGGATTAAATAAAGAGAGATTCAAAAGACTCCAAGAAAACACCCCAATGTGAAAGAAAATTTTCTAGAAGCAACCACACCCACACAAACTGAAACAAAAACCATTACTCCCTCTTATCCATGGAAATCGACCCAACAAGAACGTGGGAATACTCTTGGGACAAGTACTCCCAATATTCCACCTACCAACCCCCAAGATTCTTTGATGCCCATTTCACCAGACAATCAACCACACTATTCCACTCCTATGGAATGTGGATAAAGGAGACAAACTCTAACATGGAAGTCAATCTAAGAACCTACCTAACCACAGATGCAAGATGTCAATTAACACTGACGAAATCCTCACTATTCAACATATTGATCAAAATCTAAGAATCTGACTCAAATGATTTGATGCCAACCTAGAGCACAAGCCCTCTCAATAGCATATAGAATTGCTAGACCTTCCAAAAATTTATTACTTTTCCTCCCTTTATATATAGAGAAAAAAGGATGACATTACAAGCCATATCCCTTCAAACCTCACCAATTCTAACGATGCCCATGATTACCCCTTGAATAAGTGTTAATTTTTAGAACACCAGCAGGAGGGGGAAACCAATGGTCATCCCTTTGGGTTTTCTTCCAAAGATTACAATTTCTCCTACCATAAAGGTACACCTACCTGATGCCAAGAAGACCCAACCTTTGGATGAAATCCTTGTCCCCTTTGTCCAAAGGAAAAGACACTTCACACTTAGCAATGATAGTCTCCTAAACCATGCCAACAATCATATACCACAGTTGTTGAATCACCAACTTACATCCCCTAAAAATACTTTGGTTTCCTTCAAGCCAAATCTACCATAGTATGAAGGAAGGACCAATGTACCACACAATTTGAAGAAAGGAGGCATGTGCTAGAGGCCTACCCAAACTTATCCAAAACTCAGCTAGGGAGGAAGCATGATCACTGTAAGCTTGCTTGCAAAAACCCCACCAAAGATGCCAAATGTATCTAGAGAAAGAACACTAAAAAAATAAATGACAATAATCTTCTTCACTATTACCGCATAGAACACAAATTTGGAAGGTCCTTGAAATCCTTGTTTTCAAATATTATCCCACGTGAGGCACCAATCCCAAGCAAGAATCCATACGAAGATACATTTGGGCCACAAAAATTTATTCCATGCATTCTTCCACCAGTTGACTCCTCCATACCTTTTGAACGCATAACTCCTCGACATCCCAGCACTGAATAGACCCCTTAGGTCGTGGCCCCATGCCAATATATCCTTCACCCCAATCAAACTACAAATTATCTCCTCAGAAAATATTCCTTAACTCAAAGACGATCCTCCATAGAACCACCAACCACCACTCCATTGTGGGTCCTCCCATGGACTTCCCACCCACCCTAGCCAAACGTAATGCTTGAAATCCACCACCCAAGACCATCCAACTTCTAAGGAAAATAATGAAAAGACCTTGGAAATGAGGGTACATGGACAAAATAGGAGGAAAAATATCCCAGGAATCATGCCAAAAGAGGGCCTCATAACCCATATTGCAAATAAAAAACAAACCTTTCTTAATCAAATTGGAACCCTTCTTGAGAGTATCCCAAATGACAGAGCCTTTACCCACCAAACCAACCCGAGGGACTCATCTTTTGCCACCCCCCTTAGATATTTGGTGGAAAGAATTCTAGCCCATAACTGATCCTGATTATTGCACCATCTCCAATACAACTTGGCAGCCAGAGCCTAACCAACAAGACTAGCTTGTCCCAAGCTGAGGCCCCCATCCTATTTTGTTCTACAAACAGACTCCCACTTAATCAAACTCCATTTTGAAGAATCCAAGCTACCTGCCCATAAGAGTTTCCTAGAGATAGCATCCAAATCCTTAATAAAACTCCCAGGAGCCACCTAAAGCATGCATTTGTAGTAGGGAATGACCTGGATCATATATTTTAGAAGCAACACCCTCCCAACAAAGGACAACAATCTATGAGTCTAATGATTCACCCTCGACCAAACCTTATCAAGAATGCCTTGCCAAGTTGCCCTCGAAGGGGAACCAATAGAGAGGGGAATCCTAAGATAAACCATAGGAAGCAAACCAATCTGGAATCTGAAAATGTGAGCAATATTTTGCTACATAAGCAAAGGGGTATTAAACAAAAAGATGGAAGATTTACCTTCATTAATTTTTTTCCCTAAAGCCTTGAGATAAATATCCAAAACCTAAAAAAAGTTAATTTCCTCCCTAATCTTAGCCACACCCATCAAAGCAGTATCATCCACAAATTGTAGATGAGATTGAGGAGGAACACCATTACCCCATCTCGAACCCTGAATAGGTACATTAGAAACATGGCATTTAATGACACGCCCCAAGCCTTCAGCCATAAGAATAAACAAATATGGTGACAAATGATCACCTTGCCAAAGACCTCTAGAGGCACCAAATAAAGTAGAAGGTTCTCCATTAACAAGGATAGAGAAGGAAGTGGAGGTAACACAACTCATACCTAAGATACCCAATCCTCGACAAAACCAAATGCATACAACACTTTCTAAAGAAAATACCACTTGATTTTATCGTATGCTTTAGCCATATCAAGCTTAATAAACATAGCCTTTACCTTAGAAATAGACACAGAATGAATGGCCTCCGCAGCAATAACCACACCATCCAAAATTTTCCTATCCACCACAAAACCTCCTTGTTCATCAAACATGATCCATTTGATCAAAAATTTTAGCCTCTCTACAATAAGCTTAGAAAGAATCTTATAGACCATATTGCACAAAGAAATTGGTCTGAACAAATTCATCCTATTATCTCCTTCACATTTTGGGATAAGAGCAAGAAAATTAGCATTCATAGCTTTCAACCTCTACTTCTCTGAGATTTAAGAACCACCTCAAGAAGATCTAATTTTATAATCTTCTAGAATTCCTAAAATAATTCAGTAGGAAATCCATTAGGGCCTCGCACTTTACTCTTCTCATCTAGAAAACAACACCCTCCAATTCATCAAGAGAAATGGGCCTCATAAGGCTCACATTCATTTCTGGAGACATAAGAGGGGGAATACAACCAAGAATGTGTCTCTCTTCATCAACTTCTTGAGGGGAATCCTCAGTAAACAAAGTAGCAAGGTATTTCCTTGCCTCTCCATAAATCTCTCAAAAAGAATCCAACTGGACTCCCTTGAAAGACATGAGAGAAGTGATCGAATTTCCATGCCTACGAGCCTTGAAAAAATTATAGAAGAAATTTGTGTTTCTATCTCCTTCTTGAGGCCATTCAACACTAGTCATTTGCTTCCAGAATATTTTCTCGTGAATCTCCCATTCCTCCAAAGTTTGTAAGGTAGAGGCCTTCTCCTTAATAAGCTCATCTAAGAGACCAAAATCTCTTATCTTGCGGGTGATAGCATCAAGATGGTCTTGAGACTCCTGCTTGGATCAAAATGAATTACCAAAGCTTTTCCTATTCCACCTTTTAAGTTGAAACTTAACATACTTTAGCTGTTTGACAAAATAATACATAGCAGTGCCATATGTCGGTCTACCTTGAGGCCACCACTCTAGCATTAAGTCCTGAAGCTGGAGGTCACGCAACCACATAACCGGAAACTTAAAGGAATGATTCTTGGAGACTCGAGCAAGAGAAGCAAAGAATTTGATTGGCCAATGATCTGATCCCCGCCAATCCAAAATCTCAAAGCTTGTAATCCAATTTAATGCCATCCAACAATAAGAAGAAAAAAAAGTATGAAGTCTCGAGATTGAGTCCTTACCACATCTCCTATTATTCTAGGTAAAAAAGGCCAATACTAGGCCTCACATCCACAAGATTAATATTGGAAACACTGTCTTTGGGAAGGATGGACAAAGGCTCCAACCTCTACAACTCACCGCTTTTCTCTTCCAGATTGAGGATAGTATTAAAATCCTTAGCTAAAATCCAAGGGTGAAAAGGAACAACAGAGTGAATATGTTGGATATGAGACCAAAAAAGAGTTTTTCCAAGAATTTCATTCGGGGCATAAACATTAAAGAGAGAGAGAGAGAGATGATCTCTCTAGTCTCTTAGCAAGAAGCAAACATAGAAAAAGAAGACCTGCTAGAAAACCACCAAAGAGGAGAAACCTTCAAATGGTTCTAGAAACAAGCTAATCCCCCAAGACTACCATGAGCACCAATACACTCGCATTGACTTCACCACCAAATTTTGGAAGCCAAGTTACCCATACACTCCACTGAAAACTTGGTTTCTTAAATAAATAAAATATTAGGTACATGAGCTTTAACCAATTCTCGAACAACTTTTTCTCTAGGGACGCTATTCAAGCCCCTTACATTCCAAGAAAGAATAATCATGTTTGAGAGTTAGAAAAATGAGAGTTGATAGTCTTCACCGACCTCAATTCCACCAACGTCTCACCCATTAATTTGATTTTCTCTAGATCCTTCTTCCTCCCAACCTTGAGAGGCTTCTCCATAGTCCCCTTCTTAAGATTCTTTTGAAGTAGACCAAGAGAGGAGGGGGTTTTATTCCCTTTCCTAGGCGCCAAAACATCCAAGCTAGAAGGAGGAACATTACCATCCAAAACCTGATCATTAGCTTTACACAATGCCACTGTATCATTCGGTGCAACAAGGATATTTGAAACAGGATATGTGGTCATACTAGCATCAACCATACCAATCTCCTGCACCACATGAGCCTCTACAACACTGGAATTCTCAAGTATCCCCTCCATGGCTTTTGACACTAGATTCAACATACCAGGATTCACTTCTTTTTTATCCAAATCATCTAGGACATCAAAATGATAGAAGAGCTCATCTATCTGTCTATCTTTGAGAGTTCTTTTCAACCCTCTACATTGATTATGAGGTTTAATTGGAATAAAACCCTCATTTTTAGGAGTAGAACATGCAGCAAGAGCTTTCCCCTTATCCACCTTAGGGGGCTGATGAGAAGGTTGGACCAAAGGAGACCCCGAAGATTGAACCCTAGGAATTTTTTTTTTGCAAATGACCATATTCGTGATAGATTCGACATCAAAAAGGAAAAGATTCATAATCCAATTGTTGGATCCAAGAGGAGGAACCAAGGTGAATCTCAAGAGAATCTAGCAAAGGGTTATTCAAATCAATCTCAATGCAAATACGAGCATAAGAGATTACCTTTTTGTCCAACGTTTGCTAGGAGGGTCCCACTAGTTTACCAAGCAGCATAGCAATGGAATGAAAGATATCATTACTCCAGAATTCTAGAGGGAACCAGGAAAACGAACCCAAACAAGAATATGGGATGAAAGTTCCTTTAAAGGGTTGAAACCAACATGCTATGGTTTTATAAACAATCCCACCTAGTTATAAAATTAAAAACCACCTTCGAAAGCCTTATTTCGATCAGCCATACAATTAAAAACCACCAGAAAATAGTTGTTAGCTACCAGCATAATTTCCATCTCACCGTCAGGATTCCAAGTACGTTCAGCCCAAGAATCCACAAAGGGGAGAGAAACTCGAATCCCCATGAACTTGCAAATCAATGCATGATTACCCAAATAATTAATATCTTCTTCAATGAAAGTCGATTGAATCAACAGCACTGGGTGATCAAGGATCCTTTCCAAGAACCCACTAGATTTGGAAATACATGGACCTCCAATCATAGGCTTGCTTCCTCCATTTTAAGAATTTTTCAAAAAATCCATAGCACTCTCATGCACAAAAGAAGATGTGACATTCCCGCTCAATACCTCCCAAAAAGATAGTGATTGCTTAAGGGTTTCCATGCTCACCAAGAGCACTCCACACTGCAAAAAGAAGAACACAAAATAGCAAAAAACAATAGGAAAATAAAGGAACCCTCGTAGGCCCTAGCTCTGCCCCCATGCAACCCTAATCACAGAGAAGACCCCTAAACAACACCCCCAAAGACTAACAACAACACAACAAAAGAAAAATAGGCTAAGAATGGTCGCAACACATGCATGCAAGCCTTACCATAGACCAATTAGGTCGTGCCTCACCTCCTAAGCTCGCATGCATGTCATCTAAGAGGAATAAGGTTTCCCTTTCTCTTTTAAATAAAAACATAAAATATACTAAAAACACACATTTTATTAGTTTACATCATTTCAAAATTCAAATCATA
>VDFB02047230.1:352712366-352771381 GCA_007258455.2 Sequoia sempervirens
AAATTTTGGAGCCATGAGGGAGACCAACCATGCCCAAAGCTCTAAAAAAATGTCTCTAATTGAGATATTTAGCCTTCATTATTTTGCACCATTCACCCCTTTCCTGTACCAGACTCCAACAAATCTTGGCAATAAGGGCTTTGTTCAGGTTAGTAATCTTCCTGATTCCCAGGCCTCCATGACATTTTGGGTGACAAACATTGTCCCAATTCACTAGGGCTAGTCTTTTCTTCTCCTCCACTCTCGTCTAGAGAAAGGATCTTTGAATTCTTTCCAACTTTTCAGCCATGGAGCTTGAAATCCTAAAGAGAGAGAGAAAGTAAACTAGAATTCCTTGAAGGGAGGCCTTAAGAAGTTGGAGTTTACCAACATTACTAAGGAGTTGGCCTTTCTAGCCAACAATCTTCTTTTGCATTCTTTCCAAGATACTATTCCAAAAGTTGTGAGAAACCTCTCCTTAATAGTAAGTGGTAGGCCTAGGTAAACTCCTGGAAGGGAAGCACTGAGACAACCCAGGATGGATAAAATCTTAGCTTGGAGATCAGCTTTAGTGTTGAAGAAATAGACACTACTTTTGTTATAATTTATACATTGACCAGAAACACAAGCATAGTCCTGAAGGAGGCCTTTCCATTCTCTGGCTTCAATCATAGAGGAATTTCAAAAAAGAAACGTATTATCAACAAATTGTTGGAGAATAGAGGGGGGGAGGGAGGAGACAACTCTAATCCCCTGAATTTTCCCTGAGTTGAGCAAGGATAGAAAGTTCCTACCTAGAACCTCAGCCACCATAATGAATAGGTAGGGAGACAGGGGGTCCCCCTGTCTAAGCCCTTTTCCTACCTTAAAGAAACCCCAGGGGATCCCATTGACCAGCACCGAATACTGAACAAATTCCACACATTCTCTAATGATCCCAATCACTCTATCATTAAAGCCAAACTTAGCAAGGACTAAATACAAAAACTTCCATCTAACCCTATCATAGGCTTTGGAAATATCAAGTTTAAAAGCCATACCTTGGTTCTTGCTTTTCTCCATAGAATGAATTATTTCATGAGTCATAATAGAAAAATCTAATATTTTTCTTCCTAGCACAAACCCATTCTAACATATACTGATAATTTTGTCTAATAAAGGCTTCAATCAGTTAACAAGGACTTTGGAGAAAATCTTGTAAATAGTGTTACAAAGACTTATAGGTCTAAAGTCAATCATGTGCTTAGGATATTTCACTTTAGGAACAAGCACAATAAAAGTATTGTTTAATTTCTTTAGCAATTTACCAGTCCTAAAGAAATATTTCACAACCATGGTAACATCATAGCTGACAATTTCCCAATATTCCTGAAAGAAGGCCAGGGGGAAACCATCCGGTCCTGGAGCTTTATAGGCTCCCATAGCAAACACTGCAATCTCAACCTCTTCCTCGGTCACAAGGGCACAAAGTTGGAGATTATCATGCTCACTAATACCATGTGGGAGGTGTCCCAGGAGCCTCGCCTGAAGCTCATCAGAGGGGGAATTACCAACATCAGAGTAAATCTGTCTATAATACTATTCAACAACCTCACCAATTTTTCCAACCTCCTTGACTTCCTGATTAGCATCATTCATCAAACACTTGATAGTATTCCTCTTCTTATGTTTGCTGGTCATTCTATGGAAAAAGGAAGAGTTCCTATCGCCCTCCTTCAGCCATTGGACCCTTGATCTCTGCTTCCAATATATTTCTTCTTTACTTAACATATCCTTCCACTTTTTCCTCCAATTTTCTTCTTCCAAATGAACAGGTTGCTGAGAATGGCCCAAGGCCATAAGCTTTTGGAACCCCTCAAGCTTGTCCTTGATCATCTTCTTAGTTTTGAAGAAGTCACCAAAAGTCATCTTGGACCAACCTTTGGCTTCTTTCTAATAAGCTCCAGTTTTTGGAATATTCTATACATTATCGAGCCTTGAACAGGGTGGCTCCATCAAGTCTCAACGAATTTTAAAAAAATTTTGTGAGACATCCACATTATCTCAAATCTAAAAGGGTGTGGGCCCAAAAATAGTTTGTCCAACCACTGGAGGATGATAGGATTATGGTCAGAGATAGTCCTGGGGAGGGAGGCAAGGGAGGCATTACATCTAAGGTCCCAACCAGCCGAGACAAGGACCCTATCCAACCAAACCTGAACGATATGAATTCCCTTTCTATTGTTCGACCACGTGAAAGGATTGCCCTTTAACTCCAAGTCAAACAATCCAGAAATGTTAATGAATTCAGCCAGATCCTTCATACTATCACTATAGTCCACTAGGCCCCCCAACTTCTCTGAAGGAAAAAGGGGGGAATTGAAATCACCAACCACCATATACCATACATTGTTGTTACTTAATATTAAGGATGACACTTCCTCCCAAATCTTCTTTCTTCCACCTCTAGAATTTGACACATAAATATTAAACAAATGCCAGGTGAGATTATTAGCTTTAAAAGTCACAACAAGGTAATTCTGAGAAAAAGCAATGGATTCACCCAAAACTTTAGTAGGATTCCACAAGGTGGCAACACCTCCCGAAGCACCATCCACTCGCTATAAAAGAAGGCAGATCTTGGCCATATTTTATTGGCAATAGAGGAAAATTTCTGGTAAGTCATTCTGACTTCCTGGAGTAATAAAATATCAATCTTCATATCAACAACATATTCCCTTAAGGCACATTGTTTTATAGGACTATTTGGTCCTCTCATTTTCCATGATAGGAACTTCATTTCTTACCTTTGTGAGTTGAATCAAGGGTATATTTCCTTTCGCTGGCAATGTCCCTAGCCATGGCTTTATGCCTAGACAATCTCTTTGAAGGTCTTCTAACTCTACTTTCCATTCCAACACCCACTTTCTTGTTCCTTGTTTTCCTTTTTGTGTTCTACCAGTCTTCCAAAAAATCACACTCCGATTTGGCTTTCAGAGGACATGATTTAGAGGTCAGGGAGAGAATAACAAACTTAGTTACCTCCCTAGAATAGTCTTCGGTAGGGGCCAGTTGAGAAGAGGGGCTGGATAACAAGGCACCCACCAAACACTGAGAGATGGCCAAAATGTCCACTGAGGTCTCACATTCAAGATTGTTAGCACCATCAACATCCAACTTCTTCTTGACAAAATCCAGACACACACCAGACATAGGAGAGGACCTAGATGTTTCCTGCCCTTGAAGATCATGAGAGCCCGACACCAAAACTGTATCCACAAGTGGAGAGACATCACCTACTTCTGACCCTTTGGAGCTGCTTATCTTTGAGTTAGTCTCCAACTTTTCCCCTGAAACAGGGGATTTCAGTAGTTCATTCAAGCCATTAGTGAAGGGGTAATCATGCAAATCACTCGAAATCAATGACTCACCAACCCCACTAGTGTTTGGGTCAAGAATTTTGTCCTATAACATCAAAGGGCTGGAAGGATTTTTATCCTTTAGTGGAGCATCCTTTCTAACAATCTTCTTGTAGTTAGAAACAACATGGCCCTGTTTGCCACACTTTTGGTGGAACAAGGCGGAATTATCATAAACAAGAGCTTGAGTCCACGTCCCCCATTTAGATTTAAGAATAATAAAGTTGGGGAGAGCTTTGTTAATGGAGACATTAACACAAAAAACATGCAAAAACCAACCTGGATTTTGCCAAAGTGATTGTGTCCATCGCCACAAAGCTACCAAAGGATTTTCCAATCCATCAGAAAACCCTTTCATCCTAGAATTCTAACAGAAGGCTAGGAAAATGGACCCAAATAGGGGCCGAATGGTTAAGGTCCGCCGGGGGGTCAAAACCTGGTCTCCATTTGGCCAGAGAAAGAAAATGTTTACCATAGGCCCAAGTACCAGAGAGGACCAGAACCAAGTCCTCCTCAGCAGTAAATTTAAACAAGAAAATACCACCAGGCATTTCTGATACAGACACACTACCCTTCAGCTTCCATTTATCATTATCCCATCTACGGACCATATCAATCGTTGGCCGAAAAGCCAAGAATCTTCCCACCAAAGCAAGGTGGAGTGAACCAGAAACCTCCTCCATCACATCATCTGGAAGGAAGAGCTCAACACCTTCATCTGTTAGATTAATCTCAGGACCAACAGACCCTAGGGCACTAGATCTAGGTCCCGAAAGAATATCTTTCTAGCTAGTCTTAGAGGAGCCAAACCCCAGGCGGTCCCCATTGTCCCGACTAGGTGGAGGTTTAGCACGCACAATGGAGTTGCCCAAGGCAAACTCCATATCCCTAGAATGTGCATGTGAGTGAATCTTTTCCATATCTGGTGGAGGTTCAGGCTGGGGAGAGATAGAGGTCTCCCCCAAACCAGCAGGCATGTTCAGAATTTGAAAAATGCAGGGCAGAAGGAGCAGGTCGGGAGGAGCAAAGTAATTCCATATAGTTTTATAGTCATACCTTTTGTACTTGTGTAGTTTTGTCATCATTATCCATGTATTGTTGATGTCATCACTTCAAAAGGGTACCCCTCTCCATTGGCTATTTTAGTTTTGAACCCCAACATTGAATGGTCATAACTTGGTCATTTAGACTCACAATTAGGTGCAATTTTTTATCGGTTATTTTATCATTGACTATGTCCATGTGTGATTATTTTTCATATTTGACTCCTTTAGTTTATAGAATTTTAGTTTTAAAAGAATTGTTATCATCTAGTCATAATTTTTTTAACTTGAAATTTGCACAAACAAGTGTTTTTAGTGGATTGAAAAAAAGTTTGTATTTTTTAAAGATCAACATTATTGTCTTTTTTTGTTCCTATTAAAAATAGTTAGGACAATCATGTAGGTTGATCAAACCATTCCCTATATCACTCCATGAGAGGAAAATATGCATACAATCTTGTAGAATAACCTTTTGTAAAGATGATTCCCAATATTATGTAGGGTGAAAATAGGATCCACCCTAATGTGAAGGAAAAAGAGATGGATCACTTAATTTTTCAAGGCCCTCAACACCTCAAATTATGTAAAATATGATGCTTATAACAACCAAAAATGCAACCTAATTGTTATAGCAACTATAAGAAATATTTTTAGAGCATTAAAAGTTGTGTACCTGGCTAGAACGTTCTTGTTTTTGAGATATGGAGGACTCATTTTCCTTTAGTGGTGAATGGGTCCTTTTAGGGTTTCAAAAATTGATTTCAAGATCTTGTACCTTGATGTTTGCACTCTTGAAATCCTAATTATCAAGTTTCAAAAGCCTGTAGTTAATTATGTAGAGCTCTTTATGTGATCTTACACTTTGAATGACAACTTTTGTAACTTTGCAACTTTGCTCCAAATCTGTCACAACTTGATCTCCAACCTATAAATCTACAAAAACACACTCAAGGGAAAGAAAACTTGTTGATTTGTTAGTGAATGGGGGTTTGCCTCAGTCAAACCCCTTGTAGGTAATTAAACAAATTTATTAAATAAGGAAATGAAGCATGAAAGTGCAATAATGTAATTGATGTCACCTTGGAAGATGTCTTGTGAAGCAAATCTACAAACAATCATAGAGTGGCCATGAAGAATGTAGATCTTGGATATAGGATGATGCTTGTAGATTGATCCTCAATGCAACATTCACTTCTTAGCTAAACACACATGAATGCACTAAACCCTTGACATGATGACAAGACCTTGATTTGTTGCAATAAACATTTGAAATCTACCTTGAAATGCTCTAGAATGCTTGATCACTTGAATGCTTGAATGCTTGAAAGTCTTAAGATTGCTTAGGATGAAACTATGTGAATTAACCCCTTATTTATACTAAATTAGGAGATTAACCTTGAAATTCAAATAATTAAGGCCAACACCAAATTTGGAAAGAAACATAATTAAATTACTACTAGAATGAAACTAAAAACTTAGGGTCTCATTAAGGGAGGACCCATTCACCACCAAAGGCGAATGGGTCCTGACTAAGTTTCTAGGACCAAGCTTCAGGGAGCTGAAAGAAGGCCAAAAACCCATTCTAGATCAACTAAAAAAGGGGGTCTTGTTAAGGGAGGACCCATTTTCCAGTAGGGGCGAATGGGTCTTGGCTTAGCTTATTAGGACTAAATTTTTCCCAATGAAATAATTTGATATTTAATTTATGATTATTGGGAAAGATCCTTGGGAGGTGTCAATATTAAGGCCTAAGAAGGGGGTTAATAAGTCCACTTAACCACAATGAAATAGGACCACCTAGATAAGTGTGAAAGTGCTTTAAAACACTTCACAACACTTAAACAAGGTACACATTATGCATATTTTATTTAGGAAGGGGCCCAAAAGTTTTAATTAAGCAAATATGTCCTAGAAAAGCTTGAAATTGTGTTACAACACTTCACAATACCCTTGCAAAGGACCAATTAAGGCATGATTTAGTTAAATAAAGGTCCTATAATAGTGTGAATGTGTACAAAACATTACAAAACCACTCCAAGACACCATTAATTAAGTCTTAATGTCAATTATCAGATCAAGCAAGGAAAATGCAACTTTTTCTGTTACTACATTTTTCCCCCACTTTAGTGAGAGGATGACCCCATGTCAAACTCACACTAAAGTAGACATCCAAGACACTTAAGTATGCAACAATAACAAAGATACATGATCATACCCTATCAAAGGCCAAGAAAAATAAACAAAAACAAAGGATCAAGCACAACTAATTCAACAGGATGTGAAGAAATGGTTGTTTGTCCATAACACATGCTGCTCACTTTGGGGTCACAAAACTTTAGGTCATCTGTGGGGTATTTTTTCCTAAAATATGTATGCTCACTCTAGGGTAGTGGAACCTTAGTCTGTCGACTAGGTGAGTTATCCCAATGAGATGGCAAATGAGAGAATCATATTGGCCTCTCATACCATACTGAAGTTATCCTCCTAACAAATTTGATAAGGCATGACAATGAAAATGCTTTTGTAAATACTTTTGAATGTCATGTAAAAAAAATTCTTAAAGGGGATTTTTATATGTTTGTGTAACAGTCTTCCTCTTAGGGAGGATTGTGCCTAATGTCTCCAAGAGAGGACAAGCCAAAGTGTCAGATTATTTCCCATGGGAAGCGGGTGCTGTCATAATAGTGGTTTACAATTCCTGAGAGGAACGAATTTTAGCTAAAATCACATATTTTTAAAAAATATAATGATTTAAGCCTTAAAAAATTTCCATTTTAAGGATTCCAATTGAAGAGGATTTGATCAAATCACCTTAGATCAAACCCCCTTGGATAGAACCTCGCTAGTTTTAAACCATACCTATCAATGCATCTCCTTTACACCTATCAAAATGCTGATAAAAAATCACTTTTGATTTAGATTTTGGGGGATCAAATGAATTCATTTAAAATTTATTTCAAATTATTATGGTATTCCTCAGAACAAGCTATCCAATGAATATAATTTTAATATGTTTTTGTTTTGTTATGCATTTTTTTTTTAAGTTTTATTAAACATAGGTTTTTCATTGAAAATGAATTTCTTTGTTCTTCACATGTGGAAAAATAGAAGATTATCAAAACAAAAATTTGAAAAATATGAGTGCACCAGATATTGAAGTCCTTGATCCAACAAAAAAAATAAAATAAAATTTTGACATATACAAAAAAAGTTACGCGTTATACAGTTGCGCTGTGTCTGAATTGTAATTCGTTTGACTTTGAAACTTGATGAAGGAAAAAATATTCAATAAAAAACTATCTAACCAAGTGGAAGCACTAAATATCAGAGTTACAAATCTAAATTTGAAAGAATTATAATTTTATCCTTCATGTAAAAACATTTATGCGTTATACGGTGTGCGTCACTTTTTAAAAATGTTGTTTTCTGAAAAAAATCTGTTTTCGTGGGAGATGGAAAAAGAAGTGCAATTTGATTCCAAAAATTTTGAAAAAAATATTTTTAGAATCTATAGAAAAAATTTGATGAGACTCTAGTTTGCACCATCTTCAAATTCCTCACAATTTAGCCGCTATAGGTGCCCAAATTTGAAGATTTAGTTAAAAATAATAATTTCAGTGTCCAGTTTGGCCAAAAATTGTAAACCACTATTATGGGATCACCGAAGCCTCGTTAGCATCATGCCATGACAGAAGATCGTACACTCTTGGATGGTATCAAACCCAATGACACAACAAAGAAGAGGACACATCACAAGAAAAAATAAAAATCATGCCATAATTTTTTTCCAAAAGATGTCATTGATGTATGCCCCCACTTTAAAGCAGTTGCTACACCATCACTGTGAGAAATTGCTTTAAAGTAGCCAATGATTTTGATCCTAAGACATGATATATTTCCTCAGAAAACCCTATGCCAAGTCATCTATTTATGAAGCAAGTTGTGTCATGAAAAAGGAAGGGTTTCCCCCACAAATACATAAGGGATATATGGATTTGGGGTCAGTATTTCTATGCTACAATGTTGTCATAGAGCATGGAACTATCATCATTCGGGCCAAATACATGTAGAAATAGAAGAATGACACTAAGAGAGTGAAAACAAAGAAAAATTCTTTTGGGTCAACATGGAAGAAACATAAATGTCTCTACACCTTGCGTCATCCCCAAAATGAAAACATAAGAAAAATAAAAAAGATAAAGAAAATTATTTTGGGTCAACACGGAAGAGACATAAATGTCTCGCACCTTGCGTCATCCCCAAAAGGAAACACAAGACAAATGAAAAATGATAATTATGACATAGAGAAGAATTAAAGTACATATATAAGAATGCACAAAAGAGAGAGGAATGCATCAAACAAAACATCATGGGGGATCACATTACACACATGCAATCATAAAGAAAAATGAAAAAGTAAAAGACTAGTAAGGCAAAGGCTAGTCAACCTAAAGCAGATCATTTGCCTCCCAATCTTAGTCAATATAAATGGAAGGTGGGAAACAAGCCAAAGGGACAAGAGAAAGTGTCGAACTAGGACATGCACCAAGTTCAACACTCTTATTAGTAGATTTGTCATCTAGGCTCATGGAAGAAGAAAACAATGCATTCAACTCATCATGCACTTGTTCATCAATCTTTGTAATGCCAATGTCATCATCTAAGTTAATCATAGCTCAAGAGGTAAAATAACAATGTCCATGCAATGTTCTTGTTAATGATACATCAAGGGTTGAAAGCCATCATACATTTCTTCAGGTAGCTTTGGATTTTAATTTTCTATGTTATTATTGTTTTCTTGTGTTTGCAATCTACGAGCAATAACACGATGTCTATGTCTACACTCTCTAGCACTTTGATTTTGTTTCAATTTATTGTGAATTTGTTTTTGTGTAAGAATGGGTTTGTCAATCATAGGTTCCTTCTCTTCCATGGGGGGAATAGAAGAAATGATAAGAGGTTGCTCAACCACTTTCTCTTTGACTTTATAAACTTGTTTGACTCTAGGAGGGATAACTAGACTGTTTGTGTTATCTTGCGGTCTCTTGTATGAAATTGCAGGAGGTTCTTCTATAGGTTGTTCTTGTATGTTCAAAATTGTTTTTTGTTCAATCATTGTCTCATCAAGGATTGTTGGTTCAGACATAGGTTGAGGCATGTTATGAAGGGATAGTTAGAGCTATTTTATTTTCCTTGAATTTTTGATATTATTTGAAAAATAAATATTCACGAGGCTTAATAGGTTCCATAGGCTCAGGTCAAAAGTAATCTACTAAAAAATTCCCTTTTGCCAAGGTAGGATGGAATCCGCTATGATACATAGTGAAGATGTCATTTCCAAATGGAAACTTTAGACATTTATGCATAGACGGGACAACATTCATGGAGCGAAGCCATGGATAGCCTAGCTTCACACAAAATTGATCCAATTGTCGAATGATGGAGAATGAGACAGTTAATATTTTTGGTCCCACTTTTAAAGGGAGATCTATCAAGCCTATTGTAGGGAAAGAAAATATGTTGTGTCTTGATCCATTCTTTTAGATTTTTTGTATGTATCTTGATATAGCTTATGCACATATAAGAATTATTTTGTGATCACATTCTCTCCACAGACAAGATAAGTCAATATCCCATTAGAGGGCTTATTGTTGATTCGTCCAGCTATGTAAAGAGGACCATCAAGTACATGTTTAGGTATGTCATTTTGTGAGAAAGCAACGTCAAGAGGTTGTTTAGTTAAACCCTTACAAGGTCTAGCTTTGATAAATTCTACCACATTCTCCATGGGAGGTAATTGCATATGATCATGATCCATGTTAACATTGTTCTTAGTTTTAGTAGGAGGATTGGTTGTGGCATGCATGTTGCTATTGTCTTGTTTGTTCAAGTACTCCTGAAGGAAGTAACTAAGGATATAGATGATTTGTGTTTCATTTTTAGTTTTAAGAACTTTCCTTAGATTTTGTATTATAGGAACCAAGCTAATGTCAAATCATTCACTAAGGATATGGGCTTGTAAGTTTTCTAGTTGTTCATCTATTTTGTCAATAACATCATGCATACTGATTATAGAAGATGAAGCCATGGGAAATGAGGTATGCAAACTATGATCCATGGAGGGTTGATTCTCAACACTATCAAAAAGAGAGTTAGAGCACCTAAGATCCATGACAAGTGGGAGGTCACTAGATGCAATGAGCCTTGAACTACATCTTATAATAGTATTATGAATAGGACACCAAGTTTTAAATCTCATGCAAATTTAAAAAACCCTAATGTGCAAACCCTAGAATGACAATGCAATAACCTAGAATGAAATGTAATTTTTAGATTCTAAGCAATGCAAATTACCATTTAAACAATGCAATAAGCTGAAAATGAAACATTTTGATGCAATTTTGAACTTTTAATAATGCACTAAAATGAAGTAATTTAACCTAAATGCAATGAAATTGATGAAACAACAAATCTAGAAACTGAAACAACAAGATGAATGCACCAAACAGAAGCTAAAAACTGATATTTTAATATCCTAAAATTGCAGATTTGTAGTTGACATGGACTCATTCACCAATAAGGGTGAATGGGTCCTGGTTAGGTCTTTTTGGGATTTTTCTATGGATTTCAGACTAAATTTTAATGCCTTTGCAGATGCCAGAAGATGCAGCTCAGGCCTAATTAGGGATTTATTAACTAGTAAAGGTGAATGGGTCCTGGTTAGGTCTTTTTAAACTATTTTTTAATGATTAGCAAGTTCTCAGATTTATCTTTCAGTTCTAGGTTGTAGAAAGTGAAATACAACTTCATATTTTCTAGAAATTCAATGCAAAAATGCAATAGAAAGATGAAATGCAAGACCTAGGTTGAAATTCAAATTTGTTTTGATTTTCAAATGCAATTGAATGGGATCTAAATGAGAAGTAAAATGACTGCTTTGTTTTTGTAATTTTTAGATTTAAGAAGTACAAAACAATGCAAATCTAAACCCTATATGATATGCAAGATTTTAATGCAAAAGAAGAAACCCTAATTTAATACAAATCTAAATGTAATGAATACAATATTTTAACTTATTATGCAATGAAAGATGAGCCAAAAATAATATTATTGCTATGTTGAATACGTCAGGTTCACCAAATAATATATATGGTGAAAATAGAATCCACCCTAATGTGAGGGAAAAAGAGATGGATCACTTATTTTTCAAGGCCCTAAACACCTAAAATTATGTAAAATATGATGCTTATAACAATCAGAAATGCAACCTAACTATTATAGCAACTATGAGAAATGTTTTTAGAGCAAAAAAATTTGTGTACTTGGGTAGAAAGTTGTTGTTTTTGAGATATGGAGGACTCATTCGCCTTCAGTGGCAAATGGGTCCTTTTCGGGTTTCATAAAACTAATTTCAAGATCATGTACCTTGATGTATGCACTCTTGAAATCTTGTTTATCAAGTTCTAGAAGCCTATAGTTAATTATGTAGAGCTCTTTCCATGGTCTTGCACTTTAAATGACAACTTTTGCAACTTGCAACTTTTCTCCAAATCTTGCTCAACTTGATCTCCAACCTGTATATCTACAACAACACACTCAAGGGAAAGAAAACTTTTTTATTTGTTAGTTAATGGGGGTTTTCCTCAATTAAACTCCTTGTAGGTAATTAAACCAATTGATGAAATAAGGAAATGAAGCATGAACGTGCAATAATGTAATTGATATCACCTTGGATGATGTCTTGTGAAGCAAATTTGCAAACAATCATGGAGTGGCCATGAAGAATGTAGATATTGGATGTAGGATGATCCTTTTAGATTGATCCTCAATGCAACATTCACTTCTTAGCTCAACATACATGAATGCATTAAACCCTTGACATGATGATAAGACCTTGAATTGTTGCAATAAACACTTGAAATCTACCTTGAAATTCCTTATGAATGCTCTTGAAATGCTCTAGAATGCTTGATCACTTGAATGCTTGAATTCTTGAAATTCTTAGGATTGCTTAGGATGAAACTATGTGAATTAACCCCTTATTTATTACTAAACCAAGAGATTAACCCTAGAGTTCAAAGAACTAAGATCGACACCAGAATTGGAAAGAAACATAATTAAATTCTTTCCAGAATGAAACTCAAAAATTAGGGTCTCATTAAGGGAGGACCCATTCACCACCAAAGGTGAATGGGTCCTGACTAAGTTTATAGGACCAAGCTTCGGGGAGCTGAAAGAAGGCCAAAAGCCCATTCCAAATCAACTGAAAAAGGGAGGTCCTATTAAGGGAGGACCCATTCGCCACTAAGGGTGAATGGGTCCTAGCTCAACTTACTAGGACCAAATTTTTCCCAATGAAATAATTTGATATTTAATTTATGATTATCAGGAAATATCCTCAAGAGGTGTCAGAATTAAGGCCTAAGAAAGGGTTAATAACTCCACTTAGCCACAATGAATTAGGACCACCTAGATAAGTGTCAAAGTGCTTTAAAACACTTTATAACACTTAAACAAGGTACACATTATGCATATTTTATTTAGGAAGGGGCCTAGAAGGTTTAATTAAGCAAATAAGTCCTAGAAAAGTGTGAAATTGTGTTACAACACTTCACAACACCCTTGCAAAGGATCAATTAAGGCATGATTTAGTTAAATAAAGGTCCCAGAATATTGTGAATGTGTACAACACATTACAACACCACTCCAAGAAACCATTAGTTCAGTTTTAATGTCAATTATCAGATCAAGAAAGGAAAAGGAAACTTTTTTCTATTCTACAAATATATACCCTAGAAAAATCATTAAGAGGGAAAAAACTAGCCTCCAAAACATCTAGACTCAATCTATTATTCAATAATTAAAGCATTACAACAAAATTGCAAATTCTCCATGAATGCTTTTGAAACATGAAGCTTGTCCAATGCATCCTCCATGTGTCCAAGCATGTATCCATGCATCTCATACAATGCTTTACATATGCATTATTCATTAGAGAATTCAATACAATGAAAACTAAGACAAACAACGAAATAGCCAACCAACCAACCTTAACCACTAAACATATTCTTATTTTTTTATAAAATTAGCCTCACACAAAATGACTAAGTGATAAGGTAAAACTATGTAGCTCAAAACAATACAAAAAACCATTAACCCCACATTTAATTTTTTCTATTAAGTTTCCAATTATTAAATATTTTACCATGTATAACCCAAACATAAAATATCTAACCAATGTTACATACAACTTTACAAGTGGAATACAATACATATTTAATGTGACTAATTACATCTTGTAAATATTCACCATAAATAAATATTGATTTTACATACTAAAATAAATAATTCTTATGCATGGTGTATAGAACCTATTAATATCATTCTCCTACTTCTATGCATTGAATCATTACTGTTATCCATGAAATCACATGTATCTCTAGTGCACGCTCTTATGCTCCATAAAGATACTTGTAACAACATCAAATGTGTCCACCATTTAATGAACTAAATCATCTCATCATCTAGCATGCCATATATGGAAAAAAGGGAAAAAGGAAATACAAAGATGCACCAATCCAAAGAACACAAGTATTAAATCTAGCTAATAACAAAGGTTGCAAACTACTATCAAATGGAAATATCCAAATGGATAGAAATAGTAAACATAAAGTTGCTAATCCATGCAAACATCCATACTTCAAAGATATTGAATCATTTACAATTTAATTCATACTAACAAAATATACAACCCATAAATTGTAGTCACAAGCTCCAAATATAAAACATGTCCATGATGAATCACATCTAGGAACTCCCACAACATGGATAATGTCAAATTTTAAAAAGATTACATGGCATACCACATCTACCAATCAAGAGTTAAACCAAGTTTTGACTAATAATCAAACCATTTAGTATTGTTACATCCCATTTTTCATAACCCTCAAGTATATTATTTCATCATGCATTTCAATTTTGGACTTAAAAATAGGAATTGTGATCAACTCAAGTATGTTGGTTAATCATTATATTAAGTAGATATATATTTTTTGAAATGATGCAATCATATATTTAATGACTATTTCAAATGAAAATATTGTATCATATTTCAAATTTTAAATGAATTATGTGGATATATAATTGTGCATATTTTAATATTGGACTAACTATTCTCTCTCAAATTAATAAGGTGAGTGTAGGGTAGTATTTTTTATTCCAATGATAAGAGGGAGAGTATCAAAATAGAGAGGAGAGTAGATCCAAATGAAAATCCATGGTTATCAAGGATATTAGTATTCAAACACACTCATCCAAAATTAGTTGTTTCCTATGATTTCATTACAGTTTCATGAATTACCCTTTGAGAAATGATTTGTTAGTTTTATGTATTTACATTTTGTGACTGCATGAAAAGGTTCTATATATATGTTGATCAGATTATCTTCAACTGATAATTGCTATTTTTCTATGATGTCCTTTTGTGATAAATTTAAGTATTCTAAATTATTTATTACTCAATTAATGATATCCTTGCAGTAAAAGTCAAATTTTAAACATTTATGAATAAGAGAATGATTTTTTTTGTATATATTCAATGATTGTGTATGTATGTTCATATGTATATATCTATATAAGTTATAATATATATACACACACAAAATGAAAATATTATGTATTCATACATGTATGTACATATATATACATATACATATACATATACATACACACATACACACATACACATATATATGTTCATATGCACAAACATATGTTTAAATATAGATATATTTTATATATACATACATATATGTATATGTATATATATATATATGTGTGTGTGTGTGTGTGTGTGTGTGTATGTATATGTATGTACATACATGTACATACACGTACATATACATCTATATATGTGTGTGTGTGTGTGTGTGTATTTATAAACTTCGAAGCTTTGAGATTCAAGTTTGGAGAACCTTTTAATGGTAATTCATGTTGAATTAAAGACTTTTAAATATATTGATTTTCCCCTCCTCTCATAATAGTGTGTTCCCTTCAATTGGTATCAAAGATAAGTTCCTTGAAGAAGCTTAATAGCTTGAGGTAGATCCAAGATCACACACTCATTTTCTCAAGAAGGTACTTCTTCAAACAATCCATGATTATTTTATGGATCCAATTATGTTTTTTGGAGAGTAAGGATGGAATCCTATTTAGTGGCATTAGGTTTTTATGTTTGATAATCTATTATAGATGGTTATGAGATTCTAGAATGTACCCCAAGAGATCAAGCTAGGAATAGAGCATGTGAAATAAATATAAAGGAAATAAATTCTATTTTATGTAGTCTAGCTAACTTTGAGTTTGTGAAAATAATGCATTGTAGGAATATAAAAGAAGTTTTGGATAAACTCTATAATATCTATGAAGGTGATATAATAATTTCAAGGAGGAAAAAATCCAAACCTGTTAGGGATTGTTTGAAGTTATTAACATGAAGGAGGAAGAAGATACCATTGCACACCTACTTTGTGCTGATGAAGTTGTAAATACCATCAATGGACTCAAGGTGAAGAAGTGAAATAAATAGTGATTGTTAAAAAGGTACTTAGATCCATTCTCCCTAAGCATGATTCAAAAAAAATTGCAATAGAAGAAGCAAAAAATATGAATAGTTTGACTATGGATGAACTACATGGGACATTAAATGCATATGAACTTCAAGAATTGTGAGTGAAAATTTTCCAAGAAAGGAGGAAACTTTTAAGGCACTAGTGGAGAATGAGGTTTTAAATCATAGTGAATATTTTTCTATAGAAGAAGCAAATTTTGTGAGGAGGTTAAAAAAGGAACCAACAAGTATAAAGTTAAGATACATTTTAAATGTTTCAATTGTGATAAAATTGGGCACATTGCTTCAAAGTGAAAAATGAGAACTAGAAGCAAGAAGAAGAGTGGTTTGTATGTTGAGGAAGAAGGTTACTCATCTGATGAGTTTGAGAACTAGCCCATACCTCTAAAAATGAAAAGACTCTACTTATGGAATTATAATCCCCAAATGGTAATGTTCAAGACATATTTTCCAAAAATGAAGAAGATGCATATAAATATATTTAAAGGAAGAGCTTCATTGTGCTCATAGAGTGATCAAGTATCTTAGGAGGAAAGTTATAGAGGACATAAAAAATAAATATGAGCTATTACAAAGTCTTAAGAAATTAGAGAAGATGATTATAGATCTAAAAGTCTAGATAGAAGAAGGAAGATAGATGCAAGATGTTTTGATTGAAAAATTAAAGATAAAAGATAAGAATTGTGAAAGGCTTGAAGAAGAAGTAGTATATTTGAGGAAGGATTTGGAGAAAGAAAATACTCATGTGAGAAAAAATTATAAAGTTTAAAAATAGTATTTCAAGATATTAGATGAGATAATTTTAAGTTTAGGAGCACCACATATCAAGACAAGTATTGGTTATAAGTAAAAACAATTCAATAAGGTTATTGAGGACTCCATGGAGAAAAGTGTAGAAGATTTGGATGAGCATGGTTCCAAAAGTTCAGGATCTAATCAATCTAAGGTGATTGAGGATAGCAAGGCAGAAGATGAGGGGTTTATTCACATTTAGAGATAGAAGAGAAGGTACAAAAGACAAAATCCAAGAGGACAAGGATAAAATTACAATTTCAATCATCCATTATCTAGTTATTATTTTCATTGCAATCATTATGGACATAAGGCAGTAGATTATGGAAGGTTTTCTATAATGAAAAATATTTTTGAGTAGAAATGCATTTAATCCTTTGGTTTATTTTGATATCATGTGTTACAAGTGTAATAATTTTAGATATATTACAAACAATTGTAGTAGTTTTGTGAATAATTATAAATTGAATATAATGGAAAATACCATTGGTCATTAAAATAATAAGTCTAAGAATGTTAGTGATTAAAAGAAAGAGGAACAAAATTTTGAAAAATCAATAATTCCTCATATATTGCATTTCATGATCAATCTAAGATATGTGTTAGATCCAAAGACAAAGGATGCATTGCTAAATTTTCTATGGAGGAATGTGAAACCATAGAAGGAAGTCTTGGTGTGGTTGTTGTGGATGGTTACAATACAAGAGGTGATGAACTCATTGATATCAAAGAGACAAAACTTAGGTATTGGGAAATAAGGCTGAAAATTGTCCCTAGTATAAAAAGGAAGAATATAATAATGCATTTTATTTATTCAAGAAAAATATGAGAGAAAGAGCTCTCTCCTATTTGATGTTATAGCTCAGAAGTGTAGGTTAAGGGGGGGTGTTGGCACCCTTCCACAAGATGACTTGGTGGTCTTGTGGTAAAGAATAGTCTGGTCTAGTGGATGAAATATCTTAGTTTGAGGGAGAGCAAGTCTTAGAGGAAAAATCAATGTAGACCTTTGTCATTGATGTCAAAGGGGGAGAAGGAAAGCCAAAATTATTGGATGTCAAGATTGTTCAAAGAAGAGTGTTATTCTTAGTTGGGCATTTTGTCATTTTTCCATCAATGACAAATGGGATTATTATTGGGAAAAGGTTTTCATTGATGTCAAAGTTGTTGGTCAGTTGTAATTGATGTTAATAATTTTGAAAGGGTGAAATATGGAAGATTGTAATTACTATAAGAAAAGATTCCATAAAGATAGAGTATGAATGCATGTACTTTTACTATGGTACTAGTAATCTCTGGTGGTCTATTGTATGTGTTAGTGTCTATTGTTTTTGAGGTTGGTGAAACAACAAAAATTAGGTTGAAAATTAGGATGAACTAAATATGGCAAGATAAGAGACCTATTTTCCTTTATTTCATTAGGAAATGAAATCCACACCATGAAAGGACTATCAACCTTGAGGATTCAAATCAAAGTGTGAATCTGCAAGTTCCCTTTTTTTCCAAGGATGGGGGTCCTGATTAAACAACACTTCAAGGAGAAAGATTAAAATGGTAAACTAACTCCAAGATGCATCCTAAAACTTGAGTTTGGAAGATTAAGCTCAATATTGATGGAACCAAAAATCAAAATGTAGATCTAAAAAAGAGAAGATGATGTGTACCAGTCACCAAAAGTGATTTTTCAAAGCTATTTGAGGACTCATTCACCCTATGGTGAATGGGTCTTAGCTAGGGCTCTATAAAAAGGGTTTTTGGGTTCTCTTCTCCTATGTTTGCACTCCCAGATCCTTGATTTTCACTATCGGTAAGTAAAAAAAAATCCTATAGGTGAGTTTCCATGAAATTGCAACATTCGTGACAACAAATGAAACTTTGAAAACTTTGCAATTTTTCTCTTCAAGAGATCTTCCACCTAAAATTTGAAAACAAATATCAAGAGGGAAAAATGTTTCATTGTTGGTGAATTGGAGTTTTCCCTGGTCAAACCCACTTTTGGTAATTAAATCTTGTAAGAAATGAAATTGCATGAAAGGAATGATGAATGAAAAAAGAAATGTCACAACTCACCAAACCCTTGAATGAACCTTGAAATGTAGATCTATAACTAGCATGAAATGACTTCAATGGATGTGGATCTGGAACCTTGAAACTTGATTTGAAATAATGCCTTGAATTCTTGAATGGATCTTGAACACTACATCAACATATTAGCTCAAATAACATGCATGATGCAAGAAGACTTTGACATGACAATAGGATCTTGATTGTTGCAATAAGTCTTCAATAAATATTCTCTTGAATACCTTGAAATGCTCTTGAAATGCATAGTGATAATGATCTTGATATGCACACTTGAATACTCTTAAGATAACTTGAATTTTCTAGGTGAAACATAGCGAAATGACCTTATATTTATACATATGTAACATTAATTTCCTAAAATTCAAATAACACAAGCTGATATGTGAATATACATTTGAAATAATTAAAATACTGCAATAAACATAATAAAAATTTAGGTCCTAGGCCTAAGTGAGGACCCATTTTCCCTTGGGCGAATGGGCCTAGGTCACTCACCTAAGACACACATTGCTCAATGATAAATTCTATGTCATGGCATTAATGAATATTAGGTTTTTCTCTTCAAAATTTGTAATTAATTAGGCTTGGATTTGAATTAAAGGGGCCAATTAAGGCAAATTAACCTCAATTAGTTTTAATAAAGCACTAAATAAGTGTGAAAGTATAAATATACACATTACAACACCACATTAAGGAACAATTAAGTCCATTTATTATTAATAGGGCCCTAAAATTAATGTTAATATGTAAAATACATATTACAACACTAAATTAAGGCATAATTTAGTTTATTTATTATTATTAATTCCCAAATTAAGTGTGAAAAAGGGATACTTTTTCCTACACTATTGTTGGTTACTCATAAGCAAGCTGTGCACTCCGTTGTACTATCATGGTGATTGGCCCCATATTCTACCATAGTTGAATTTTATGGCTTGTGGTTTAGATCTAAATTAAGGTTAGTCATTATGTATCAAATTCTAAAGTTTTAGAGGTTGAGCTTCAATAGATAGAAAGTTATATGCAACAAAGTATGGTCTATATGGGTTGGATGATTGTGAATAATGTCTGAGTGTTTGCATCGAAGAAGGGAAGCATGCACCATATGAAGGAAGCATGTGAAGATAAAATAAGACCAATTTAAAATATCCTAAGGAAGCACACAACACTATCTATTATTGGTGGTAAAAAAATGATTTATGAGTGATCCGCTACACGTTTCATATCAATTTAAATTTAGGTCTACTCTTAGCTGATATTGCTAATTGCATATTGTGTTAAGAGGTTCTTAGATGACATGAAATATTTTAGTGGGTTTGAATATGTATTTATGACTAGGATTCATTCAATGTGAAATATGAGTGTGATAATTCTAAGTAATCAGAGACCTTAATATGAATATCTAATTGATGTAATGGGAGTTTCATTCCAATCATTGTGAGTTATCATTAGAGGATCATATGATAAGTAGGAGAGTGTTTGAAGGTATATCAGATCAAGTAAAAGTTATGTAATTAGTTTGGAAGATCCGTAAATCATATCTCTATAATCTAGTAGGACTGATGTCTTGCCTATTGAGTTGGTCCTCAAATATGTATGTTGAGGATTGGTATCTCCAATAGGTTGGTGCCTACAAACACAATTTGGGATTGGTGTCTATTGTAGGTTGGTATCTACTTCATTATTTTATGTAATTTATTACTTTTGTGAGGCTAGATTTGGATAGTATCTCCAAGTAGCTCTTCTCACAGTGGTTTTTCCCATTCTAGGTTTCCACATATATCTCGTGTTCTTTGTGTGAATGTGTATATCTATATTTCCTTCTTAATAATTTATATTTTTATGATTTGAGATTCAAGTTTGGAGAAGTTATTAATGGTAATTCATGTTGAATTAAAGAGTTTTAAATATATTAATTCAGCCCCCTCTCAATATATTATGTGTAGTTAAACTTGTACTTACAATAGAATTTGGTAATACTAAAGCAAATATAGGTCATTTCAAATCATATAATTTTTTAGACTATAAGCTATTCATTCTTATTGAAATAATCAATATTTTTTTCCATATGTGGGTACATTTCAAATATATCTCATTGGTGAGCAGTTCTATTTATTTAAAATCTTGTATTATTTTGTATGTAGTTGTGAAGCAATATGGTAACATACAATATAGTATATGCTTTAGTTTTCTTATTTCTCAGTATGTGCGTGGGTTACAATACTAGAAGAAATTAATTTCTTAGGCTTTATCTCTTATCACTTTGATCTTTTAAAATTTATGTTGAAAAAGGTTTAAAATTAATTAAAGTATGAAAGTGATGGAAGTGTGATTTATTAGGATTATTATATCACTTGTCCATCAATGAAAATCTTGAATACTAGTAAGCCCCCATGTGAAATCAACAACTACATAATGAACCTTGAGTGAACCTAGTATTTCAAGACCTAACATTCACAAGTCTTGGGATAGCTAAATTTCTAACTGAATTTTGTGATTCATTCAAGATAGATAGGTTATGTTGTTCAAATAACAAGATTTTATCTACATGTTGTGTGTGTAACAACCACATCAACAAGTACTAACTACATATCAAAGTTGTAAACCAATGTAAAGCTCAATAATATCAACATGATATAAAAGTATATGGAAAGATACAACTAAGATGCAACACTAATATCCCCATTTGTTTCAAAATTGTGTTAAATATCACTTTTAGCATGATATGCATATTTTCGCTTGTTTAAACTAGGTAATTTTTTCTTTCATGCATCAAGATCATATAATATTTAGGAGGAGAATGTCATGAGACATTTCTTCTAAAATTTAAAACTTTATAATCAATGTTTAAAATAATTGTGGAAAATATATTTATACATAAATTAACTTACAAGAATAATAAAATAATGATAATAATAATTAACATTTAACTTTACTCTTCTCAAACAAGTAAATTTTAATCATAGAATGAAGCAAAAAAAAAAAAATGATATAAAATAAATAAAATTTATTTTTAGATGGATTATTTTTTAGGTGAATAATAAAAATTACAAAATAACAATTTTTATTGATAATATTTTATTATTATTCTTATCATTAAAAAAAAACTATTTAAATCTATTATTATTATTATTATTATTATTTTAGAAACAAAGAAAAGAAATAAATAGAGCAAAGCTTAAATAAAAGTAGAGGGGAAAATAAGAAAATAAATCTTCTTATGGTTATAAATATAAATGATAAGTAAGATTTATAAAAGGGAGAATGATTAAGGATTAGAGTTATTTCTACTAAATTAGTTACAAGTATGCAATCCATTTCGTTTCTGAATTTTGTCATTTACTAAAGATTTCATAATACAACTTCAACTTTCACTACATATTTTATGTTGGTCATCTTTCATGGATTTATGCTTTATCTTTTTATATTTTAGTAAGATAATATTTTTATGGAAGTTTTATAACCTTAACTAATTTAGATCTTGAATGAATATGTATGATTTTTATTTCTATTTTTATAATGAACATTTTATTTTTAAAAGTTTCTTATATTTGTTGTCTATATCTTGAGAAGTAAGCTCTAATTATTTTTTTGAGAAGAATAATTTGTTTTCTATGAATGAATTTTTCTAAGAAATTCATAATTATTTTCTTAATATATATTGGTCCTTGTCCCTTGTATTATAAAGTAGATTAATTACTATTTTTTTTTTTTGTTATACTCCTTGTTCTACATCTATTTTATTTTATGGTCTTCTACAAAATACCACCATAACTATTCCTACTTTATTTCTATTAATAACCAACAACAATTCTTTGTTGTTGTTGATAGGTTGGCATCAACCCCTAGTTAGCCCAATATCCCCAATTACTTAAATCAAGATACACCAAATATTATTTTTAATTGAAGAGTATCTAGCATATTTATAAGAACCAAATGGTACTTGTAAAATAGATTTGCTTAATAGGTTAATTATTAAAATTCTAATTAAATCTATATTTGTATGAAACTTGTCAAGATCATTCTCAATATGGTCTATCAATATGACATTGATACTAAATTGTTTCATGAATAAAATTAGTTTGACATGAATTCATTTGAATGGCAATCTAATGAAGAAGATAATATTACCTTTAGAAATCATATGGTTAGATTTTGAAAAAAATAATTACAATGAATTTAATATTTGATTTTTTTACATGCAAGCTTAATTTAATATGAATTTCTTTTAAAGGTATTATTACCATGAAAACTATATGTTTCTTTTTAGAAAGCATAAGGTTGCATGTTAAAATATTTTTTTATCAAACACATTAATCCTTCGATTAGATTTTTCTCAACATCCTTTTAATTTCTTGTTGCAAATAATAAAAAATACATGGGATTCTAATACTTTAGAAAAAAATCACTATCATTAAAGAGCTATTAATGTGATTGTGTTCCCTAGTTATATGTATGTAATTTTTATTGTTTAGTACAATTAATAACTATTTTCAAGTTATCCACTATCCACATGTTTCCATTTTAATTTTATGGATAAAAAAATACTTGAATTCTAGTAAAGGCTATGAAGTTCTAGAAATGCAAGAACCCATGCTATTATATGAAGGACATCTAAAAATCAATTCTAGATCAACTTTTTATCATATTTTTACACTCCAATGTGTTTCTAGACCCAGATATGAATTTATTTTTGGATATCTAAATGGATCCATTAATATCAATTTGGTATTTCAAAGTGGATCATAGTTATAGACTCTAAATAGTGGATTCAAAGTTAAGTAGATGTGAGAATAATTACTTTTCTATCTTCATTGAGTGCAAATTTCAGTGTTGAAAATGAAATTATATATATATATATATATATATATATATATATATATATATTCTATTTATTTTATTTTTTAATAAGGAGAAGAAATGAGTTACTAGGACATAGGCATGATCGATTAATTATATGGTATTATTAAAATTATGTAATTATTTTGTACCTTCCATGTATATTATCTAGACACTATACTTATATTTTTTAAATGTATCTTTGACTATTAGTATGTTAGTCTGAGAAATGATCATTAAATGGAAATATTAGGGGTTATTAATACCTTCTTGATAAATTATGAATGAAAATAAATCTAGATAACAATATTTATATCATGTAGAAAGTGATAGTAGATATAATGGGGATAATATGTGTATATATGGAATGAAAGGGATGCGAATAAAGAATGTATAATGTAATACCCCTCCTCTTACTGTTTGGATTTATTATTATTTTTCTATGCATTCGTTTGCTACTTGTGACTATGATGATACTATTATTGTTTGATTTGGTTGGTTAGATGTTTGATGATGATGTTATTTCATTATGGACATGATTATTTCATATGACATTATGGTTGGTTATATTAGTTGATTTTCAGAGTTATGATATGATGCAGTGATTTAATTAGATATGTTAAGAGATGATTGTTAGTTAGAAATGTTGATTTATTGGTTATATTATAATCGTTAGAATAGGTGTGATGAAGGACAATATGGCATCACTCGTTCGCGAGTGCCCTGCTATGTTGCGATTCCTTCTCACAATGCAGTACTTTGATTTAATGCTTTGATTTTATATATATGTATGCACATGTACACAACTTTGTTTGTATGTAGGATTTGTAGGTACAAGTCTCGATTCCACCTGCTTCGGCAGGACAGGGCGAGCACCAATAGCCCAACGGTTAAATGTTGAAACAGAGGTGACGATGAAGTCATCTCGTCCCATGATGTCAGATCGTCTTGTTGATTGGTATTAACCATTTTTGTAATTTTCGTCATTTGTGGTTTGTGTTGTGTTATGTCATATTTTATTTAAGGTGGCATTTTATAAGTTATGTTTTATTTTATTTAAGTGATTGAAATAATTGTTTATTTTAATGTTGATTTATTTGTATGGAAATATTTAAATGTTTTATTTAATTTTATAGGGTCATGTGTTTCAATTAAATGATAATTAAATATTAAATGTGTTTTAATTATTTTAATCAATTATCTGGTGGAGGATAATTATTAGAATAAATTATTTAAATTAAATAGATAATGTGATGTGCAAGAAAAGTGGTAAAAATAGAAATTAAAACAATAAAACAAATAAAAGAATGAAAAAGTTGTGAGAGCAAATAAGAATACAGATCTGAGCAAAAAGCTTGCTTTTAAAGAATTATTTTCTTTTATTTTTTATTTTTAGAGTTTTTAGGAGAGATGGTCAATATCTTTTATTTTAATTAAGAATTTCTTGGTAAGTTTACACAGAGAGAGGATTATTGAGAGGGAGGTTGTGCAAGTTAATGGTTTTGGTACTGTTGAGTTTTTTGGAGTTTTCAGGAAAGATATTTCAATCTTTTGCTTGCTATATTTTGAAGGAGTTTTAGAAAAGGTTTTGCAATCTTTTGTTGGTATTATTCTGGAGAGTCTTCTGAACAAAGAACCGGATTCGAGTTCGAACATGGAGTTCTAGAGAGACGAATTCAAGTAGGAACTAGAAGCTCATCCTAGAGGCCATCGGGATCGAACAAGCGTCATCAAGTTCACAGAAGCAAAGGACTCCAGGTTCCAGATATTTCATCTCCTTCTTCTTTCTGTTTCAAAAGAAAATAAATAAATAACTCATCCTTAAAGGGTGATCCCATAATAGTGGTTTACAATTTTTGGCCAAACTGGACACTGAAATTATTATTTTTAACTAAATCTTCACATTCAGGCACCTATAGCAGCTAAACCGTGACGAATTTGAAGATGGTGCAAACTAGAGTCTCATCAAATTTTGTCTGCAGATTCTAAAAATATTTTTTTCAAAATTTTTAGAATCAAATTGCACTTCTTTTTTCATCTCCCATGAAAATTAATTTTTTTTAGAAAACAACATTTTAAAAAAGTGACACACACCGTATAATGCATAACTTGTTTTCCATGAAGGATAAAATTCTAATTCTTTCAAATTTAGATTTTTAACTCTGATATCTAGTGCTTCCACTTAGTTAGATAGTTTTTTATTGAATATTTCTTTCCTTAATCAAGTTTCAAAGTCAAACTAATTACAATTCAGACATAGCGCGACCGTATAACACGTAATTTTTTTTGTATATGTCAAAATTTTATTTTATTTTTTATGTTGGATCAAGGACTTCAATATTTGGTGCACTCATATTTTTTAATTTTTTTTTTTGATAATCTTCTATTTTTCCACATGTGAAGAACAAAGAAATTCATTTTCGATGAAAAACCTATGTTTAATAAAACTTAAAAAAGAAATACATAACAAAATCAAAACATATTAAAATTATATTCATTGGATAGCTTGTTCTGAGGAATACCATAATCATTTGAAATAAATTTTAAATGAATTCATTTGATCCCCAAAAGCAATCAAAAGTGATTTTTTATCAGCATTTTGATAGGTGTAAAGGAGACACATTTATAGGTATGGTTTAAAACTAGCAAGGTTCTATCCAAGGGGGTTTGATCTAAGGTGATTTGATCAAACCCTCTTCAATTGGAATCCTTAAAATAGAACTTTTTAAGGCTTAAATCATTATATTTTCTAAAAATATGTGATTTTAGCTAAAATCAGTTCCTCTCAGGAATTGAAAACCACTATTATGACAGCACCCTAAGGTTATTCTTTTTAGAAAATAGTTGAATGGAAAACAAAGCAAAAATCTATGTTGTGGAATCCTTGTTTGAAAGTATCCAATATCTTTATTTTATCTTTTATTTTTTATTTTTTTGTTATGGAAAAGATCTCTCTGCCTTTCTTATAAATGAATTAATTGTTTGTGAATATATATATATATATATCTATGGATTCCATAAAATATTGCCGAAATCTGTGTTTATCCCATAATAATCTGTTGATATATATATATATATATATATATATATATATATATATATATATATATATATATATATATATATATATATATATATATATATATATATATATATATATATATATATATATATATATTTATATTTACATCTATTTATATATATATGGCTGAGTTTTTATAAACTTTGTTAATGGTTTGTGTTTGTTTTTTAGCCTAAAATCGTGGTTCATCCCGTACTCGGTTTATTGACGAAATTTCATTGGAATAAAATTTTCAATTTTCATGTTTATTTTGGAAAACAAATAATAGTAAAGAAAAAAATAAATAAAATAAAGTTATGAATCAAATTTAAATATTTATATATATGTTAAAAAGAAAAAAAAAAATTGTTTGGGGAGGGGAAAGGGTCGTACCCTGTCCCTGTCCCCCATTGGAAGGACGAAGTCTGACATCCCAAATCAGGCTGACCTATAGATCAATGGCTATAGCCTTTCATGAGGACTTCGTAGGCAATCCTCTACCCCTATTGCGGATGTAAATGCTGTACCTTACTTTCGTTATCCGCGTATTTCTATTTTTTTTAATTGTTATTTAAAATTCATTTTTTCTAAAAATCTTAAATTTGTTTTAAATATGTATATTTAAAATCTTAATTCATTTTTTTATTAGAGTATATTTAAATCTTAATTTTTTAAAATAGGTACATTTAAATCTAAATTCATTATATATATATATATATATATATATATATATATATATATATATATATATATATATATATATGTATATATATATATATATATATATATATATATATATATATATATATATATATATATGTATATATATATATATATATATATATATATATATATATATGTATGTATGTGTACGGGAAGTTCAGACAGAAAAGTACATATATAGGCAATTATTTTATGATTTTATTTATATTTATATGTAAAATTAAAATATATGTAGTAAGTTGTGTAAATTTGAATAAAAAAAAATAATATATTACTTTTATTTAATATGATTTAGTTGAGTAAACTTGAAATTTAGTATTTTTGGGTAATTAAAGAAAGCAAATTAGATAAGTTGTCATTAATTTGATTGTTCTTTGTTTTCGACTCTATGTCGAGTAAAATAGAGATATTATACGTAATTGGTCGAATCGTCTTCTCGAGTTAGAAAATCATGTGATCTTGTTATTGTCTTCTATCTGTTGTTATTTACCTTATCCTTGTGATGTGAGAACTCTGTTGTGTTTTGAATCTCATTTGGATAATTGTAAATCTTGGTCTTCTCCAGAGGCATATTTTATATCCTTTGATGTTTATACTTATATCTTTGTGATTAGAATATTACATGATTTTGAGCTTTATTATTTGGAATGGTTGTACGTGGTTGTATTCATTGTGATTACGATTTATCGCGAGATGGATTTTCCTCGTATGTCTTGTTTTGAGTTTTATGCTTTAAATGTTATCCTCGTTTTGGTTATACTTTCAAAGTTGAAACTTATTGGCATTCTGTGTTGGAAGGGTTGAACGGCGTTGTAAGATCTTTTGGTTATGAGTGATGCAAGAGGGTTAATGCCTTGCATGGTTCTTGTTTTGGTATTATGTTCTTTATGTTATAGTTCAACCCTTGCCTAGTTTTGATTTATGTTAGGGGTCATAGGGAGAGTGGCTCTTCGTGGGTGTCGACACCTCGGGTAAGAGGAAGTGCTCAGGGGAACCCATGTAAGAGTAGTTAAACAAGTGATAACCTAAAAATAAAATTTAGGGGGATGGGTAGTAAAACACGCAAGATAATTAAAACTGGATTCCTCGTCTATGCATTAGGGCTACCATAGACTAGTGATAGACTAAGTAGGCCGTGGTCGACAAAGTCGTAGTCTCATCTTCATGAGAGATTATCGGCTCCGCATTAGCTACTCTATGGTGCCGATGCTTCAGTAGGAGGAAGGGCCAGGAGATCCATAGATGGGTGCCGACGCCTCAGTTGGAGGAAGTGCCAGGGGATCCCATGAGAGCTATGCGATGACACTCTCCACTAGACACCCTTGTTCTTGTTTCTTGTGCTCTATTTTGTAGTTGGCTCTGGATATTGTATCTTTATGTTGTTTTCAAGGGCTAGGGAATCCATATATGGGTGTCGGCGCCTCAGTTGGAGGAAGTGCCAGGGGATCCCATGAGAGCTATGCGATGACCCTCTCCACTTGACACCCGTTTGCCTTGTTTCTGGTTGCCTCTGGAATTTGTGTACTGAATTATTGTGTTAGACTTATATGGAATCATGTTCTTTTTATTATTCAGATTTATTTGGAAATGTATTTTGGATGTTGTTTCGGTTCTTCTGGATATCGTAATCGTAATGTTGTTTTTGATTCTTGTGAATTTGGTTTATGATTTCCAATTAGTTACTCGTATAATTGGTGATACCTTGTTTAATTGTGATGAGTTTCATAGTTTTAACTTGTTATGTGATTTGTGAACGTCAATGGTGTTTCATTGTATGCCTTGAGTTGTATTTGTTTTTTGTACTATGTTGTTGAGTCGGTTTGGCTTTCATGGTCGAGTTAACTTCCTCGTCACCTCTGAGCACAGGGGGTGAGTTACTTGTAATTCACATGGTTGGGTGGAACGTGCTCCGCACCTGTTGGGTTCCCCATCAGCATCTTGTCTTCTCAGCATTTCCGCAGCTAGAGTGGTACCAGTGTTCACTTGTATTTCAGATTTCCTTGTATTTGTAGCATCCCACATGTTTGGGAAATGCAAAGTAATTCAATTATCAGGAGATTGTAATGTAATATTAAAACAATGATGTAATAGTTAGGATCATTTGTAACTCTATTAAGAGATTTATCATGGATGTAATTATGTGATGTTTATTGTTTTTGCATCATGGTTAATGGATGTGTCCTTATTCTTGGTTATTATTATATAATTTGTTATGTTGTAATCTTTATCTTTATTTCCATTTAGTTGTTGCGATGTAACCTCGCGTGCCCCAGAGAACTAAGTGTGTTATGTTATGTAATGTGTTATGTGATTATGGTTTAATGTATTTTCATGTTTAATTTAATTGTTAAAAAAAATAAAATTATTTGCTAGGTGTGTGTTCTCTGGGGTTTGCACGGCGGGCGTTACATATAAGAATAAAATGACAATATTAATGAAATGATAAATATACTAGTTAATAGAGAGTAAGCTAATAAGTTTGGAAGGTAACAAGAAATATTATCAAAGATACAATGACTCTTTATTATTGGGGCTGAAATACTAATTGCATGTAAACATTGAACTCTTATGTGATTTTTAATTGAATATGTAATCCATATGGGAAAGGTAGATGTAAAAATTCCTCTAATTAAAATAGGATACAAATTTATAAATAAAATAGGAAAATGGAATAAGGCTAAGTAGACAACGAAATAAGATCCTTCACTATTTATAGTTGTATTTTTAGTTTCTTGTAATTGTTGTATAACTACTTTAAAAAAATTCAAACAAAAATTAAATATTGTATGTTAGGATAAAATTATATGGGGATGAATGAAAGTGTACATCAGATAATGGATATGAATATATAGAGAGAACATATTTTTTAAAATTATATTTCTAATATGTATAAGGTTGTTTTGATTTGAGGGAAAGTAGGATTTCAAGGGACCCAAAACCCTATCAAAGAAAAGAACATTGTTAAAAGATAAAACATAGACAATCAACAATCAACCAATAGTTGACAACTAATAGATAAACATGACTAACCAAGTTGCATTAGGTAGGTTTTGAAGGGAACTATGAACCCTCTACATCTAGGTTTTACAGGGACCTAGAACCCTTTTTGGTCATAATTACAGCATGAAACAACTAGGTCACGGCCAACAAACCACTCAAAAAAACAAATATTGAGCCTTGATGAAAATATATATAATGATGCAGAGCACCCACATCACCCTACTAAAATTATCCTCAAGAGAACAACAAAAAAAAGGGTAGCCAAAGCTCCCTACCAACTCCTCCATCTCATCCAAAATCTCCACCTCAATAGGAGAGTAAGAAGGAAAAGCAAAAAATGGGGCTATAACAACCCCCTTACAACACCACCCAGCCCCTCCAACCAAACCAATCTCCACCTCAATAGGAGAATACTCCACCTCCATAGGAGGGGCCAGAGAGGGGGCAAGTATAAACTAATTAAAACCCCCAACCAAATATTCAACCTCCACCTCAATAAGAGAGGAATCCACCTCAATATGAGTCCTATTATGAAGAATAACAAAGTGAGTAGCAATAAGAACAATAATAGTTTTCAATAACTTTAACACCATTTGGGTTGTCAAAAAAATAATACATTCAGCAAATCCTCTAGAACAACCCTGAATGAACACTTCGGCTTTAAAGCCCATAAGAAAATTAGGCCCAAGACATGCAATAAAAGAGTAGAAATCAATGAAACAAGAAGAAAATTTTTAACAACTCCCATAAGAAGCAAGACCAACTGGGTCTTCAATAAAAACCTTAATCATATCTTAGCCAACACCACCATGTCAGAAAGAAGCATAGCAAATTGAACCACTTGAAACTTTAGTAAGGAAACTAATTACCTTGCATCCTTATGAAACCACCAGTGAAAGATTGACCCCAAATTCCATAAAGGAAACATAGTCCATGGGGGGGACAACAACAAGAACAAAATCTTGAATTTGGAAGGTGAAGCTTCTAACACAACTAACCCAAGCTGATTTTTCTAAAAAGACTTTGTGTAGAACCCAACCAACAATAAGAAAAATTACATATCAGAATAGTTATTCCCAAGAATCCTAGAAAAATCAAGAAAAAGATGGTAGTGGTCTTTGTACAACCCCAAAAGCTTCAAGAGAACCAAAGAAGCATCATGAGCTAGACAAACTAGGAAACTACAAAACACCATCAAAACATTAGAATAGAAGCTAGGGAGACTTCCTTCACAAGCCATGTAGACACCCACAACAACAACATGGAGAGAAAATAACCACCCCACCTTATCCTCAGTAGTAAGATAAGCATTAAGTAGAACCCGCATGAGGCCCAAAATACCCACAAACTCCTCAATTGGCTAGGGGCATTACTTAGGGTTTGCACTAGAGGAAAAAGACAATAGTCCTCCCAAGCTCTAAACCAACACTCCCAAAGGATAAAAAGCCACACAATGTACCAAAACTTGGAGAGTGCCAAAGGTAAAAGAGACTCATTCATCCAACACAATAACCACAACAATCTAAGTCCAACCCTAGTACCAGAAACCACTAGAAAAGCATCCCAACAAGACAATAGTAGTAGCCAACCTCACAACACTGCTTCCCAATAGGCCAACAACAAATACCAACTCCACACCACCACTTACCAATAGGATGAAGACAACACCACTTCCCAACATGGCAATAGTAACAACTAGCTCCACGCCACCACTTTGTAATAGGCCAACATTAGCAACCATCCCCACAACACCTCACCTCAAGAAAAAAATCCATCCACCTCCTCTGAATCTTCTCCTTCCTCTCAAGCATCATCCCCTGATTTCAAATTCTCCCCTCATCTTCCTGCTCTTCTTCCTCTCCATCAATATTTATTTAAATATATTGTTGATCATGACTGTCTAAAATTGTTATTCAAGTACAAGATTGTTTTATAAACTAATACATTAATTTTTGTGTAAGATTGGTTATTTAATCTATTTTATTTTTATATAGAGTTTATTATTTTAAGGTGGCGTAGAATAATTTACTAGATCAAGTGACTTCATATATAATGATATAAATCAAATACCATTATGTGGGAAAAATAATTTATTAATTTTTCACCTTGTAAATCTAGTTGTTGATTTCGTTAGTATTAATGATACCATAGACTATATTTATGAAATTTTGAATTAGGGATATATTGTCAAAAAATATGTTGTCTTATGTTTTTTGAACATTCAAAAAAATTATTATTCAATTTTTAGTTTTAAACATTTTAGCAAGTTATGAATAAAACATTTGTATTTTTTAACATTAATTATGCCTTCAGATCATTCTTATGGGTGAAGTTGTCCTGATTAAACTATTAGATATGTAGCGTAGAAAATTGTATACTTTAACAATTTCACACTATGTTTTGGCCACCCCTAAATGGTTGAGCCTAATTGACTCCATAATGACCTAAAATTATGTATTTTCGAGCCCATTTATCCCATTTTTTAATAAACACCAAGCATTTAATAAATGCACCCAACTCATATGTTGCCCCTAAAATTGAGTGTCCTGGAAATTTGGGCTATGACCCATTCGCCCATGGGAAAATGGGCCTCCCTTCTTAGCCAAGACCCATTTTTGGATATGTTTTTGGTGGGATTTTAACATTCAAAATTCTAATTATAAGTGTCAACTTTTTGAATCTAATATTTAGGAAATTGGATAAACACCTATAAATACCTTGTATTTTGATCATTTGAAACTAGAACACAATTTGGAGAGGAAATTATGATCAACCATTATTGTCAAGAGCATTCAAGAGCAACATTATGAGTCATTTATACCAACAATCCAAGATCCAATATTATGTAAGAGTTTATGTTTATTCATATTATCATGTGAAGGCTAGCATTTTTGTATGTCTCCAAACATTCAAGAATCCAAGAAAATCTATCAAGAAAGATCCAAATCCTTGAAGTGATTTGAATGACTTCAGTCCTCCAAGGAAGCCTTTGAAGGCTGGTGAGTTGTAACATTTTATTCATTCACCATTTCATTCATTTTCATTAAAGTTTTATCATTGACAATTGCATTGTGGAAGTGGGAACACTTACACGAGGTTTGACTAAGGCAAGCCCCTATATGGCACAACATTTTCCATTTCGTGAATGTGTAGGTTACAAGTTTGAAGAGGATAAAAGGAAGCTTGAAGATCCAATTTGCATTGTTGCAATCAAAGCTCTAGAAGTTGTCAAACCACATAAACACACCTACAAAATTTATTTATGGCATGCTAATAGCGGGACAAGTGGGAAACAAAAGCTTAGATCTACCACCAAATGACCCATAAAATTGAGCATGACACCTTAACAAGGACCCAGTGGCCATTGGGTGACCCCATCCTTGTAGGCATAACAAAACTAATTTTTTGATTAGGTAAAAAGTCAACTGAACCTTCCAAATCTACCAAAGCTTGACTATTTCTATTTATCAGTTGCCAAGATTTCATTCCTAAGACTCAAAAAGATCAAACCTAGGTCTAATTGACTCAACTTGGAGGTTGAAATTCAATATATGCACCTTGTTGATTTACATCCTAATGAAATCCTAGAAATGATGGAACATTAACACGAGGTTTTGGATATATTAAACTTAGGGTATCCAATTTTGTATGTTTTGTTTTGGTAAACCATACCTGTTAACAATATAAAATTTATGAAGTTGGAAGTTTTCTAAACACTCGATCTATTTTTGCTTTACATTTCTCATTTAGGGTTTCATTTTTGCATCACGTATTACATTATAGGTTGCATTCGAGTAATATTTAGTAGTGATTTACATTCAATTTACATTTATTATGTTTTTAAAGTTTGAAATTGTTGATTTCATTTAGGATGCATCTTTCATTTAAGCCTAAAAATGAAAAAGTTGCACTGTTTTGCTTCAAATTTGAATCAAATCATCATTTTTCATAATATTGAATCTTAGAATCAATAAATTGTTGCATGATTAAGAATCAAGGAAATTGAATTCAAAGTTGTATTTTATTTTTGTGTACTTGCATTTAAATTACATTGTTTTAAATTGAAAAAAGTATAGAAAAATAGTTACTATTAAGTCTATCTAGAAACAAAAAAAGCAACCTTAAATAGCAACTCACACACCTAATTTTTTCAGTTTTCAAAGTCATGCTCAAGGACTTAGTCACCATTGGATGACCATGTCCTTTTATAGGTGTTTAAAAAATATTTTTCACAATGGTCTCTCTTTTTCTATTGATTTTCACTATACTTGAATATCCCTATTTTGGAATCAATAACTGCATGTTTTTAGGCATTTTACATTTAGTTTTTTTTATTCAAGGGGTAAACGCTTTTGACCGGAGTTATGAACCGGATACAACCATTCAACAATACCACCCCAACGGGGTTTGAACCTTGGTGGCAAGAACAACAATGCCACCTATAAACCATCACACCATGCTAATACCGGCTAACATTTTACATTTAGTTCAATTAGTGAATGAAAGTGCATTTTTAGGGTTAGAATTTTCTTTTTAAATTCATCATTTCCAGGTCTCTGCATCTTACATCCAGTCAATTATTATAACTTAGATCTTAAATTCACATGAAAATTTGTTCAAACATCATCAACATTCCTGCATAGTTATATTTTGCATCAAATAGGGATGACCATTTTCTATAAATTTATTTATAATTGTTACAACTATTTGCAAGTAGAATAAAAAATCTTAAATAGTGTAGTACATAGTCAAATTTTGAACTTTCAAAACCCTAATCAAGGAATCATTTTCCATTGGGAAATCCTATCCTTGTATAGGTCCATCATGAATTTTTTTCATGTTTCTCTATCTCTACATTATCAGTCTATTTTTGCTTGCAATTGTCTGATGTAAAATTCTAGAAAATTATTATTGCATGTTAAGGAAAGTTGTCATTTTGCTTCATTTGTTGAAAATTTATGAAAAAAATGTTGCATTTTAGATTTTTTGGTGCATTGCATACATTTTCTAAAAAATTGCATAACTTAGATAAATTGCATTTCATTCAAAACGCCTACATTGTTACAACACATTGCAAATCTATAAGGCAAGTAGTAACATGTTTCCTATTCAATTTTTTTTTTTTAACATGGTAAAGTATGGCTTCCATAAGTACAATGTCCCTACTTATGATTAAAATATAGGTAAAAGAAATGAGGTCATTTATAAACATGTTAGTCTTTCTCCTAATGTCTTTCCTAATTATGAGAGTACCTTGATGTAAGAGAATGAAATCATTGAGATATTTCTCAATATAACTCTACCTATCCTTCACTCATCTCCTAATATCTCTCCTACTTGTGAGAGTGTTTTGGTGTAAGAGGATGCAACCATGGAAAATGATGACAATCCTAGTTGTTCTTCTCTTGATACCTCTCCTACTTACATGATGAAGGTAACAAGTGGTGTTAGAAGATCCAATCATTGAGATTCATGAGAATTTTGTTTGTTTCTCTCCCAAAATATCTCTCCCTTGGGAGGATATTATGATACAAGAGGATGAGATTTTTTACACATTTATTGATATTAGTTTGCCTAATCTTCATTCATCTCCCACTTGTGAGAATTTTTTGGTGCAAGAGGATGCAATAACAAATAATCATGGAAATTATAGTTATTATTCTCTTGATACCTCTCTTATGAAGAAGGTACCTTGGTGTTAGAAGATCCAATCATTGAGCATCATGAGAAACTTGTTTGTCCCTCTCCAAATACTTCTTCCACTTGGGAAGATATGGTGGCACAAGAAGATGACATCATTGATACATTTCTCTCAAGAGATGGTAAGATGTCCTACTTAGATGAACATGCTAATTTCACATTAGATCCCCCTCATTAGAAAATCATCAATGAGGAATTAAATCCATTGAGAAACACACAATTGGCCATAATATTCCCTTGATTATTAGACCTCCTAAAACTCCTTTTAGACCTCATAAGTTTCCTCTAATTATAGAGCCTCCTAAACCTCATGACCATATTCTAAGCTTTACAAAATAAACTACTAACAATCATGTGTCATACAAACCAAATTATCATATAGTAGCTCACACATGTAACACTATAAATAATAAGCTCAATCAAGAAAAACACAATCCATTCCTTTATTGATACCATTTTGATAATCTATTTTACCGAGTGCCCCTCATTCACCTCAACATAGTGGAAAGGAGTAGACCTTGTTGAAAAACTTTGTAACACTCCTGCTAAGATATCCTCGTGAGATGTCATTCAAACATCACCTATTTACCATAGCATGCTTAAAAAATCCTTGCAAAAAATTTTCATCCCTCATAGTGCACAACCAAATGATGTGGCGACCTTGATTCAAAATATGAATTCATCTAGTGTGGAAATTTTCTTTTATCAAAGTGAATTACCTCCTTTGGAAATACAAGAACAACATAATTCTTTGATGATACTAGTTGTTATTAACAAGATTGGGATTAGGTGTACCATTTTTTATAATGGTTTAGGTCTTAATATTTATAATGTGAAAATTTTGGATAGAATTAGAGTAGATAAGATTAAACATAAACCAACTAATTTATCTATCTATGGTTTTGATAATGTGGGAAAACAACCGCTTGGTATGATAACATTACTCATCAATGTTTGTAAGGTTACATTACAAACCCCTATCTATATTTCATGCCTCATGATATTTCATATAATGTTCTCTTGGGTAGACCATGGATTCATAAAATAAATGGAGTGCCTTCCATGCTTCATTGTTTCATGTAATACATTTACAAAAACAAGGTTTACATGATAAAAGCTAATCCAAAATCTGAAAATTGTTTACAAATTGAGAAGAGAATGAAAAGTCCTTTGACAATATTGATATCAACCACAAAAGTGGAATCTTTACAAAGAAAAGATAAAAATGAGTTTCTTTCATCATTGAAAAATTTGTTAGATGATGATTGGTGTTCCTTATATTTCACACCTACATTCGATGGGGAATACAAGATTGTACATCTAAAATCAGGAAAAGAGAAAGAAGTTGCATGATATTAACACAATCTATCACAAATTCATCTAAAGAATTTGAGTCTACAACTTTTACCGAAGGAGAGAAAAAAAAAATTTATACACCCACATATGATGAGAATAATCATGAAAAAACACCTTCTTTAGATGGAAGAAAAGAATTTTATGGGAAAGGATATCAACTTTTGAAACAATTTGGCTATAAGAGAAAAGGATGTGGTGTAAGAGAACAAAGTATTCTTGTCCCTATAGAACCTAACACACAATAAACAACAAGAGGCCTTGGTTATTTTCCTTAAATAACATCAAAAGTATCTTCACTTAATCAATAGTATTAGTTGTTGGTCCTCCCCATGTGGTAATTGTAGTATCATAACATATTCACTACCATACATGGGGGTATAAACTTGGATTTATGAAATCATATTTTATTTTATAAGGAGAAGCATATCTTAATCCATTTTGGCTCACCTTTGTGCCTACACTTGGGAGGGAAAGGAGGTAGGTAACCTTTTTCCTAGGTGTATTCCTTATTGGGATCCCTTCATTTTTCCTTAAAATGTGAGTGTAGAAAGTACATTAACATTTTAAGGGGGGCATATAGTCCCTCATTTGTTATTTGCATAAAATAGTCCCTTCTTAGTGATGATAGTATACAACTCCTAGGAACTGTGACCTTGTCAACCAAAGTGTGGCATTCTTAATCCATGTGACATATTTCCTTTGTGGTGATATTAGAATTGATGTCCTACAAGAGTGTTATCTTTCTTTGCATATTAATTTCTCCTTAGTGGTAACGCTATGGCTAGTGCTCCCTTAAGGTGTGATCATCTGTAACTTGACTAGTCGTCTCTTGGTGGTGATGGGTGTGATCATCTATAACTCAAATAGTCCTCTCTTGGTGGTGATGAGTGCGATGTTCCCTAAGGTGTGACCTTTCATGAATTAATAAATTCCCCTTTCATTGTTGTTGATAAATTACCTTTTGTTCTTTTACCTTATCTTCATGTCGTTTATGCACCCCCTAAGGTGATATTTGTTTGCATCGGCTGAGGTAAACAAATTTGCACCCGTTGAGGTGATTTTTGTTTACACCCCCTGAGGTGAGTTATGTTTGCACCCCCTAAGGTGAGTTTTCTTTGCACCCCATGAGGTTAGTTTGGCATTTTTTCTTCACTTTGTTCATGAATATTGAACCAAATGTGGAATTAGCATAACATGGTTTCCCAACATAATACACCATGCTTAGGGTCACGTGTTTCATGTGTGTTTAGCATAATACAACTTGATAACCTTGTGAAACCTATTATATTTCATGGAACCTAGCATAATACAAATTTCTAGACATGTGGAATCCATTATATCTCTATGGACACCTAGGATAATAGATCTTGCTAGCCCATACCCCATTTTCCTTTTATATTTTTTTTGACATTGTATGTTTACGTATCTTGTGTTGTTTTGTATCATGCATTTGTGTTTCTTTCTTCCTATATTGATTTTCTATGGGATATTGGATGCTGAGGTCTTCACCTACCTTGATCCTTTGTCATCCTATCTCTTCAGTAATAATGTATTTGAAGCCCTCTTGACATATATTTCTCTACTTTAATGTGTGTCTAAGTGTAATTTGTAACGAACTACCAAGGAGCCCCAAAGGACAACACAACTATGCCACAATAATGGAACAATTTTTTTAAAAATGAAATACACAATAGATTGCACAACATAAAATAACATATAATCTAGTCCTAGGACCTCTAAGGTTCCATGACCGCGCTACTCACATAACTATCAACCAAGAAACTAGAATCATTTCATTAACTACTACGATAACATGATTAATCTAACAAAAAAAATCATTTAAAATCACCACATTATATGATTCTACATTATGTATTTCTATAACATGTCATCAGAAAAACAACATTAAAGATCATTTCTAAATAACTAACATATGTAAGATACATCATTTTACAATATTCATTACAAGAGACTTCAACAACACCTATTACATCATTAAAATATTTATTAAAAATATTCCTCAAGTACATGAGGGAAGAATACATCTGATTACAATAATAGATACATATATAAACAATCCAATTCAATTACATGAAATGTTGTCTCCTCGAACAAAATAGGAACTGGAGTTTACAACATAATGAACAATCTCCATGCACACGAATCATGCAGCAAGGCTACCTAATGGAGGAAAAAGCACAAACCTCCTGACAATGTCAAACCCTGAGGTCCACCCCCTGTGCTAGGAGATAACACTAGGTCCCACTCCAAATAGACAGTCAGGAAAGCAATAGGCTAACACAATCAGGGGTATACATGGACTCTGACACAAAACTACTCACAACACAACATCACTTACAACACCGATTTCACTTCCAAAGGCACACACACAACAAAAGGGATAGTACAACTAGGTAATGCTAGACTGCAATAGGAGGAGTGTCATCACATAGCTCGATATGGGTTATCCTGGAAAATCTTCCTAGGCTCCCGACCCCCATCCTAGGTTATCCTAGTAGCCTCTACTAATCCCCAACCCCAATTCAAACTCATACAGAATCAACATACCTTTCATGAGGACAAGGCAGTTAATTTTGTCATTCCAGGCCTTCCCATATCATCTCAAGCCTAAACAAGAACTTGAGACATGAGTGAGGCATAAATTATCTTGATTAATGTGAATTCTACCCATTCCCCTAATTCATTATTAAGGTTATCACTAATTAAGAAATGCTCCCATGGGTTATCTTGGGCACCACTTTGGTTCCTATCCCCTGTGAAGAGCCACTCCCCCTACTTGCAACTAGTAAACCGTACACATCAAGCAAGAAATTTACCATCTTGCACACTAACAAAATCACATGAATCCAAACATAGTGCAAGGAATTTCCCATCTTGCACATTTATCATGATCACATGAAACCATACCAAGATAAAGGCAACACCTATAGGGTTTACAATTTGCACAAGGCACACAACCCAGAACATTGGAAAACCACCTCCAAATTAAAATAGTTATAAGATAATTCACTCATATAATATCCCCTCCTAGGAATTTGGAAACCGACCTTAAACAATTTTACACAACGAACACCCACTTTTTAGACAATTACAAATAACCCAATCCAAATTCAAGCATATTGTTCAAAACAACTAAACAATCATAGCATTATAACCTTGGAAAATACTCTTTCTAATAATGCATTACGTCAATCACTCATTTTCACTTAATCCATATTTCAGTTAAAGGATTATTTACTCCAAATATTTATACTTAATGTTATCCACCTATATGAAATCGAGAAATTTTAAAAAAATTATCCTTGCTATATGGAGTATCGAGCTTTTTATTTTCAGCACATTAGGTGTACACAACATATCGTTCATACGACACTAGACCCAATAGGTCCTATCGCCCGATATGCCTTTGTGAGGTCAGCAATATTGACATCTAATCCTATGTCTCTAAGGATATCAGAGCAAATAGAGGCATAAAGGGCACCATAATCTCAAATTCCTTGATGCCTCTGATATAACATGCTCATGTGATTCTCCAATCATCCAATCAATATTGGGGTGATTTGTATCCACCAATAAGGAAGTAAAGGGTGGTCATAAAATGAGGCTAAAGTTTCCTAGTCCGTGTATGGCACACTTTTCAAAATATAATCTTGGGACGATTAAGGTGTATAGTTGTCTATGTTGATTGGACCTATGAGGCATGCAAGGGTGGTGGCATCGTATTAAATCCTACGAACCAACATTTAATTCAAAGTTTGATGATACATTTTGAATTCATTATTACTTCTTAGGGTTGGAATTTATTTTTGATGCATGTCTTCCTTCTCTGGATGGTGCATCCAGTGGAAGAAGATCAACTTCAATTGACTCAACCAGATTTAAATTAGCCCATAGCAATGAAAACAACATTATTGTAGGTTTGGAAGCTCTTGCATGGAGAGAGTGAGTTGATTTATTTGATTATAGGCAAGCAATAGCTACCTTGCAAGAGGAGGAAAGATAAACAAGAATACTTGATTAGCAATTGCAGAGGATTATAGACAGAGCTCAAGTGAATTAATTATGAGAAGATGGTTCTAACGGGTCAAGGTCTCATTCTAGTTATGTCACCTAATACAAAATTCTAGGAGGCTCCTCAAGAAGATATCCTTACTGGGTTGGCAGACATGACATGACAAAGCAAAAAAAGTTATGCACAATTTGTGGCAGCATATCTTATGCTCAAGGAAGAAGGAGAAAAGGCTGAGGAGCATAACACTTTCCTACGGATGAAACTAGACCCACCAAGAACCCTGTTGTCCCTATAACACACACGCCTTGTTTAGAATGGGGACCCTCCCCTTTTTCCTTTGTTGGGTCACTTTTTTCCTTTGCCTTGTTTTGCATGCCCCTAAATTCTAAGCTTAAAGTGATTAGGAGCCCTAAAGTCATCATTCTCAGTTGACCAAAATTGACTACCCCAAAATTTTCTAAGTCTTTGGCCTTAATGGGGTTTCCCTGGTGGATTTCCCTTAGTATTTTACTCTGGCATCCTCTAGCTCATGCAGGTTGATAGTTGTGGGCTTCCCCTTGCGCGACACTATATTCTCTTCACCTTTTCATCTCTCTACCACTCATCAAACAACAAATTCTTGAGATCCTTCCGTGGTGCAGGCTTCGCCTTTCCCGTTGCCAACCCATCAAACTTTATGCCTAGCTACCCCACTGGCCATTGTTCACACATTTAATGCAGGTAATTAATGAAATTATTACCATAAACAGGTCTACTTGACCTATCATTTTCACCTATGGCAGTCAAAAATTGTTAAAGGAAATGGAAATCACGTTCCCTATGCTTGCACGAGCTTGCAAAGGATCTGAAACTCAGACTTCATCATATTACTCTGCACCTTCCAGATATGTCTGCTACCTACATTTTAAAAAATGTCTTTATGAATGATGTTCTTTAAAATTAACTAAAAATCTCTTGAGGGAAACCTCAAACTTCTTTTAGTGGCCACTTAATCATCAAATTCTGCACACACCCATTTGAAAGTCCTTCAAAAAACACTCAAACACTGCCTTTTAGGACAATGTGGGACTTAGCCCCATTGACGTTGTTCTTAACATGGCCTTCAATCCCTTGTGGCCCACATCCTCATCACTACTGCCTAAGAAGAAACCCAAAAATGCAAAAACCCAAGTCTTCGAGCTCTCACTGGTCCACCTTTGCAGGCCGCCGCATGCAGGAAACCTCCCCATCTCACAACCATTCTCAAATTGCTTATCATTTCTAGCCTCCCATGTTGTGGGTCTTGATGGAGTCATTTCCACCCAATGTTGAAGCACACCTAATCCCAGTATGTGAAACTTCCTTTACTGTCCATTACCCGTAGCTCATTGTCCAAGGGTCTCATTCTCTAGCACCCAAACCAAAGCTTCTCCACACATTGTGGATCCTGCTGCCTTGTTGGCTGTCCAATTTTTCACAAATAAATCCTTCGCTAAGTCTTCCTCTTGGGTCATTTAGTGTGGAATGCCATATGCCCTTCACCACTACCTTAATGCCCCTCATTAGCAGTGAAGTCCTTGCTCCTACCCACATTGCAAACTCCACCCTGGTCGTTTGCCTCAGAAACTTCAACGCAAAAATGACTAAGTGTGGTGCTTTGTGGACCACTTCTTGCAGGCCGCTGCCTATGTCCTGCCATCATCTAATTGTCATTTGAGAATGACCATGCCCTCTCTTCTACCCATGGTGCAGATTTTGTTCTCTCCCCTACTATCCAAAAGAATCCAAAGAAAAATGATTTAGTAAAGTTCCTTGTAGGTTGCTCCTTGCAGACCACCATCCCATCTTTGTTGTTCCTCGATGACCTTCACATGATGGCTTTCCGCCAATCCTTGCCTACATATCCTCAAATGATCAAAGTGAAGGGAATTAACTTGTGCCTTCCTAGCCACCTACGGGTCCCACATTGTGAAACTCCTCATGCGGGTTTTTGCCTCTTGATCACCATTTCTTAATAGTAGAGCCGTAAAAAATTGAGAATCCTCCTACCTCTGCACTCCTCAGGCCCGCATGAGCCTATTGACCAATTGAATGATTCTAAGAACATCAAAAGTGGTGTCCACACATGCCAAATTCCTTACTAAAGATTTTGACTAGTGAGCCCCTAAGGAAGAATTCTAAGTGTGGGCCATTGTCTATGGGCCGCTGTGAACCTAGCACCATCCTTCTCTTGACTACTCCTGATGGCTCCTAGTCTAGGGAAACCCACATCCATGGGCCTCCATTTTTGTAATTGATCCAAACAAGCCTCAAATGATTAATGATAATGGATTTTATAATCTTTTGAAGATGAATTGTTGGATCTAACCCTTGTTTTGCAGGATTTGACTAATGCTTCCCTAACTTTTCTATGTGAATGTGCTTACTGCATCTGTGCATGCAATATTTATGGAATCTACTGTGGGATCATCGGGGAAGTCAATCGAGAAAGAGAAAGGAAGGAAGCCTACAAAAGCACCAAGAGGGGAAGAGGATAAGGACCAAATGAAGTACGAATTCCATGGGGTGGAGTGCACCTCCAAAATCACCTCCACCAAGGATTCAATGTCAAATACTAACCTTAGGCATGTGGATAGAGATGAATTCAGATGATGGGTCATTATCAACCCTACAAATGAAAATTCTATCATAGTAGCAGGAAAATTAATGATCACGATGGAAAAGTGTATGTAGATTTGTCTACCAGATCCATAGGATAAATGTTTCATATTCCTACCTTCGATGTCATGGAGGAAACAAAAAAGGGATATGCAAAAATCATGTGGAAATCAAACCCCCTAGCATGCAAGAAGTTGATCAACAAGTGTTGGTTGAAGGAAAAGAGGGGCAATGATGCTAAGGTTCCATAGGAGTTGTTCAGGAGTGATTTCTATGAGGAGTACCATGACTTGGTTACTCTACTAAGCAGGGTAACGGGCCTCCCGACTGCTGCCTTCTTTCAAGAGTGGATGTTCTACTTTATCAAAGAGATCATCTGTGGTAAAACAAAGTTCCACTGGGTGAAGATGATTAGTGACAACATGCATAAACAACTCACGACTATGAAGAAAACGTCCCAATTCTACATTAAATCCTACCTAGTATACCTCCTAGTGAAGCCATTTTCATACAAGGGACTCTTTGTGGCAAACAATCTGAATCCAAGGAGGGGAGAACTCAAAGTGTAAGACCACTACCCTCAACTTCAATATAGAAAATTCAAGAAAGAATATAGGAGAGTAAATGATTCCTTCATTGGGAATATCATCAGATTCCTTGGGGGATATCTTGATAGAAGAGTCTTGCATAATGCTAGGGATTTTATTTAATGCTTTGGGTATCTATTTATACAGTTCCCAAAATTCACATACATTAGAATAGAAGGGTTCTCTGAAAGGCCCTACAAGCTGCCATAGTACCCCAATGACTGAATGATTATATTGGAGGTCTCCAAAAAATTACAAAATACCCATGCCCTATTAAGTGACAAACACAGTGGGGGATCCCATATCCTTTGACATTTGGGAAAGGGATGTATGTTGTTCTCACTTCCTAGTGCATGGAATATTCAGAGAAGGAGATAGTGGAGTACAATTTGAACCTCCACACTGCCCGAGCAAGGATGGACCCATAAACAAAGTTGAAGAAGTAGTTCAAAAAATAGTATGCTCATCGACCCCATATCAAATACTTCTAGGCCAATTTCCAAGATGAAAAGGAAGTGCGCATGAGGCACTACATGCGAATGATAGCCTAGTTTGTCAGGACAATAAATCTATTTTCAGCAATAGATCAAATTGTAGAAGAAGATGACACTATTGTTGATTAGAGATTTGATGTTGTGGCCAACTTGCTACTGCCATTGATAGATTGGGATGAAGAAGAGGTCAATGACCTTGATATAGTAACATGAACAGTTGAAAATAGAATGAAGCAATGGGTAGATGCCCAAATCGCCTAGCTCAAGGTGTAGGGAGCAGTGTTAACTTATGGTGAGCTTGAGGATGAGATCAAAAGTGAAACTGACAGTGGAGTAGTTGCTGCCCCAACAAAAGAGACACCTGAATCCCCTCCAGCATCAAGATCAAAGAAAAGGAAGGATGCGCTCGAGTGCCATCCCAAAAATAAAGTATATACATGGAAGGCTACATAGGGAGAGTCCTCAAAGAAGGCCAATAAATCATGAGGATTTTTCAGTGAGATGCACACAATAAAAGAGGATCCCCAAAATGAAGGAGAAGAAGAAACTAAGTGGCCACAATCACCACCTACCACCTCTTCTCCCTCTGCTACCATTGCCATTACCACTCCTCCACCTACCGCCTCTTAGGAACTACCTCTTTCCTCCCCACCTGCCATGTATATTTTAGTCCACCTTGCTTCCACTTCACCAATGACCCATATATTGGTGTTGGACTCATCTTCAGCCATGAAATCCCCATTGTCATCCACCTCGCTACCTCCTCCACTGCCTACTCTTTCTACTCCAATGCCTGCAGTTGCTACAACCACTATGCCACAACTCACCTTGTTGGGTGCCTTTGCAAAATACATGTAATGAATACGTGTGGAGATCTCTAGGGTGATAATTAACCCTATTGTTCAAGCCTTGATGACCTAGATTGTTGGTGGCCTACCCATTTCTCCACCACCAATAGAGCCACCAAAGATGGAGGCTACCATGCAGATATCTAAGGAAATAGAAAAATGCCAAAGGGAGGCCACAAAAGGAATAGTTGAAGAGTTTGAGGACCCCTTTAAACATTATTACTTTGAACATCCAGAGGGTGGATTGAACATAAACTTGGACAAGGTGGCCTTCGATGAAAAAAGTAATAATCTTCAGAAGAGGATAATGAGGCTCTCAATGCCAAATATATCATAGAAACCTTAGATTAGGAGCTTGAAGAGGAGCTATCCCAGCACCTTGAGGATGTAGGTGAAGAGGATGATCCAAAAGGGCAGGCTTTTGAAGAAAAAGAGAATACTAAAGTCAATGTGGAGATACTCGAAGAGCCTCCACTGATAGGCCAAGACAAGGGAACCATCCATGAAGAAGAATTGCCTCCTGAAAAGGAGGAAGAGGAGAAAGAAGAAGAAAAAGAAGAGGATGCACAAAAGAAGAGCCCAGAGCCCGAGCACCATGTTGAGGTTGAGCATCCAGAAAAGGAAGTAACTCAGAGGAATAATGCCATTGAATATAATATAGCCTCCATTGAGTTGGATGCAACAAAAGATATACATATTGAGGACTCTAACGAAGAAGAAAGAATGGAGCAAGAGGCCCTAGGTCATAAAGAGAAACAACCTCCACATGAACAAACAGAGAAAGGTGATCATGAATCACCGAAAGGAGAATCCCATGTGCGCCTGATTGGCTAGAGAGATAGATACAAAATAAAGCCCTTGCTCTCATTGATCCAAAAGCCAGACTCGAGGCAAAACTGGCTAGAGCACAAACATAAACAAAGAAAGAAAAGAAGTGAATAGTTTGCTCTCACGTCTCTATTGATGCCTCTGGATCAATAATAGTGCAGATTGCTACCCCCATGATAGAGAAAGGTGAAGGAGTCAGCTATAACATCTCCACCATTAAGAAGTGCCTCCTGAAAAGGAGGAAGAGGATGCACCAAAGAAGAACCTAGAGCCCGAGCATCTAGAAAAGGAAGTAACTCAGAGAAATAATGCCATTGAAGATAATATAGCCTCCATTGAGTTGGATGCATCAAAAGCTATCCATATTGAGGATTCTAATGAAGAAGAAAGAACATAACAAGAGGCCTCGAGTCATGAAGAGAAACAACCTCCACATGAACAAAGAGGGGAAGGTGATCATGAATCACCAAAAGGAGAAGTCCATGTGCCTGATTGGCTAGAGAGATAGCTACAAAAGAAATCCCATGCTCTTGTTGATCCAAAAGCCAGACTGGAGGCAATACTGGCTAGAGAACAAACAAAAATAAAGAAAGAAAAGAAGCCAAGAGTCTGCTCTCACGTCACTATTGATGCCTTTGGATCAAGAATAGTGCAGATTGCTACCCCCATGATAGAAAAAGGTGAAGGATTCAGCTATAACATCTCCACCATTAACTTGGGCCCTGTGAAAAGAGAACAAAATATTTATGAGTTCCAGGGGTTAGTGGAAATGATCATGCAACAAATGAGCAAGGATCAGTCCTCTAAAGAGGAATTAAAAGCACAAGTGGTGGATCTCATCACCTATATTTAGCAACTGACATCCTTGGAGGAAGAAGCTCCAACCACATCATCTGCACCCCCTCTTCTCTCCCAAGAAGAGGTCACCCAAATGGAGAAAATGAAGAATTGGACCAAGGCCATAGTAGATTGGTTCCAATGAGTGCTCTACAATGGTGATATGGGCATCTGCTACACTGCTTGAATGTCCAATAAATTTCAATATTTGTAGAAGCAGCTAGAGGCCACAAAGAATACATGTCATAGGTTCACTGAGCTATATCGGATCATCTATCCTAAGTTTGAGGCCATTCTAAAGATGCCTAAAAGGACATGGGAAAAGGAACTAGCACTCGTTAAGGATGATCACTAGTTAGTAGAGACCTAGAAAACGGGCTTAGATCATAGGAGAGAAGTCCTTGAAAGGGTACTACATGAGGTTGAGTTGGACCTCGAATGGGTTGTGGAGCATTGGAAAAATAGCGAAGACTATCCCAAGATGATGATAGACTATGACATGCCTATCCTAGAGCTAGATCCAGAGAAAATTAAGCAATTTTTCCACAAGAAGATGGAGCAATGGGTGAAATATGTGCTAACATAATATTTCATAGATTTTACTACAAGAGAATTCACATAGTCCAAGTAGGTAGTCAAGGCCATGCCTAGATGCACCAAGCATTGGGAGCAGATCATGAGAAGATTCAAGAGGCTAACCTTTCAGAGTCTCCAATCTGACATCATGGAGTGGAAAAAGCTCTAGGGATTAATTGGGAAATTTGTGGAGTATGCAACCTTTCAGAAGAATGAAGGAAATCCAATGAATGATGATGAATTTTTGACAGTATAACTAGAAAAAGAAGGCAGTCACTAGAAGACAAAACTGCTATAGTGTTAGAGCCAATAGAAGAAAAAATAGGAATGAGACGAAGATGTATTTTATAATGTTATTTTTGGGGGTAGATGAAACCCTAATGTAAAATGAATCTTGGCCACACAATGAAAGTAAATCCTGGCCATTCATTTCATTTTTTGAAAACTATAAATAGGGGTCTCCTCTCATTTTCAAGGAGATAATTGAGTTGTTGTGTAAAGACATGCTACATAAATTTCAATAGAATTACATTATTTTGGTGGATTCTTGTGTTTCTCACATGCTCAATGATTCATCTTCTCAAAATTAGTAGATTTAGTTTGATGTTCCAAGTATTTCAAGTTGCTTTCAATAGTTTAGTTCATGCTGCACATTTATATTGAAGAATGTTATTGTGTTGATGCCTTCCATGTTCATGCTTTTTGTTGTTTGTTGATGATGAACACCAATGTAAAGCTAGTCTGAACATTAACTTATTTCTGCACTTAAATCTCATATGTTATTCATGCTTTATGGTGAATGGATAGCTGAAAATCTATAGACCTTAGAAGATAGCACTAGTTTCATGAGACTGTTAGTCCTTTTGGTTAAGTTGAACTTAGTTTTAGGAAGGTTTTCCACTATAGAATCCTCCATTGTCACTGTTCATCATTAGCTGCAGGTCTAGGAACACTTCCATCCCTTTTCCCTTTTGACTTTTGTTTGAAATTAGAGTTAAGGAAAAGTTCCAGCATCATTGTAAACCCAAATTTGATGTTAGACATGGAGTTTTAGACTGATGTTTTGAACTTGCAAAAATTATGCCTCATTTCCATAATTTTACAAACTCCATTTGAAGATCCAATTCCTCCCAACTTAACAAAGCATAAGTGTCCTTTGTGATTACCAACAAATCACATCAATCAACTGAGTTATTTTTGCAAGTCATGACCTGACACCCAAGATACCTTGGGATAATTTTATGCAACTTGTTTGTAGGAAGTTGTCTTTCAAATGAAGTAGTGCACTTGTGTGCTGCTTGTGTTGAGAATGGAAAAAAAAACCCATCAACAAGCCCCTACTCCATGATAATTGGATGGTTTAGTTAGGATAAATTTTTCCAATTTTGGATTTAATATGAATAAATGTCATGTCATGTCATGTCGGTTTAAAAGTAACTATTAGTTTCTTTTTGTAAAACTGGTCTATGCCAAGAAATCGTTATTCATAAGCAGTTACTCTTTAAATAACAGTCATAGCTAGAGAAGGAGGGGATCCAGATTTTGAACTCTCAGGAGTACTTTGTGACTCAGGGAGAAATTCTCTTATTAATTTTGTAAGATAAAAAAGGGGAAGTGTGAGTGATTTTGTTTTCTTTTCAATCTCAGTTTGTTGTATATGATGTTGAGACTTTGAGCTCAGATTTTGGCATTGGAAAAATAAAGAAGATATTCTCAGATCTTTGAATTTGTTAATGTTTTCTCTTGATTACAAATGAACTTTGAGTCTTTGTAATTATCCTTCGGTGTTTTATTTGTTATATATGATTGTGCACGTGGTTATCTCTAAAGATTTGAATTCAAATTAACTCATCCATTGAGGGGAATTTTTGTTGCTCGTTCTTTCCTTAGTTTTCACTTGCGGGTGTGAGATAAATGAACTTTGTGTTGTTTGTTCACATCCACTTCATTCTAAATAAATCTATCTTATATGTAGGTGTTAGATTTTCCTTTTCTACTTTCTAGTTAAAAGCATACCCCATCTTTATCTATTGCATATCATAAGAGGGATTTGTACCTCTAAAATTTAGAGGAAAGTTTCCAAATCAATGGTAACTTCTCCAACTTGTTTGGTTGTTTGTCTTTATTTCTGGGCAAGCTGATCCATCCTTTACATTTATCTTTGAAGGATAAATCTGTACACTAACAGATTTTTGGTGACTCCACTGGGGAAATCAAAGTGGCTAGTGGTTTGTTCTCAAAAAATTCTCAAGGTGCCTCCCCAAGGATGGAGGTTGGTGACTCTGTATTTGTAAGAAGATCTCTTTGGTAGAAGAATCCCAATTTTATGTCATGGCTTTGGTTGCATCTCAGCCATGGGGAACTCAAATTGAACCATTTTCTTTTCCTCAATATACAATAATACCTGAAGGTTCAAGAAAATATTTTCCTAAATTCACTTGTGAAGATTCTCAAGATCCAGACAATCATATCCAAGCATTCACTATCACTTGTGGAATCATTACAGTTCAAGAAGATGTGTTTGTGCAGTTATTTGTCTAGAGTCTCACTAGATGAGCAGTAGAGTGGATTCAAAATTTAGAAGATGGATGCATCACTGGCTGGAATAGTTTGAAAGTAAAGTTTCTTGAAATATTTAATCCTGCTTTTGATACATATGTATTGTTGATTCAAATTTTCAAAATATGGAAGGAAGAAGGTGAATCTATCAGAGTTTGTGGAAAGATTTAACCGGACTTTGAAAAAGATTCCTTAAAATGAAAAACCAAATAAAGGTATGCAATTATGTGTATTTATTGCTGCGATGCAGCCAAAAGTTAGTTTTCATTTAAAAAGAAGCAAAGTGCAAAAATTGGATGTTGCACAAAGAATGGCTATTGAAATTGAAGATGATTTGATTTTTTATAGGTTTTTTGAAGAAAATAATTTTGTGAATGATTCTAACATAGAAGTTTCAAATTTAGAATCATTTTTTAATCAAAATTTTCATTCTAAAAAGAAACCTTTGTTGCAAAGGAATCTTGTTAAAGAAAAAGGAAGACTAATGTCTCCTACATCCTCTTATCAAAATCTGATAGTTCTTGGTAAAGCAAGCATCCAAACACCTTCTGCTTGGGGATTTTTTACTTACATACCGAAGATGAAAAGCTAGAACCTGTCTTGAAATGCATGTAGACCATTAATGTTGAACGATCTTGTAATTCATTGATAGATTCTGATATTGTTTTTATTCCTAGTTGGTGCCTGGAAGGTTCATATGATGGATTTTTGTGTGGAAGTGCGGATGAAGATGGTCGTGTTAGTAAAATTAAAACAAACACAACCAACTATGGCACTGATAATGTGGAAGAAGGTATGAATGTTCCTATATCCATGTCTTTGTTCCTTCCAGAATCAAAAGTTTTTACCTTTGATATTGATGAAGTAGACCCAAAGGTAGAAAGGTTTTTTGAAAAAGACGATAAAGGTTTTTTAAGTCATGGTTCAGACATGGAAGTTTTCATTTTTTATTATTCAAATATTGATGATACTACTTAAATTCCCAAGGAGGTTGAGGAAAGATTGAAAAATCCAGCCAATAGAGAAGAAATGAAACAATCAATTTTTTACATGCAACGCGAATATTCATCATTTGAATTTTATAGTGAAGAACAAAAGAGAGAGAAGTTGCATGAAGAGGAGAATTTTCATGCCTTTTATGGAGAAAATTCTATACAAATTCATATGATTTCATTTCATTTCCTTGTTACCGGTGATGTTGGTCCAATTGAAAAGATAGATGAAACTAAAAAAGTTGGTAATCCAGAGACTGAGCATGGTGAAGGTATGCCTAGTTTGCATTATCATATTCTTGATCAGTGCATTGAATTTATGAGTGTTGAGTTTCTTTGTGCAAAGAAAGAGGAATTTTTTTATAGATTTGACCCAATGATGGAAGAATGTAATAATCTAGAACTTCAGTTAGCAATAGTGTTTCCATAAGTTGAGTATTTGATTCCATGCTCGAAGGAAGTAAATGAAACAATAACTAATGTTGAATTGCAGCCTTTAGTTTATGATAACCTTGGAAGAGAAAAGTATGATTCATAAATCTTTGGTGAAGAATGGATTGTTGGTAGCTAGTGTGTATTTGAGAAATTTTTGCAATCCATTAGTTGGAGATTTGATATGGTAGTAGTGTAAAATGGAATTTGCTTTCAGGCACACAACATGGCCACAATCCATTGTTCCATAGAGGAACATATTTTTCCCAGCCTGTGAATGGTTTTTCATGAGCAGGATTGGATTTCCTTTGAGGTAGGGTCTTATGACCATGTATATATTAGGAAATTTTGGTGTGTTCCTATTTGGCTTGTTTGGTTGCCCTATTTTTGGGTTTGTTCCATGTTCCCCTCCACCCTTCTGCAAGTAGCTTCTTGTTCTCCTAATGAAATTTCTTGACTCCATGCCCAATGGTTTTAGCACTGGTCCTTGCTCAAGTTTCTAGAGTTCTCTATTTTTCTTCCAGAAAACCAATCCCCAATCTGAGCCACTTGTTATCCACCTATATGGAATTGAGAAATTTAAATATTTTTATCCTTGCTATATGGACATCAAGCTTTTGGTTGTTAGCACATCCGGTGTACACAACATATTGATCATATGGCACCAAACCCAAGAGGTCCTATCACCCGATATGTCTTTGTGAGGTTGGCGATATCGACATCTAAGCCTACATCTCTAAGGATATCGGAGCCGATAGAGGCATAAAGGGTAGCATAATCTCTAATTCCCCAATGCCTTTGATGTCACATGCTTATGCAATTTTCTGATCATCTGATCAATATTGGGGTGATTTGTATCAACCAATAAGGAAGTAAAGGGTGGTCATAAAATGAGGCTCGAGTTTCCTAGTCACTATATGGGACATTTTTCAAAATACAATCTTGGGAGATTGAGATGTATAGTTGTATACGTTGATTGGACCTATGAGGCATGTAAAGATGGTAGCTTCATATTAAATCCCATGAACCAACATTTAATTAAAATTTTGATGATATATTTTGAATTCATTATTACTTCTTAGGGTTGGAATTTATTTTCAATGCAGGTCCACCTTCTTTGGATGGTGCATCTTATGGAAGAAGATCAACTTTAATTGACTCAACCAGATTTAAATTGGCCCATAATCAACCAAAAAAAAAAATATTGCAGGATTGGGAGCCCTTTCTTGGAGAGAGCGAGTTATTTCTCTAAATATAGGCAAGCAATAGCTACCTTGTGAGAGGAGGAAAGACAAGTAGGAATACTTGATTAGTAGCTGCAAAGGATTATAGACAAAGCTCAAGTGAATTAATTTTTAGAAGATGGTTCTATTGGGTCAAGGTATCATTCCAGATATGCAACTTAATACAAAATTTTGGGAGGCTCCTCAAGAAGATATCCTTACTCATTCTATGGACCTGGCATGGAAAAGAAAATGAAGTTATGCACAATTTGTGGAAACATATCTTATGCTTGAGGAAGAAGAAGAAAAGATTGAGGAGCATAACACTCTCCTATGCATGTAGTTGGACCCGCCAAGAGCCCCTGCTCCATGATAACCGGATGGTTTAGTTAGGCTGGCTTTTTCAAATTTTGGCTTTAATATGAATACATTTCATGTCATGTTATTTTGAAAGTAATTGTTAGTTTCTTTTTGTAAAAATGGTCTTGTATATGAGTGAATTTCCACCCTTTATGCAAATTCCCCTTTTTCCCTTCTCCACTTTAGAAAACTAAGTACAGAGGCTTAATTACACCTAAGCCCACTATTTTCATCCCACTTGGTGCCTGTTTTGAGTATCGATAGAAGAATTTCTATTGGGGATGCCCGTGTCATGTGCAGAAGTTTGTGTGGCATGCTTACATCCTTGGTAGATTCCTATAGCTAAACCTGCAGAGGAATTTCACTTCTCATTGGAGGTCAAGTTGTAATGCCCCCTTTGGCTGACCAACCCGAATATGGCTATTTTCTTCGTTCTCTCCTTCAAATTCACCCCTTCAAAAGAATTTCATCTCTTCACAGCTCAAGAAATCTTCTTCACTCTCTTGCATTCACTCCAAGCATTCTAGCAACACTCTTGCACTCCATTGCAACAACTTCACTCCATCACTTTAGTAGAGCAAGTTTGGGACCACACCATTGTAGCATAGGCTCAAGTACTCTCATTCAATCATCCATTAGCCTTGAGTTATTTTGGTGGAGGTCTTAAGCTTCCTATTCCTCTCCTCTATTACTTGGTAGAGTAAGCACAGTTACTATTTTGTAGTGCTTTAGTGTTATTCATTATGTTATATTTATTTATCTTGATTTCTTGGCTATTTGTGGAGGTGAAAACACCTAAACAGGGGTTTGACTGAGGCAGGCCCCTAAACAGTCACCCAACATTTTCCTCCTCTTTGTGTGTAGGTGAATGTGCTTTCAAGGAGCTAGCTAGTGAATGAGTTTCTTTGTGAGATCATCCTTGCCACTCTAACTCTTGCATTTTTACTTTATCACATTAGAGAGTATTTTGTTTACTTAATCACATTATTTTGGCCCTTGAGTAGTAGTTAGCTAGGCCGTTAGGTTGTTTTCTTAAGTTTTACCCTGTCTCTATATTTATCTGGTCATACAAAATCTGACGCACTTGAGAGACGCCAACGCGTTGTGCTTTCATCCTAGGATTGCACTTCCATCCTTAGATAGAGAGCTTTCTGAGGTGTAGCGTTGAACTCAAAAATTGGCTCACCTATCCTTTTTATGAGTTTCAGGCCTGTAGAATAATCGAGGGGCCTCACGGTCCTCATTATTCTCATCTTGTATTTCCTAACACTACATTCAGCTAAGGTAAGTTAGGGAAGCCTCCTGCATCTTTTCCCTCTATGATCGGAGGCCTTGCATAGGGTGGTCTTCCTCTCTTACATTTTTGTGAACCTGACGTGAACCAATGTCTTGTCATTCGTGGGTGTTGAAACTTTTTCCCTTTGTGCTTTGTGGCTATTGTATTTCTGAGTGTTGTGAAGGTTTATGAGCATTGCAACCTAGTCTACAACTTCCAAGAATATTGTCAAGAGAAGTCTAAGACACCTCCTGATGGAAAGGATGAAGGTATCTACAAGTTTCTCTACAAGCCTTTTCTCTGGTCTCGTCCCTTGTCTAGCTGCACAAGAGAAGTTGTTAGGGAACGAGATGGGATTCGTTGATGAAATTGATCACATCCCTACCCCTCTTGTGTCTCTTACACCATCATCGGTAGATGAGTATGAGGCCATTCAAATCCCTATGAAATATGTATCCACCCTTGCTAAAGGATTGGGTGACTTGGAGAATCAGTTAGAAAGAAACCCGAAGATGGCTAGGGCCACTTGGGTTGTTAGTAAGTTAAGACATATGATGGTTAAAGATCAAATGGGAAATGAACTTCTAACTAGCCTCCTCGGTCTTGCCAAAGCATGTGCTCCTTCAAACAATCCTAGCTTTGTACAAGGAGTCACTTTCAAGGAGAGTAAAGGATAGTTAGGAGTATCGATGCCTCCCACGTCCATTTACATGGTTGATGTAGTCCCTTCTATCAGTATCCCTTTTTTCTCCAAACAACCTAAAACTATCAAAGTAAACAAAGGCCCCTTGGGATTTAGCTTCACTCCCCCTATCACCTCTAGTGGTGGAGGTTTTGGTGGGATGAGTGTCGGAGGTTTTGGTAGTGGTGGTGGATTCAACAGAGGTTGTGGTGCTAGCGGAGGTGGTTCCAATGGAGATCATAGTGGTAGTTCCAAAATTAGGGGTGGCTCCGGTGGAGGCCCTATTGGTGGCGGTAGCTCTGGTGATGGTTCTAGCAGAGGTCACACTAGTGGCGGTTTTGGAGGTGGCTTTGGTGGAAGTTCTAGAGGGGGTTCGTCTAGCCCTCTATCTTTTAATGACCCTATTCTTAATACTCTTCTTTAGAATATGGGTAAGATGCAGAGTCAGTTAGCGAGTCGGTTGTGATTTTGAACACTCCCTTCCCACAAGGAATGGAGATTCCTAAATTCAAAAAATATGGCAGTAAAGGGGATCCGCAGACATGTTTCTGCTTTTAACACCTTGTGTACTGAATTCTTCCACCTTGATGGATTAATGGTGAAGTTGTTTCCACAATCACTCAAGGATATAGCGCTCGAGTGGTACTATTCCTTGCCTGACAATTCTATTTTATCATTTGACCATCTTGTGAATCACTTCCTTAGACAATTCCAAGCAAACATCAAGCCGAAGATGACCTTTTCAGATCTTGTCCAATGTAAATAGGGTGACAATGAAAAAATCACTGACTTCATAGCACACTATCAAGCACTGTTTTCACAAATCTCATATTAGCTGCCCGATTCAAACGTACATAAGGTATTCATAGGGAACTTACAAAGGCCTTGGAAAGAGAAGTTCACCCTTATGAAATATCCTTATTTCACACATTTGTGTGCAACTCTATGAGAGTACCAGTAGACAGTTATTCAGTTTAGGGGATCCTCCTCACACTCCTGTTCTAAGGGAAAATAAATCGTATCAATATCTAGGAAAGGTAAGAATGTTACAAATGTAGTAGCCACTACTAACGATAATGGCCTCAAATGTAACAGAAAATTCACAAAGTTATTAGAATCCTATTCTTCTATCTTACAAAATCTATTGAAGGATAAGATCATGACTTTGCAGAGTTCTAAACCTCTTAAGGAGCCTTACCCTAATTGGTATGATGGAAGAACTTATTTTCAATACCATCGAGTTAATGGATATGATGTTAAACACTGTATGTAGCTACGTCATGAGATATAGGACCACATCAAGGACGATACCATTCATCTTGATGGGGGTAAGAAAAATTCTAACAAATAAGTCTAAAAGTGAATTGCAGATATACACAGACCTGTTTCCATCACACTCTACTAACATGATTATTGATCCCACTAATTTTTTAGTCAACCTAAGGCCTATGTTAACATGGTCACAGTGGCTTCTACTCCTCTACCTACACCTAGTTTTCCAGACATAACATTCACATCACAAGATTTTCCCTTAAACAACAAGCCCTCTCCTCTCTACATTCTTGTTTGCCTCAATGGTAACATTGTGATAGGAGTCTTGGTAGATCCTATGAGCCATGTGAATGTTATTGCAGAGGAAACATTAGTACTAAATTCATTACAGAGGGAAGAATATGAAGAAACAAAATCTACCATCCATACGCATGATAGTATGTGTCTCAAACCTTATAGGTCAATAACTTTGTCTATCCTAGTTGGACCTAGGGCTATTCACACAATTTTTGATGTTATTCTAAAGTCATATTTGTTTAGGATGAAGCTAGGAATACCTTGCTAGCTTCTATGAACGAAGTTCCCTACATTATTCACAAATGTTTAAAATTCTCCCATGAAGGTGTCGTGCATTTAGTGCATGACACTGTATATCATCCCTTGGTGTCCTATGGTGGATATCCATTGGATCACTTTTTTCCCACCCCAGTCGGTCCACTTCCTCTGAGAATGAACCTACTTTACAAGAATTATATAAAGTACAAAATTGGGGCCAAGGGACATCCGAAGCTGACCCTTCCTATAATACATTAATCAGTCACCTCATCTTCCCGAGAGGAGAAGGAGAAGCTTGTACCGACTACTCTCTCTTCCCAAAAAGGAAAGGAAAATTCCATGCAGGCTCCTACTCCTTCCCGTAAAGGAAAAGAGAAGGCTATATTCCCCTAGACTACCTTGTCCTCTCCCCTTTCTTGGGAGGAGTATTGGATGAGTCAGCCTAGTGGCTATCTGTTGAGTCCGATGATTCCTACTTGGCGTAGGGCCAAGCTCAGGATCACAAATCTCCCTAATGAATACCCCAGACTGTGGAACTACTTGTACGATAGAAAGAAAGGTTCCTAAAGGGAATTCAATTCATGACCTCCTACTGCTCTTGCTCTTAAAACAACAAGCAGGAAGGGGCTTGCTGCTGAGGCTATTGAGTCGACTCCCCCTACTGCTTCTCAATCTGATCATCCTACTTCCATCCAGGGACCCATTCCTCTACCAGAGATGACCATAGTGGATGTTCCTATGGTTGAGTAGGAGAATTTTGTTCCTTTATAGACTTCAACCTCTAGTTTGAAGAGTCATAAAAATTGCCTTGCATGCAAGTGGAAGCACTGATGAAAGGATCTCTTGGCTGAACAAGCCACCTCACAAAGGAGGGAAGAAGAGATGACAGTCCCTACTTCAGGGCCTCTTGTAGCACCCTCTTCTCTTCTTCCCTCTACTTCTCTTTAGCCTAGTTTTGCTTCACTTCTAGCTTCCGCTATGAGTGTGAATGCACCTGATCCCAAGGGGGTGCAAGTTTTCATCACTCCTTTAGTGGATCCACCTTTTTTGATGTCTATTCCATATGCCCCACCTTTCCCAATGCATGTAGACATGACAAACACCTTGATAGTGTCTACTGTGGCCTTCTTTGCCTCCTCTTCCTCTGTGCCTCTTACTTCATTTGTGGGGAGCTCGCCTCTCCCTATAAAGCATAAGGTGGAGAGCAGTTCCTATTTCAATG
>VDFB02047230.1:352771481-352854641 GCA_007258455.2 Sequoia sempervirens
GTTCTAGTGAATGAGTAGGTTACAGTGGAATTCTCAATTGGAGGCTACAAAGACAAGTTGGTTTGTGATGTACTACCCATGGATGCATGCCATCTTCTACTTGGTAGGCCATGGCAATATGATAGAGGTGCTATATATCATGGAAAGGAGAACACAATAGAATTCAAGAAGGATGGAAGAACCTTCAAGATGCAATCATTGACTGAGGAGGATTAAGGGCAGTCCAAGGTACCTAGCATTATGTTGAGCAGTGGTAAAGAGTTCATCAAGGATCTACACCAAGGGAATGAAGGTTATGTGGTCCTAATGCATTCCAAAGAGGAAGAAAAGGCTGAGAAGACAGTCATACTTGAAACAGTTCAAAGGCTGCTAGAAAAGTACAAGAGCATAGTGAGTGATGGAACACCAACAACTCTACCACCAAAGAGAGCAATAAGTCATCAAATTGACTTCATACCTGGAGCCTCTTTACCTAAGAAGGCAGCATACAAACTCACACCAGATCAGAATCTTGAAGTGGCTAGGCAAGTGGAAGAATTGTTAGGTCAAGGTCTGATTCAAAAGAGCATTAGCCCTTGTGCAATCCCAGTTGTTTTGGAAACAAAAAAAAGGTGGTAAGTGGAGACTTTGTACTGATTCTAGAGAAATTAATAGGACCACCATTAGGTATAGATTCCCAATACCTAGAATTGAAGATTTAATGGATTGCCTTGGAGGTGCAAAATCCTACACCAAGTTAGATCTTAAGAGCGGGTATCATCAAATCAGAATCAAGGAAGGTGATGAATGGAAGACAACTTTTAAAACAAATGATGCTTTGTATGAGTGGAAAGTGATGCCATTTGGCCTCTCAAATTCCCCTAGCACATTCATGAGACTAATGAATGAGGTGCTTAAGGATTTCACAGGGATTTTTGTGGTAGTCTACTTGGATGACATACTGATTTTCAATAAGACAGTAGAAGAACATTTGAAGCATGTGGAGATGGTTCTCAAAAGGCTGCAAGAAGAACAATTGGCTATTAACCTTGAGAAGTGTGAGTTCTTCAAACAAGAACTTGTGTATCTAGGCTTTGTAGTATCCCAAGGAATGTTGAAGATGGATCCAAGCAAGGTGGAAGCCATCTTAAATTGGCCCACACCAACCACATCAATAGAGGTAAGAAGTTTTCATGGTTTGGCTCAGTTTTATAGGAAGTTCATAAGGAATTTTAGTGGTATATGTGCACCAGTACTAGATACAATCAAGGGTGGTCAGAAAATGAAGTTTCAATGGAGTCAAGAGGCTGATAGAGGGTTTGAAAAGCTGAAACAAGAGGTAGCAACCCAACCTATACTTTTGTTTCCTAGTTTTGATAAGGTGTTCACAGTTGAGTGTGATGCAAGTGGAGTAGCAGTAGGAGGAGTCCTTAGTCAAGAAGGTAGGCATGTAGCATTTTTCAGTGAAAAACTCAATGAAGTCAAGCAAAAATACTCCACCTATGATCTAGAACTTTATGCTTTAGTCCAGTCCCTTAGGAAGTGGAGGCATTATTTATTGCCCAAAGAGTTTGTGGTCTTCACAGATAACTAGGCACTCAGTTACATCAACACCCAAGAGAAGTTAAGAAATAGACATTTGAAATGGATGGAGTACATCCAAGCCTTTACATTTACCATTAAGCACAAGAAGGGACAACAAAACAAAGTAGCAGATGCATTAAGCAGGAGAATGTTGACAGTCCAAGAGATACAGCTGAAAAGCATTGGATTAGAGAGTTTCAAAGACCTCTATGGTGAGGATGAAGATTTCTCAGAAGCCCACAAGGTATGTTCAGATTTTGAAAATCATTTTCATAGTCAGTATGCTGAGTATACTCTACAAAATGGATTGTTATTCAAGGGTAATCTGTTATGTGTCCCAAGAGGATCAATGAGGGAAAATCTGATCCAAGAGAAACACAATGGCAGTCTAAGTGGGCATTTTGGAATAAATAAAACTTTAGAGCTAGTACAAAGGTTTTATTACTGGCCTAAGTTAGCAAGAGATGTTAGGAAATATGTGGAGTAGTGTGTTGTTTGCATGAAAGCCAAAGGGGGAGCTAGCAATGCTAGTTTGTATCAACCCTTGCCCATTCCCAATAGACCATGGGAGTGTGTTAGTATGGATTTTGTGGTAGGTCTTCCCAAGACCAAAACTATTTATGATAGTGTTTTTGTAGTTGTGGACAGATTCAACAAGATGAGTCACTTTATTCCTTGCAAGACTACACATGATGCAAGTTACATTGCCCATCTTTTCTTCAAAGAAGTTGTAAGAATCCATGGATTGCCATTGAGCATTGTATCAGACAAGGATGTGAAATTCATGAGCCATTTTTGGAAAACACTATGGAGCAAATTGGGTACAAATCTATCATTTGGATCAGCTTACCATCCTCAAATTGATGTTCAAATAGAGGTGGTTAACAGAGTGTTAGGTAACCTATTGAGGTGCTTGACAAAGGAATATGGACAGACATGGGATATGGTAATTTCTCAAGCTGAGTATGCTTACAATGACAGTGTTAATAGAACTACATGGAAAAGTCCATTTGGGGACTATGTTATGGTCCACCTTAACAAGTCCAAGTTGCAGAAGGGAATGGCAACTAAGTTATAGATGAAAAGAGTGGGTCCATGTAAGATACTGGCCAAGTATGGGAAGAATGCATACAAGGTAGAGCTTCCATCAGATTTGGGTATATCTCCAGTCTTTAATGTTGCTGATTTGATCAGGTATAAGGGGACAGTCAGTGATGAAGCTTAGAACAGTCAAGAAATATTTAAGGATATCAATAATACACCCCTTCCAAATCAAGAGAAACCTCAGGCAGAGAAGGTCTTGGAGTCCAGGGTGAAGAAAGCTACCAGACACAAGGCATACATGGAGCACCTTATCAAGTGGAAGGGCAAGCCTGAATCAAAGGCCACATGGATACAAGAAGATAAATTTAAAAAACTTGGCATTGACCTAGCAATGATCCCTCTTTCCAGTTCTTAGTGTTTGTGCTGAGAGGGGGAGAATGGTGCAGGAGCACTTGCCAAGGTGCCAAAATACAAGCTTAGTTAGAAGTTTTGTTTTAAAAAAAATCTTTTTGTTATTTTTGTAAGGTCTCAAATACCTTTTTGTTTTTGTTTGGGGACCTTTTGGTTCATTAGGTAAAATTTGAATAATCTTGGATTCATTTTTGTGGTTGTTTCCTAAGCATTAGAAAAAAGTTGCAAAACACACTGTGTTTTACAACAACTTGATTTTAGCCATTCTTAGGCTCAAATTTGAAAACCTAACTATTTCTTGGCATGGTAAAAGGTAGCTCTGAACCTTTGAAGGAGGTTAGAAGCTTTGTATGTTGGCAGGTTAGGAGAACAATAAAAGAAAACAGTGATTTTTATTGAAAATGACTGATTTTTCTGTTCTTGCGTGTGACAGCTGCAAGAAATGAATTAAGTTAAGTTTTTGTTGAGTTGCATGGCATGTAGTGAATCCTTTCAAAACATTTTCTTGTGGAAATTTAGTTATTTCTCCATCATTTTCTTCTATTGTGTAAATATTGTGTTTTTCTTTTTGCTATTTTGACTGGTGAAATACAAAAAAATGGAGTTCTAGTTTGTTTTCTGACCATACCAAGAAGTATGGGTTTAGTGGAAAAAAGGCTAGACTCCCTCATTGTATATTATGTAAATATGGAAGTCTTTAAGAGTGTGGTTAGCATGCTAGGAAGCTTTCCCTAGGTGAGTTCATCAACACCCGGTTAGGGAAAGATAGTGCAAAATCAGTTTCCACATTGCAGGGGTGCTGCATCTCCATTAAATAAATGTGTACAGTGGTTGCAGGGGACCTTACCAAGCTCTGACAAGAGGCAAGAGTCATCACCAAATCATTTGGTGGCTGGAGAAAGAGGACGGTCCTTTGTGTGTCCAAGAAAAGGCTTGAAAAGCCCTAAATTCCTCAAAAACAGTGAAAGACCTGTGTACGGCCTAAGAAGGTCAGAAACAAAAAGAATCTTGAAATGCTCCAAATTTTAGCCAGGGTTCCTTCTTTGAAGTTGTGGTGTTCATTGAGCAGGGAGGAGTATTAAGCATTTGTTTTGTTTGAGGAGACCTAATTCTAGTAGCCTTTCCAAACCCTAAACTAGGGTTTAAGGAAAGCGATAGAAGAATGGAGTTTTGTGCTTGGGTAGGAGCCATTCCTAGATTGTTTTAAAACTTTGAAAACCTATGCACACCCCTGAATTCAAGTTAGGAAACATTTGGAGGTTAACTAGTCTTTAGGCTTATTAAAGGCTAGATGGAGTATGTGTGAAAAAGCACCAAGAACTGATTGGTAGCAGCAAATTAGTGATGATAGCAGGGTTGGCAATGAACTAGGGGTACCTAAGCTAGCAGGGGGCCTATAGGTTGAATGGTGGATGAAGTGACACATTAGGAGTTCTTAGACAAGGACTGAAGAGCATTGAGATTGTGATTTTCTCAATCCAACCCTATCCCTCTCACTTATGTCCAAGCTCTATCATGTCCATATGGCCCTTTGCACCGCTCAGCCTATTACTGTGCAAGAAGTCCCGTCTCTCCTTGCTCTCAATGAAACCCCAGTTTCCTCTGCCCCCACTTCTACTAGCATTCTAGATACGCCAGACTCGAGTAAGAAAAAATGCCTAAAAAACCTTGGTTTGAAAGCCCTTCCCCATGGTACGTCCCCTGCCAAGAGCTCGGGGGATGCAGGTAAAGAAATGAAGCGTCATGTGTCCACCCCACGACCTAAGGCTAAAGCCTCTAAGAAAACTAAATTATGCCTTCATCACATTGACTCTGACATCAAAATTATTGATGAAGCCAACACCCCCCATAGATCTCATAGACTGGTCCTTAAGCAGGACAAGGTGGGAAGTCTTAAGGAGGCCTCAGATTCAGAGAATGAGAATGGGAGTGATAGTGAAAGCCAGGAGAAAAAAGTCACGGGTGGGGATGACCAGTTTGTCTCGGTGAACAGTGTGTCCCATGTGTCTAAAATCCTGAAGAAGGGCCCTACTAGTTCCAATGTGATGGAAATTAATCCACAAACCTCTATTACTGATAAGGGAAAAGCCCCCTTGCAGGAAAATCCCAATGAAAAAGAGATGGCCTGGGAAGAAGTTGGCAAGCTGAAGGGGAGAATGGAGAGATTGGAAAAAAAGGTTTAGGAGGTGTCGCACTTTGCCCTCAAAGTCATGCACAGGTCGGCTACAAGTCTATGCTTGTTGTAGAAGGACAAGTCCATGGCTGATGACGAAGATGATGTTGGTTTTAAGAAGTTGCTTGAGTTCCTCACGGTGGATTGGGTGATTGCTATCCAGGATAAACCTTGCAGGGAGGAAAAAATTTAGGCCTTTGGGTCTTTTTGTTTTTCATTTTCTCTATGACTGTTTATTTGTTAATGTTGTTTCTTTGGTTTGACCCTTGGGGGTCTTTGGACTCGTTTACTATGTATCATGCTTGCATGATGGACTATGTTTTTTACTGTTGTTTTTTTACTTTTTGATATGACTTGCTATGGGTGATAGCTCGGTGTTCTCGGCTGTCACTGTGATGTTAATCTGCTTACTCTGGATGGCCTTTGGTGCCTTGTTATGAAGGGACATCACCCTTGATTTTGTTGCTTTTTATATCAAAAACTATATGGATTAATAGTACTAGGCCAAAAAAACTAGATTGTGATTGCATTGTTGACGATATTCTCTCAAGTTCCTTTTGATCAAGAGCTAAAGTTCAAACAATAATTGTTATCTAGTCGAGAAATGTAAGCAATATAAAAATAATGACTAGAATAATTTGAACTCAAAATGGTAGATATCATATAATTAAAGTTCAAACAAATTTGTATGGCAATTTGATGGATTTGAAGATCTTTGGTTATGGTCACTAGCTTGAATGGATTTATTTATTCTTGTAAATCCTTTCAAATTGTTTTATTGGTTTGATTGGTGAGCCTTACATGTTTGATGTAATGTTTGTGACATTCATGGTGGAAATGACCAATTATTGAGCAAATATGACTTGAAGATGTTATGCCTATGTGGAGATATGAAATATATAAGTTTCTTCGATAAGACAATTGATAATCTATATTGTTATTAAAAGATTGTACCTTTGTATTATAATATTTTCCTATAAATAACATTTTTTAATGCATTTGATACAATTAATAAATATATTTAATGTTAGAGTGCGTTATTTCATATCTCAATCGTATCCAATAAAATATATATGTCAACTCTTTGCCTTGATAATACGTTTACTATTTAATAAACATTTTAAATGTAGACATTAATTATACCGATTGAAAAAAAAAAAAAACTTGTAACTATAATTAATGGAGGTTTACGTTGGTGGGTAGGAAGACTCGTTCAAAGATGGAGTGATAATCACGTGTTAAGGCCTCAAAAAATTACAAAAGCATGAAGTGAGAAGCACATGGGTGGAGGACCCAACACCGATTGCTTCACGGGGTTGTTAGAGCACAACTGTTCCCACGTTGGAATTTACTTTTAAATAATTTTGTACCTCGAAAATGATGAAGTGAGAAGCCATGGGTAGAGGACCCCACACCAATTGCCTTACGAGGTTGTTAGAGTACAACTGTTCCCACGTTGGAATTCATTCTTAAATAATTTCGTACCTCACTATAAACGTCTTAGTCAAATCGCAATAGTCTTGAGAAGCTTCCCACCATACATTAGGGGAGAGGGCCCAATAGTCGTGCGGGGTCCAATAGTCGTGCACTCAATCGTGAATATAATACCCAATAGTCGTTTATATAATGTCCAATTGTTGTGATTTGACTACCCATAATTAAACAAAATGTATGCTTTTGATCTAAAAAGCAACCAATCATGTGATACCACATCAGCGCTCAACTACTCATGATGTAATGCACAAGAATTGGTCTCACTTTTTTTTGGGGCCTTTTTGGACACCTTGACAAAAATGCATGCTGATGTGGCATCATATTTGATGATGTGGCCTTGAAACCTTAGTTATAAGCAGAGAACTTGCCAAGTAAGCTGCTGTAAAAAATTGGGAGTGATTTGAAATTTCCACGTAGGATAATTAGAAGCGCGAAGTTAGGGTGCACGACTACTGGGTCCTCTCCCCTAACTCAATATATTCTAATAAATTACCTTTATATTTGTGTTATGATTTTAGAAATGGAAGTACTTATTAATATTAATTTTTTTTATAATACAAAATGTTGGTCAATGCCATAATGCACATTACCAAAACCATATGACATCCGTCCATTTTATAATCTTTAATATCCTTGTTCAAAGTTAATAATTTACGTGAAATGTGAGAATTATTTAGTTCAAGATAAATATTTGAGTTTTCCAATGTTTTGAGTTGTGAAAATGTGACTTTTTTACAAAAAGATATTTTAGAAATTATTTACTAATTAGACTTTTTCAAAATGAAACAAAATATAATTAGTTTCAAATATGAACAAGTGAGCTTTTTAAAGCAACTTGCATTGTTTAATTCTTTTTTTAGTACTTTAATGACTTTGACTTTTTTTAATTAATTAGTTATTAATAATTTAGCTTTCCACCAATCAAAAATAATATTTAAACAAAAATTAAAATAAAATTCAATTTTGTAAAGTTAATTTGTAAAATATTTAACTTTATAAATTATAAAAAATATTTTTTGTGCATATGATTGGTTAAAAAAGTTTTGTGTGTTAGGGGAGAGGGGCCCATAATGGAGCATGGTCCAATAGTGGGGATAGAAGTAGTCCTCAGTGGGCCGCATAATGGAGCACATAATATCCAATTGCAAAATAGTTTTTATCCATAAAGTACGCAAAGTGACAAATCATGTGATGCGACATCAGCGCACCAATAAAACATGACTTAGTGCACCACTATTGGTCTCACTTTTTTTTTTGGGCTTTTTTGGATACCTCAACAAAAAACATGTTGATGTGGCATCATATTTGATGATTTGGCCCTAAAACGAAATATAGAAGTACATGAGTTGCCAAATAAATTGTTGTACAAAATTGGGAGTGATTTGAAATTTCCACGTAGGATTTTGAGATACACGAAGTTAGGGTGCTCCACTATAGGCCCCTCTCCCCTATTGATGGATAAAGAAAATTAAACATTTTTTTAAGGAATGATTTTTCATTTTTTGCTTTATAAAATCATTTCATTAAATCTTTCTAAAATAAATAAATGTGATTTATTTTGACATTTTTTTAAGAATAATTTTTTTAAGAATAATTTTTTTTATGTATGTAATTGTTATTTATTTTATTAAAGAAATCTTACAAAAATCAATTAACTATTTTATACAGATTTGGATTCACACTATTAAAAAAAAAATTTAAAAATTGTATTATTATTTCTAGATATTATCTATATTTTTAATATTTTATGGTATAATTTGATTATATATGTGTTCCTCCTATAATATATAGATATATAAGATAATATATAACCTAATACCTATAAGATAATATATAACCTAATGTAGATTATATATATAGAGAGAATTTATATATACTATTTATATTTATATCTTATATTATAGGTAATATTTTGTAGGTAAATAAGTTAACCTATATTATGTAGGTAATATATTAATTTATATTATATATTTATATACAATATAATATAGGTTATTTTATTTTGTAGGTTCTCCTTTCATATATATTTATATATATTAATAAACTATCTTAATTATAATATTAATATTATTATATTATTACTATTAATACAATTAATATAATAGTAAATCACTATATTACTAATTATAACAATATTTTAAAATATATTAATATTACAATATTATCTATTTACTTAGTTTATATAATATAATTTATAAATAATTATTAATATTAAATTAGAATATAATATATTTATTATATTAGTAGTATATTTAACTTCAACTATAATATGAAGATTTCACTATCAAATTCAAAATCAACTAGAATCAATGTAAGAATTACTTTTTAGTAATAATCATTTGATTATTTAATGTTTAGGAAATATGTATTCTAAAGAACAAACTCAACTTCAACTTTATTAGTCATAATTATGTCTAGTACAAATAATTCATAAACTACTTCCTTTTCTCAATGAATGGGTTCATTATATAAATATTCAAATGTATTCAACTTTAATGTTTTTGAAAAAAAAACACCAAACAATAAACATTTATTCCAATTTATTTTATTTTCAAATATTTAACATCAAACAAATCAAACAAATATTTACATTACATAACCAAAACATATAAAAAACCAACGGTATTAATCAAACAAAAAACTCAAAATATAAAAGTCAAAACTAAAATACCACAATTAGAAAAAAAATTATATTGAATTTTATTCACATTAATTAAACTTACATTTATTTTTATTCCAACTCTACAAATCTCTAATTAGAATACTACAAAGGCAAGTACTAGCCACTACGTGACACTTGTTTTCTTATATTTTTCTTTTCCAAGCAACTATTTTTCTTATTATCTTTTAATTTTTTTGATGGATATATATATCTAACTAATAATGATAATAATTATATAAATGTTGGTTTTCCAATTGTCCTAATATGGTTAAATAATAAGTATTACCCAAAAACATGCATTCCTCTACGCATTTGGAAAACCCACTTCTTTGTCATTTAAAAATTAATAAACTATTACAAGCTCCCAACAAGTCAATAATTATATGACAGTCAATAATTATTTCATATTATTTAAAAATTAGTAAATTAATAATATAATCTATTAGTATTATTATTCTATAGTCCTAATCATATTATTTAAAAATATTTAATATATTTTTACTTTAAGTTTCAAAATGTTAAAATATAATTTTTTATCTCATAAATAGTAATTTTTTTACTTGAGTTAATTTTTAAAATCTTAGTATAAATTAAATATATTATAGTTTTTTTCTTAATTAACTTTTAAAATTTTATTTAAATCTAGATTATTTTCATTGTATTTAATTTTAAGTTTTTTTAATAAAAGAAGGTAAAAATTTATTAAATCAGAGGAAGGATTAAATAAAGAGAGATTCAAAAGACTCCAAGAAAACACCCCAATGTGAAAGAAAATTTTCTAGAAGCAACCACACCCACACAAACTGAAACAAAAACCATTACTCCCTCTTATCCATGGAAATCGACCCAACAAGAACGTGGGAATACTCTTGGGACAAGTACTCCCAATATTCCACCTACCAACCCCCAAGATTCTTTGATGCCCATTTCACCAGACAATCAACCACACTATTCCACTCCTATGGAATGTGGATAAAGGAGACAAACTCTAACATGGAAGTCAATCTAAGAACCTACCTAACCACAGATGCAAGATGTCAATTAACACTGACGAAATCCTCACTATTCAACATATTGATCAAAATCTAAGAATCTGACTCAAATGATTTGATGCCAACCTAGAGCACAAGCCCTCTCAATAGCATATAGAATTGCTAGACCTTCCAAAAATTTATTACTTTTCCTCCCTTTATATATAGAGAAAAAAGGATGACATTACAAGCCATATCCCTTCAAACCTCACCAATTCTAACGATGCCCATGATTACCCCTTGAATAAGTGTTAATTTTTAGAACACCAGCAGGAGGGGGAAACCAATGGTCATCCCTTTGGGTTTTCTTCCAAAGATTACAATTTCTCCTACCATAAAGGTACACCTACCTGATGCCAAGAAGACCCAACCTTTGGATGAAATCCTTGTCCCCTTTGTCCAAAGGAAAAGACACTTCACACTTAGCAATGATAGTCTCCTAAACCATGCCAACAATCATATACCACAGTTGTTGAATCACCAACTTACATCCCCTAAAAATACTTTGGTTTCCTTCAAGCCAAATCTACCATAGTATGAAGGAAGGACCAATGTACCACACAATTTGAAGAAAGGAGGCATGTGCTAGAGGCCTACCCAAACTTATCCAAAACTCAGCTAGGGAGGAAGCATGATCACTGTAAGCTTGCTTGCAAAAACCCCACCAAAGATGCCAAATGTATCTAGAGAAAGAACACTAAAAAAATAAATGACAATAATCTTCTTCACTATTACCGCATAGAACACAAATTTGGAAGGTCCTTGAAATCCTTGTTTTCAAATATTATCCCACGTGAGGCACCAATCCCAAGCAAGAATCCATACGAAGATACATTTGGGCCACAAAAATTTATTCCATGCATTCTTCCACCAGTTGACTTCCCCTTCTCCATACTTATGAAGGTACAAATCCTAATATCCTTAAGTAACCAAATATGCCCCCTTGGCATCTAGGCCCCATGCCAAGATATCCTTTTCCCCAATCAAACTACAAAATATCTCCTCTAAAATCCTCCTTAACTCAACACGATCCTCCATAGAATCACCAACCAACCACTCCATGGGGTCCTTCCATTTGGAGACTTCTACCTACCCAAGCAGAACGAAGTGCTTGAAATCTGCCACCTATGACCATCTAACTTCTAAGAAAAGATGACAAAGACCATACAAATGAGGGTACATAGATAAAATAAGAGGAAAACCATCCTAGGAATCATGCCAAAAGGGCGCTTCAGAACCGTTATTACAAAAAACAAAAAAAAAACTTTCTTAATCAAATTAACACCCTTCTTGAGAGTATCCCAAATGATAGAGCCTTTACCCACCAAACCAACATGAGGGACCTCATCATTCACCGCCCCCCTTAGATATTTGGTGGAAAGAACTCTAGCCCTTATTTAATGTTGATTACTACACCATCTCCAATAAAGCTTGGCAGCCAAAGTTTGACCAACAAGACTAGCTTGTCTCAAGATGAGACCCCCATCCTGTTTTGGTCTACAAACATACTCCTACTTAATAAAAGTCCATTTTGAAGAAGCCAAGTTACCTTTCCATAAGAATTTCCTTGAGAGAGAATCTAAATCCTTAATAAAACTCTCATGAGCCACCTGAAGCATACATCTATTGTAGGGAAGGACCTGGGCCATAGATTTCATAAGCAACACCCTCCTAGCAAAGGACAAACATCTATGAGTCAAATGATTCACCCTCAACCAAAAATTATCAAGAATTCCTTGCTAGGTCACCCCATAGAGGGGGACCAACAAAGAGAGGAACCCCAAGATAAACCATAGGAAGCAAACCTATCTAGAATCTAAACATGTGAGAAATACGCTATTGGATAAGCAAAGGGGTATTAAAGAAAAATATGGAAGATTTACCTTCATTAGTTTGTTTCCTTGAAGCCTTTAGATAAATATCCAACACTCAACAAAACTTAGTTGCTTCCCTAATCTTAGCCACACCCATAAGAGTAGTATAATAAACAAAATCTAGATGGGACTGAGAAGGAGCACCTTTAGGTACCCCAACTCCATCCCTAAATAAGGCCATTAGAAACATGGTGTTTAATGATATGTCCCAAGCCTTCATCCATAAGAATAAAAAAATATGGTGATAAAGGATATCCTTTTTGAAGACCTCTAGAGGCACCAAATAAGATAAAGGGTTCACCGTTAACTACGACAGAGAAGGATGTGGAAGTAACACAACTCATAACCTAGGTAATGCAATCCTCAAAAAAACCAAAGGCACACAACACTTTCTGAAGAAAAGACCATTTGACTCTATCATAAGATTTATCCATATCAAGCTTAATAAATATAGTATTCACCTTAGAAATATACATGGAATGAATGGTCTCCGCAATAATGACCACACCATCCAAAATTTTCCTATCTAGCACAAAACCTCCCTGTTCATCAAAGATGAGCTTGCTAATCCACATTTTTAACCTCTCTACAATGAGCTTAGAAAGAATCTTATAAACCATATTGAACAAAGCTATTAGTCTAAACAAATTCATCCTATTAGTTCCTTGACATTTTGGGATCAAAGCAAGAAAAGTAGCATTCATAGCTTTCAACATCTGCTTACTTCTCTAAGATTCATGAACCACCTCAAGAAGATCTAATTACACATAATTTCCTTCAATTCTTGGAAGAATTCAATAGGAAATCCATTAGGGCCCAACACTTTTCCTTTCTTCATATGGAAAACAACACCCTACAATTCATCAAGAGAAATGGGCCTCATAAGGCTTTCATTTATTTTCGAAGATACAAGAGAAGGAATACAACCAAGAATGTGGCTCTCTTGATCAACTTCTTGAGGGGAATCCTCCATAAACAAAGCTGTAAAGTATTGCCATGCCTCCCTAGAAATCTCCCAAAAAGAATCTAATTGGACACCCCTGGAAGACATGAGTGAAGAAATTGAATTCCCATGCTTACAGGCCTTGTTAGAATTATAGAAGAAAGTCGTGTTTCTATCTCCTTCCTGAATCCATTCTACTCTAGCCTTTTCCTTCAAAAATATTTCCTCATGAAGCTCCCATTCCTATAAAGCTTTTAAGGAAAATGCCTCCTCCTTAAAAAGTGGATTTGAAAGACTAGAATCTCTTATCTCATGAGTGATAGCATCCAGAGGATCCTAATCCTCCAGCTTGGCTCAAAATAAATTACCAAAGATTTTCCTATTCCACCTTTTGAGTTGAAGCTTAACATATTTCAGTTGTTTGATAAAATAATACATAGCAATGCCATATGCATTTCTACCAAGGGGCCACCATTCCAACATTAAGTCCTAAAGTTGGGGTTCACACAACCACATAAGCTAAAACTTAAAGGAAGGATTCTTGGAGAATAGCAAGAGAAGCAAATATTTTGATTGGCCAATGATGTGATCCCCGCCAATCCAAAATCTTAAAGTTGATAGTCTAGTTACTGCCTATCCAAAAACAAGAAACCAAAAAACTATCGAGTCTTTCAGAGATTGAGTCCTTACAACATCTCTTCTTACTCCAAGTAAAAGGACCATTGCTAGGTCTCACATCCACAAGATTAATAATGGAAACATTATCTCTGAGAAAGATAGATGAAGGGTCCAACCTTTACAACCCCTTTTCTCTTCCAAATTGAGGATAACATTGAAATACCCAGCTAAAATCCAGGAATGAAAAAGAACAACAGAGTGAATATGCTAAATATGAGACCAAAGAAGAGTTTTACCAAGAATATTAGTTGAGGCATAAACAGTAGAGAGAAAGATAATCTCTCCATTCTCTAGGCTAGACACAACCTTAATTTTAAGTTTTAAGTTGAATATGTAAATTTAATTTATTTCTATAAAAATAATTAGTATTAATAATTATAAAAGATATCATGATATTAAATACAATTTAAATAATATTAATTATTGATTAATATTATTAAATAATAATTTAAATATATAAAAATATAATTACAAAATAGGTTTAAATATTTAGATTTAAAAAATAGTTTAAATATAATATATAATAGATTAAATATTATTCAATTTAAATATAATATATTAAATATAATTTTTTACTATTGTTTTTCATCTTTTTTAATTCTTTTTCATTATTTTTACAAGAGATCTTTTTGGTTCTTATTATCTTCTTTTAATTCTTTTTATAGATATGTCTAACTAATAATGATAATAATTATATAATAAAAAAATAATTATTAATTATTACTAATATTGTATAACCATTATATAAATATATTATAAAATAAGCTTTAATATATTATACTAAATATAATATATTATAATGAATATTAATGATAATATATTAATAATATAAAATAATTATTAAATATAATTGTTGGTTTTCCAAGCACTATAATATGATTAAATATTAAGTATTATATACTAATAAGTATTACCAAAAAACCCACTTCTATTTAGGATTGACATGGATAAAAAATAATATATTATGATGAGTATTAATTATAATATATTAATAATATAAAATAATTATTAAAAATAACTGTTGGTTAAAATATTTATTCATAAATGGCATTCACTCTGGTCCCTACACGTGAGCCTATGACCATCATGGCCCGGGCTACATGCTAAGTCTAGAGTGTGCATGTCTGTTGTCTTTGTGGGATCGTGATCTTTGAGCTCTCTTCTACTTGGGAGGGGTTTTTGGTGTGCATCTAGGGGGTGTGTTTTTATTTCGATGATCTTATTTTCCTTGAATTTGTAGGCTTCGATCCAAGCCGGTCTTTCTTCTCCTGTGGGTGGCGATTCAGACCTAGTGCAGCCTGTGTGGTGTACGCAAGTGCCTATTCTGCTATGGGCCTTTGCTTGGACATGTGGGGAGGTGTTGGGATTCATTTCTTTTTAGAGTTCCTTTATTTTCTATAGACTTTTTGGGGTTTCTTTGGTGCATACATTTGAGTTATGTGGGCTAGTGAGTGAGACCGGTGTGTGTTGGTTGTGGTTTGGTGGTGTGGAGTTTGAAGTGGTCAGGGTTAGGGGAGTGATTTATTTTTGGTAAGGGAAGTCGTTGGGGGCTCTTATGGCTCTGAATGTTGGGATGGACGAGATGTCGGTGGAAGAGGCGATGATGGAGGTGAGTGAGAGGGATCATATTTCATCTTCTCCTAGAGTGGGTTTGTCTAGGTTTGGGGCATTTAGAGTGCAAAAGATTCATGGTTGTTTGGAATGGGCTCAAGTGTGTCCGGTGGTGGTGATTCAAAAGCAAGTGGTTGTGGAGGATTTGGAATATTACTACAAGCATGTTTTGATTTGTAAGTTTTTGGGGATGAGGGTCTCGCTTCCTTTCCTTGAACCTTGGATTCAAAGGACATGGAACCCAGAGGGGCATTTTGAGGTCCTACTAGCAGCAAATAATTTATTCTTGGTGGATTTCTCATGTATCTCAGATCAAAATAGGGATTTTGAGGGTAACTCGTACTTTTTAAATTTGTTTGGACTATTCATAAAACCATCACATGTGGGCTTTAATTTAGTGGAAGAGATGTCATCCAAGGTCCTGGTTTGGGTTTGCTTCCCTCAACTATTACTTGAATGTTGGAGGAGAGATATTTTGTAGTCTATTTCCATGGCGTTGGGAAAGCCGATTGGACCCTCTCAACAGGCTCTAGAGAAAATAATATTTTCCTATGCACATGTTTATGTGGAGATTGACTTGAGTCAGCCTTTTCCTAACTCTATTGATCTGACAGTGGGTAGCTACTCAGCTGCTAGATTATGAAACTCTTTCATTTAGATGTCATTTATGCCATGAGTATGGTCATCTCCAGAGGATGTTTCTGCGTGCCCCTGTTGCAGGTAGCTCAAGTAATGGGGTGGCCTCATCAAATCCTAGACCCAAAAAGGGTAAAGGGCCCATGTAGGGGGTTTCTTTAGATAAAGATGGGTTTATGTCGATTAGGCCTCAAAACAAAGGCTGAGGTTAGAAGAGTACTTTTTAGGATCACCACGAGGAGGGGATGTTTAATAGATTTGATGCGCTGAATGATTTAGTTCACAAAGAAGGGATTTCTCTTGAAATTCATGTGGAGGTCCCCCTTATTAATGCTCATAATCCAAACCCTATGGCTGTTACGTCTTCGATTATTAGCCCTATAGAGACCCCTGGGGAAGTGAAGGACTCTTTGGCTCCCTACCCAAAGGTTGGACTTGGGGACCCTTGCGCATTGATTGGTACTCCTTTGGACCCTACAACTATTGGTGCTTTCCCTATGGGAGGCTCAGGTTCTGAAGTTTCTAGAAAGAATAAAGCATTTGCTTCTTCCCCTATTCTGGGTGTGCAACAAAATCCTCTAAAAAAGAGTGCTCCTGATAAGTCATAAAAGGTGGGTAGAAAGAAAGATCAAGAGAAAGTTAAGTTGGCAGGTGAGATGTTGGTTAAATCTAGGTCAGTGAAGACATTGGATACCCACTTCTCCCATCCTCCATGATGATTGTGCTTTCATGAAATGTGAGGGGTATGAATAGCATCCCTAGACAAAAGGCTATTCAGGATTTGGTTCATGCTCACTCTCTAGATTTGGTTTTCCTCCAGGAGACAAAGTTATATGTGGAAATCCTGTTGTAGATTGCATCTAATATTTGTACTAGAGGATTATGTTAGTTTGTGGGTTCATAGGGGAGCTCTGGGGACCTTGCTTGCTTCTGGGATCCTTGGTGAATCTCTCATGTTTGGTGGTTCACTAGTAGATTTTCTATCTCTCTTGTTGCAGTCAATTTTGAGATGGGGGAAAGATTTTTTCTTTCCAACATTTATGCTTTGACAGATGTACCTAGTAAGGTTCTCTTGTGGTCTCATATCAATTTTCTAAGATCTTTGGATCCCTTCCTTCCTTGAATTATGGCAGGTGATTTCAATGCAATTGTCTCTCTCGAGGAGAAAAGGGGGGGTATGCCTTGTCTGGATCCCTCATCAGATCTTCTTAGGGAGAATTTGGCTTAGATTAGGCTGGTGTATATCAAACCTATGCATGGAATGTTTACTTGGAATAATAGGAGGCTTGGGAATGAAGCCATCTCATAACGATTAAACAAGTTTCTTGTCTCTAGTTTTTGGGTTAGTGACCGATGGCAGTCAAGCTTTGAAATTTTAGATTGCATGGCATTAGACCATTGGCCGATCAAATTCTCTACCCATTTGACTGGTGGTTCTAGAAAAAATACTCTCAAATTTTAACTTATGTGGCTCAGGGAGGAGAGTCTTCTTGACCTGGTCTCTAGGTGGTGGACTAAAGGACGACTAACTTTTGGTATGGCTATGTATTTGTTTGTGAAGCGACTTCAATATGTGAAGTACAAATTAAAGCATTGGAATAAGTATCAGTTTGGCAATGTGTTTCAAAAGAAAAGGGCTTCCCAAGAGTGCTTGAATTTGGTTACTAGGTAGATTCAAGATCAGGGCCTTGTTACGGATCTACGCAGGTTAGAGGATAGTGCGGTTAAATATCTAGAGGAATTGGAGCTTCATGAGGAAATTTTTTGGAAACAAAAGGCACATGTTGACCGGCTTCAGGAAGGGGATAAGAATACTTCCTTCTTTCATAACTTGGTGAAGGCATGAAGACATGGTAACATTATTTCTTCTCTTCGCACTCCTAAGGGTTCTATTCTTTTTTCCTCTTTGGAGATATCTAGTGAGGTGGTTCAATTTTTTTTGGTCTATTCTCTGAAGATACCCCACCTGCATGTGAGGAAGAAGCTTCTATCTTGGCTTTTATTCCTCCTTTGGTGACTATAGACATGAATACAGGTATTTCTTTGAAGGATTTATAGGATGTGGTGTTTCAGTTGAAAAAAGGGAAGGCTCTTGGTCCAAACGGGTTTCCAACGGAGTTCTTTTAGGAATTTTGGGAAGTGATCAACCTTGACCTGTTGGAGGTTTTGTAGGATTCTTTAAGGAATAAGTAGATGTTGAGGGCTATGAATGCCACATTTCTTGCTCTTATCCCAAAACGTGAGGGTGTTGGTTCTCTAGATCTCTTTCGACCAATTGCTTTGTGTAATATGGAGTACAAAATCATTACAAAGCTAATTGTTGAGTGTATGAGGGCTTGGGGAGGTTCGTTAAGTCTAGGGCTATGGATGGGCTCATTCAAGGATGGAAATGGAGCAACTCCCTTCCTCCTCAAACCCATCTTCAGTTTGTGGATGACTCAGCTTTGATGGGGGAAGCTAAGGTGGCTGAAGCTGTTTCTCTTTGATAGACATTGTATTGTTACTTGGCAGCTTCCAGCCAAAGCATAAATGAAAGTGAGTCTTGCATTTATTTCTTTAATACCCCCATGCTTATCCAACAACGTATTTCCAGGATCTTAACATTTTAGATACAAAAGTTTCCCTTCATCTATCTTGGTATCCCTCTGGATGTGCGCCCACTTCCTTTGCATTTTGGTAGGATGTGATTGATAAATTTTGTGGGCTAGTGTGCCACTGGACCTATAGATGTCTATCTACGGTTGGTAGAGTTACTCTATTGAGGTTTGTAGTGTCGGCCCTACCTTTATATAGATGATTTGTGATGATTGCTCCCTCAAGCTTCATCAAATATTTTGAGGGGCTCTATAGGTAGTTTCTATGGTCAAGTAATCTCTCTGAAGGAAGTGGACTTTAATTAAGCAGGAAGTTGTTTGTCATCCAAAGTAGGATCATGGTCTGGGATTGTGTAGGGCAGATTGGAATGGGAAAGCCTTAGCAACTAAGCTGTACTGGAGATGGTGTTCACATCAACATCAGTCTTGGGATAGGATCCTCTCTCACAAGTACCTTGGGGAGGTGGATGGCACAAAGGTTCCTTGATTTAGTCTCTTGGGGAAAGGTTCTATGATCTGGGATACTCTCAAGTAGGGGGCCATGTTGGTGAAACAAGCCCTATTTTGGATTTGCAATAGAGGCTCAAACACCCTTTTTTGGCATGATTCTTGGGATGGTTTCCCACCTATCCTCTCCTCACACCCTCATTTGAGGGATTTATGTAAGATTTTTGTTTAGGATGGTTGGAGCAGAGTGATGGATTTGAAAACCCCTCAGGTTTTGGGGAAAAGTATTGTTTACCAGTGGAAGGATATGCAAGAGTGGCCCCTAGGTGGATCTTTGGAGGATAGGAGGGAGTTGTCCTCCATTTTGGCTATCAGAGTCTATTGTTCCCTTCTGTGATGGATGTGCTGGCTTGGGGTCTAGATCCCAAAGGGAAGTATACTATTGCTTTAGGGTATTGTGCTTTGGATAGACGGGCCTTAGGAAGTGCTCAGGTTCCTTGGTGGAAAAATATTTGGAATAAATTCTCTTGGCCAAAATACAATTTCTTTTCTTGGCTGGTGGTGTATGGCAGGTGCTTGACTTGGATTAACCTCTTCAAGCAGGGCTTCCAGGGTCCTTCATTATGTCTCCTTTGTTTAAAATGTGTTGAGACTATTCCTCATCTTTTCTTTTAGTGCCCCTTTGCTATGAATATTTGGCATTTTTTGTGGGGTGCCTAGAATTTTTAGTACAAGCATCCTTCTCTTGAGGAGTTTTGGTAGAACATTGGGCCCACTCTAGTGAAGAACTCATTTTTGCACATAGCATGGTCTATTGGCCCTAGTCTGATTATTTGAAAGATTTGGTTGAAGCGCAACCATAGGATCTTTCTGGATAAGAAGTTGTTGGTGAGGTAGGTTTGGGCTCATATCCTTGGGACCTTATAGGAGACTTTATATGCTAAATGTGATTTGATAGTCCTGACGGATCTTGGAGATATTGGAGTGACTCATAATTTAGGGATTTCTGTTGGTGGTTCTGGAAGGCCTAAGATTAGGTGAGGTAGGTGTTCTAGAGGAAAAGTCTTTAGGGGAGGGAATTGGATGCTTCCTCCCTCTGGAGTCTTGAAAATCAACACAGACGGGTTGGCCAGGGGTAATCCTAGACATGTTGGTGTGGGTGGAGTGGCCAAAGATAGTTATGGGGTGGTTGTCTTCTTCTTCTTGGAGAATAGGGGGCAACACTCTAATATCCTTATGGAGGCCTTGGCAATTTTTCTGGCTTTGAAGAAGGCATATGCCCTCGGTTGGAGGAGGATTATTTGCGAGTAGGATTCTTAGGTTGTGGTTGACGTGATAAATAGAAGACAATTTGATGATGTGAGATGGTAGCTTGTGGTGTTGGCTAAACAAATCACTAGTCTTGGAGATTTACTGGATTTCATTGCCTTTCTCATATCCCTCAGGAATGGAATAAGGTGGTAGATGGGTTGGCCAAATGGGCTTCTGAGAAGAATGGGACTTGGTTGGTGGATGATTGGGATAGTTTACTAGGGGATCTTTCCCAAGATTTGGAGGGATGGGTGACTGAGGATATGATATGTTGCATGAATGTTACTTGATTTCTTGTATGTTGTTTCTAGGCCCTTTTGTTTCTTATTGCCCTATGCTTTGTACTGCTTTAGTTGATTAATAAAGTTTTTACCCTCTTTTATAAAAAAATAACTATTGTTTTTTCAATTTTCGTAATATGGTTGAATAATATTTATTATATAATGATAAGTATTACCCACTTCTTTGTCCAAGAGATCAAAATTTTGGAATAATAAGTATTATAGATTTTAAATATAATATATTATAATGAATATTAATGATAATATATTAATAATATAAAATAATTATTAAATATAATTGTTGGTTTTCCAAGCATTATAATATGATTAAATAATAAGTATTATATAGTAATTAGTATTACCAAAAAACCCACTTCTAAATTTAGGATTGACATGGATTAAAAGTAATATATTATGATGAATATTAATTAATATGAAATGGAGAGGTCAGTAGGAAGAGATAGGCTAGATTGGCACGAAAGAAAACTAAGGAAGTGGTACAAAATTTTCTGTAGTACACTCAAACAAGAAAAATGACGATAGGAAGAGTATTTGGCATTAAGGATTTTGAGAATATTGGTAGGTGTTGGTACTGTAATTCGTGTGAAGATCGAGAGCCAATCGAAAGGAATAAACTCAGACCAGCTAAGAGGATAGAGATGTTAAATGTAGTTGGCCAAAGCATTAATGAATATTGAAAGGATGGATCTCTATTTATTCGAGGTTGAGGAAATGGAATGATGTCAAAACATGGATATGCCAATCAAGCTAAAGAGCTCTAAGAAGGAAGCAACCTTCCTAGGATACATTTCAGACCACAGATTGAAGAAAATATGCCTCAACAAGGGCATCCTCTACTTGAAGGTAGTAAGGATGGTGCTAGGAAGGAGCTACTACTTCTCACACAATAGAACCAGGGTGAATTCAAAAATATCATCTCATTTTCCCACCTCTCTCCTGGATTTAAATCTATCAAAGGAAAGGTGCTTGGTTCTACTATGGGTGGTATTCAAGGCTTCAATTTTGGTTGATGACATTGACACAATGGCCATAGCTCTTCTTGGAGTGGGGATTCCCTGGCCTGATGACACCGTCCAAATGTTTCAATAGGGAGTAGAGGTTGAATGGCACTCCGTTCATTCTCGGCTTATCGAAGGGTTCCAATGACATAGACACTGGGCTACACTAGGCTCCACTTTCCTCAACCAAAGGTTGTGTTTGGATAAGGTGACAGGGCTCCAATGGTATCATGAGTTTGCAGAGCTTGTTGGAATGGGCCATTTCTATGAAGAAAACGACTAAGGTGTGGTCGCGGGTTATGATTTTTGCTAGATTTCGGTGATGCAATGTAAGGATTTGTAATGATTCTCCCATATGAGGATGTGACTTTTTGCTTGCTTTGTCAATGTATGGTTCAGAAATTCCTTGGGCATTTTCTCTACCACCAAGGGGAGATGAAATGATGTAATTTTTTGATAGTATTAATATAATGCATGCAACTTCGGTTGGGTATTATGTATAAAAAAAAGTATTACCAAAAAAACCACTTCTATGGAATTGTAGGATTGACATAGATAAAAAATAATATATTATGATGAATATTAATTATAATATATTAATAATATTAATTAATCATTAAATATAACTATTGGTTTTCCTAATATGGCTGAATAATATTTATTATATAATAATAAGTATTACCCACTTCTTTGTCTGATATAATTGGGACTGGTCAACTGATTTTTTTGAATAATAAGTATTATAGACCTAAATAATAGGTACTATAGTATTTATAGCATACGAAAAATTCACCGCCAACAATTCACCAATGGAAAATTCACCATCAACAATTTACGGCGAGAAAATTCACCGCCATGACAAATTCACCACAAGTAAAATTCACGACCACAATTCACCATGGAAAAAGATTAATCACATTAATATTTTTTAATATATGAAAAATTAATTTTCCATCTTGGTTAATTTTATTGAGGTGAATTTGTCATTGCGATGAAATTTCCCGCTTATTGATGGTGAATTTTCCATCATTGAGGTGAATTTGTCATGGTGGTGAAATTTCCCATAGTGAATTATTCACGTGGTGAATTTTCCATCAGTGAATTACTCTGGGTGAATTTTCCTAAAGTCGTATTTATAAATTAAGTAGTATTATATAATTAATTAAATATAAACTTATATTTCTATTATATTATATATTGCATATTATATTATAGAATAAATTTATTTAAGATATAATAATATATATTATAATATATATAAATTACTATACATTTATATATTAATATAAATAATATAATATTATTTATTTCTATAATATACATAATATATATTAATTATTAAAGATATTATTAATAATTAATACTTTCAAACTACATTTATTTATTTTTTTTGACAAAAGGTAATATGCCAACATATATTTATATATTCATAAGAAATTTACAAAATTGCTTGATATATAATGACTCTTATCAGTCAAATTCATCCCTTATCACTGCCTATTTTGACTAAAATATAATTGTATCTAAACTGAAGCCATTAACCCAAAAAAACTAGCATATTACAAAATGTTTCTCCCAAAATATTAACTATAAAACCCCATATTTTCAACAAAACAGACTTAAAGAACCTAGAATACTAGCTCTAAAAACCCCTATTGTCAGCAAAATCATACTTCAAAAAAACATTATTCTTCCATTTGGTCCACTAGCACCTTATTTTCTTCCAGCAGACAAACTGTCAATCAGTAGTTTTCTTATCAGGCTATCGCTGGAACAACTTTAAATGTCCCACCAATATGAAATTGTCCTATCGATGTTCACATTACCATTCAAATAGTTCACAATGCATCGAACTATTGGCAAGACCTACTTTCACGTCCTGGCGATGAACTCATGTCCCGACGATCAGCCTTACCATCGGCACATTGGGGGGACTAGCATTCAAATCAACCATCGCACCATTCGGGTCTCTACCTCCATCAACATATGACGGGTTCCAAGAATTTTGTAACCAAGTCGCGGGGTTGTGAAGTTCCCTAACTACATTTAATATTATATAATATGTTTAATAATTATTTCATATTATTTAAAAATTAATAAACCATTACAAGCTCCATCAAGTGAATAATTATGGCTCGTGAAGGAGGAGGTAGGAATAGGATTCATTCGGGGAGTTTGAAATCCTCTGATGCAGATGGAGAGGATGGCTTAGATCCTGACGATGAGGATGATGTTGAGGGTTGGGTGATGGCAACTGGATAGTGACTGGCTAATGTTTAGGCACTGGAGGTTGGGCTGTGACTAGTGGTGTTTTGGACACTGGCAGCTAGGAAGCGACCTTTTTTGGTTGTTGTGTGTTGGGAGTGGGTGTGCCTTGTGAGGCTCTAGCACCTTTCAGGATGTGGCTCAGGGGTATGACTTATTTTGGACTCTGATTAGCATGTTAGAGGTGTGGTTGGGCTTTGTCATTTGGCCTTCTCCCTCTTTCTTCCCTGCAAGGGTTCATCTTTCCTTACTTGGCTCATTTTGCTTCCTGGTGATGGGGTTGATGTTGTGGGTTAGGTGTTGGCGATTGGGAAATGATTGGCTATTGTTTGGGTGCTGGAATCTAGGCTGCGACTGGTAGTGTTTTGGGCATTGGCGGATGACCTACAACCATTTTTGGTTGCTTTGTGTTGGGAGAGGGTGTGTCTTGTGAGGCTCTAGTTCCTTTCAGGTTGTGGCTCAAGGTCATGGCTTATTTTGGACTCTAACTGAGATGTTAGAGGTGTGGTTGAGCTTTCTCATTTGGCCTTCACCCTATTTTTTCCCTGCAAGGGTTCCTCTTGCCTTACTTGGCTTGCTCTACTTCTTGGCAATGATGCTCTAGCAGATGGGTTGTGTCTAGCTTTCGTTTGGGCACTGGGGGCTAGGCTGTAGCTGATTGTGGTTTGTGTGTTGGTGGTCAGGAAGTGACCATTTCTAGTTGTTGTGTGTTAGAAGTGGGTGTGTCTTGTGAGGCTCCATCCTTTTCAAGATGTGGCTCAGGGTTATGGCTTATTTTGGACTCTAATCGACATGTTAGAGGTGAGGTTGTGCTTTTTGGTTTGGCCTTCTCCCTATTTCTTCCCTACTTGGGTTCCTCTTTCCTTATTTGGACTACTTTGCTTTCTTCTGGTTTGGTGCTACCTTCTGGCTACCCTTGTTCTTGGTGCTTATTGATGGAGGTCTTTGGTTTGACTCAGGTGGAGTGGTTTGTGGTTAGTTTTGGACATGTTTTAGACCCTGACTGGTATGTAGGGTTGGAATTTTCTCTTCATTATCTTGTCTGCTACCCACTCTCTCGGCTGGGGGTTTTCCTTGCCTTGCCTTGATTCTTGCTAGTACCTTTGGCTCCCTTTTAGTGCTTGATATTTTGTTGGGCAGTATGGATGCTCTTATCTATTTGAGGCCCATTGTCTCTTTGTTGGTGCTATTTTTTTTTCTAGGTAGGGATGTTGTTGTTCTCTGGGAAGGGAGGCTGTTGTTTTCTGTTGCGCATAAGTTTCTTCTCTCTTGGCTAGCAGCTAAGTTGTTATCTAATTCTTTTGTGCCTGGTTCTCTAAAGAATTTTTTGTTTGTTTGTTTGTGTGTTATCTTTACCCCCTTGTGGGATGGTTCAGTTTATCCCCGTGCATCTCTTGCTAGGCCATGTTCTTGAGTTATTGGTGGTTGTCATGGAGATCCTTATTGCTGGTTGGTTAGCTTTCTTCCTTTTTCTACAGTTTGAGTCTTCTATTGAGGTGAAGATTACTCCTATGAAGGTGGAGCCCTCTCTTTTAGAGGTAGAGTTGGGGTCTATGGATTTGTGAAGGTGCTTTCCTTGCTATTGGTCCTTGTTGTTACAACACCTTTGGAGGTGGTGCACACTCCTATGGAGGTGGAGTTGTTTTTTTTACAGTTTGGTTGTAGTTGTGGTAAGTTTCTTCATGGCATCTGCTCCTATAGAGGGGAGCTTACTCAGACTTTTGAGGTGGAGTTTTATTTGGCTCTTTGGGTTTGGTGGTGCTACAAGAGGCTTCCTTTTCCCTACTGGTGTGGCTGGGAGGTTTCTTGGTGTTCTTTGATTCCTTACTCTCCTATTGAGGTGGGGAGTTTGGTTTCATTGGTTGGTATTGATAAGTGTTTTGTTGTTTTCTGGCTGATACTAGCTGATGGTTACCTGGATGTTTCAAGAAGTGTGCTATTGGTTGGTGCTGATAAGTGTTGTGCTGCAGTCTGGATGTTATAGGTTGATGGTTACTTGGCCGTTTTAGGTGGTTCTTAGATGCAAGTTCCCCTATAATTTGGTTGTTTTGGGGTTGTGGATCCTATTTAAATTTTTTCTATTGGTGCATATTTGTTTATTCATGATGTTTCTTTTATAATCTTCCTTTGGTTCACTACTGGTTGTCTGTGTTCTATGCTTTTGTAGCTTGGTCCTTTTGTGTGGGTTTTAGGTCCTCATTAAAACCTACTTGTTAATAGTTTTAGGTCCATTCAAAACTTGTTGTAAGTGGTTTCGGGTCCATTCAAAGCCTGTTTTTCCCATATAATCAAAACAAGTAAATAATTATATAATATAGTCAATAATTATTTCATATTATTTAAAAATTAATAAACTAATAATATAATCTATTATTATTATACTATAGTCCTAATCATATTTGATTATTTCATATTATTTAAAAATTAATAAACTAATAATATAATCTATTATTATTATACTATAGTCCTAATCATATTTGATTATTTCATATTATTTAAAAATTAATAAACTAATAATATAATCTATTATTATTATACTATAGTTCTAATCATATTTGAAGAGGGTGACACCGTCCAAAATCCTCACAAATCACAACAATAGATACCAACAGAGAAGATGAAAGACAAAAATTAACTCACTTTCAATTATTTTCAGAAAATGAAATTATAGATTCAAAACTTACAATGCTACAATTCATGGGCTTGATTCATTACAACAAAATCAACTCTAAAAACAAAATATATTATTGTGAGCCACAATCTGTAATAATGGATCCACCTTCTACAACTCCTACTTAACCATTTTTATTTTACCCAATAATCGCCCTAAAATGTTCTAGAAAGTGTAACTTTCCCTTTTGCTTTGGTGCCAAAAGTCCCGCCAATTGATTTCTTGCCTAAGTAGATATTTTAATGAAATTCACTTTTTAGTGGGGCAACTTCGCGGGGTCATAACTTTTGATCTAGGTGTTTGATTTTCTATTATAATATATCAATGAAAAGTTCTCAAAGAGATCTACAGTGTTGAAATGACCAGAAATCATTTCATCAGCTTTTCAAGTTGTTTCAGAGCCTCTAAGTTTTTCATATATGAATTTGAAGCTACATTGGAGAAATTTCTTGGGATAAAAAATTTAACATCTCCCAAACCGTACAAGGTATTGAGATGATTCTTTTGCAATCAAAAATGTTTTTCAGTTCTACTCCTTGAGGTAAATTTTTCAGGTACATACGAGCCTGTTTAAGTTGACTTACTAAAAATAGTAACTAACCTTTTTTGCTATTTTTGACTTCTGACTATCTTACACCCCTTAAGTGCCATTATGAGACTCAAAACAACTAAAGAAAATAAGGAAAAAAAAATTGGTTGATGCAAGATTTCCTCTACACCTCTTGCATCAATATTATTTAAAAATATTTAATATATTTTTACTTTAAATTTTCAAAATGGGTATGTGCAGGATCATCATGGAGAAAATAGGCCCTTAAGTGGCAAAAAATTTAGAAAAATCAGAGTTAGGAAAATTGATGTAAAAATTTGAATAAGTTATCTATATTATTTCAAAAATATGTAAGAATAGAATCTATAGAAAATTGAATGTAGTTTCTAAACTACTAGGTTTATTTTTTTTTTAAAATCTATTTGGTAAAAATTTGAAATTTCAATGCAATAGAACTTAAATTTCAGGGAAAAAATAAGTAGGTGTCTGTCGACCACCCTAACCACAATAAAATGATAATATTTTTTTAAAATATTTTAGATATAAGTAGAGGAATCATGTTCGGATGTGATGCATATTTTTTTGTAATTTTTTCAAAGTAAATAATTAATTATGAATTTTTATTACAACTTTTTAAAAATATAAAATATCGTATGTCTGACCACCTTAACTTGGTCAAAAATTCATGAACTTCATTTTTTTTTATTCCTATAGTATGCAAAGCATAGAATGTGACACATATTTTGGATTCAAAAAATGTGATACCGTTTGAAAGCTATAGATGTTTTTCAATTAGCCTATCAATCAGGACTTTAGTCGTAATTCAAATAGAAAATAAATAATATTTTTTTATTAAATTCAAAGTAAAGCATAATTTATATTGGTGGAAAGCTGAGAATCTCCTTTAGAAACCCTTTTCGTTTCATCAATTTTGGGTAAAAAATGTCATCAGCCACATACCCTACACATACCCATCATATTGCCACTTTTTGGCCCATCATGATCTTGTGCATACCCAAATGTTAAAATATAAATTTTTATCTTATAATTAATATTTTTTTTTTACTTGAATTAATTTTTGAAATATTAGTATAAATTAAATATATTATATTTTTTTTCTTAATTTACTTTTAAATTTTATTTAAATCTAGATTATTTTCATTGTATTTAATTTTAAGTTTTAAGTTGAATATGTAAATTTAATTTGTTTCTATAAAAATAATTAGTATTATTAATAATAAACATATCGTATGATAATAAATATAATTTAAAAAATATTAATTTTTGATTAATATTATTAAATAATAATTTAAATATATAAAATATAGTTACAAAATAGGTTTAAATGTTTACATTTAAAAATAATTTAAATATAATATATAATAGTTTAAATGGGTATGTGCAAGATCATAATGGGCCAAAAAGTGATGATATGATGGGTATGTATAGGCTATGTGGCTGATGTCTTTTTTTTACCCAAAATTGATGAAACGAAAAGGGTTTTTAAAGGAGATTCTTAGATTTCCACCAATATAAATTATGATTTACTTTGAATTTAATAAATTATTATTATTCATTCTCTATTTGAACTATAGCTAAAGTCTTAGTTGATAGGCTAATTGAAAAACATCTATAGCTTTCAAATGGTATCACATTTTTGAATCCAAAACATGTGTCACATTCTAATATGCTTCGCATACTATAGGATTAAAAAAAATGAATTTCATGAAGTTTTGACCAAGTTAAAGTGGTCAGACATACGAGTTTTTATATTTTTTAAAAGTTGTAATAAAAAATTCATCATTAATTATTTACTTGAAAAAAAATTATAAAAAAAATATGCATCACATTGAGACATGATTCCTCTACTTATATCTAAAATATTATAAAAAAATATTATCATTTTATTGTGGTTAGGGTGGTTAGACAGACACCTACTTATTTTTTCCCTGAAATTTAAGTACTACTACATTGAAATTCTAAATTTTCACCAAATAGATTTTCTTTTTTAAAAATAAAACTAGTAGTTTAGAAACTACATCAATTTTCTACAGATTCTATTCTTACATATTTTTGAAATGATATAGATAACTTATTCAAATTTTTATGTCAAGTTGTCTAACTCTAATTTTTCTGAATTTTATAGCCACTTAAGGGCCTGTTTTTTCCATGATGATCCTGCAAATACCCAAATATAACATACAATAGGTTATAATAGTTTAGATATTATAATCATTGCAATCATAGTTAGATATACTTCCTTGAAAAAAAATTCAAGAAACAATCTAGGGTCTCCCATACACGAAATTAGCCTAAGACACTTATATAGCTTGGAAAATACATTGCTTGAAAAATATTTTTTAACCTAGGTGAGACCCATTATTTATTTATTTTAAAATCAATTAATTTATTATATATAGATGCATTTATTTCTTTTTTGAATTATTTTATTTTATTTATATTGTTTACTCAAAAACTATTTTTATTTACTTCAAACCTATTTTATTTACTTAATATTTTTATAGGTTCATTTTCTTTGAAAAGTATTTTATAAATATAATATAAATATGTATATAATATAACTAAATAATGTAAATAAATAAATAATATAATATAATATAATTTTTTTTTGATAAATTAAGTGTTGCATCGGGCAGCTTCGTAATATTATATAATGATAAAATTGACATTTTAATAGAGTTTTTTGACTAGAGGCCAATCCCATTTGTCAATTACAGATCCTTATATCATTAACATATCTTATGCCATCTAAATGTAGACCCAACTACCCCTGTTCTGGCTATAACAAAATTCCAAATCCCTGAAATTACCACTTTATGTGAATTCTCTTACTCTTCTTCCTCTACATCCATGTCTGAATCCTCACTCAACTCTAGATTAGCTTCCACCAACCAACGATTCCATACTTCAGCATATTCCTTAACTAGGCCTTTGATGTAGTAGCCATGATGGAATATAGAGGAAGCCACATTTTTTGTAGCTGTCCCTTCCTCCATCCAAATGAACCCCCTTTTGAAGTCTCAAGCATAATATCCTCCACTTGCAGGTTTGAAACCAATCCCTCATCTAGGATATGCCTCCATAGCCAACCCGAAACATCTGATTGAATGCTTCCAACTAGTAGCTACCAGAATTTGGGGTGTCTGTGAGCATGCCCCATTCATTTTTCTATGGTCTTTGGCTCAGATGAGTGAATCGGGGGTACCCTAGGTGGAGCCCTACCATTAATATTGAGAAGACCATACTGATTTTTGAGCCGTATCTCATGATTGAAAATCAAGTTTATATTCCCTCATTATGGATTTTTTGACTTCGAATGGCCTTTCCTTTTATTGATTAGCTCCGTTTTTAAATTTATTTGTTGTTTTATCCCCTTTATTCCAATCTTCCTTAATCATAGTTTATCCTTTCAACTTAAGTATTCCTTAGATTGACCAGCTCCTTCAATAACTTGTCTGCATATTCATTCCCCTCCCTGTATATATGCAAGATTTTGTATTATGTGACTTTATCCAATTTTTCTTTGGTTGCTAGAAGCCATCTATTTAGCTTCCAACACTAGACCTCATTTCACATAATCGCATTTATTGTTAGTAAGTAGTCTCCTTCTAGATGAATTCTATTTTTTTGAATTTCAAGGCCTAAGTCTGATCCCATTAGAGCAGCTCAGAATTCTGCTATATTATTGGTGGATGATCCTATAAACTCTATCTTTTCTCCTATTACTTCTCCTTTATGGCTTCTTGCTACACATCCAATTCTTCTAGGCCCGAGATTGCCATAGGATGCCCCATCAAAATTAATTTTAATCCATCCCTCTTCTGGGGCAATCCACTTGCTCTGCTTTCTTAATTCTGAATTCCTTTTTGACTCTTTCGTATTCTGCATAGGAGGTATTTTGAGTCCTTAAAAAAAATTCATTATTTTCTCATCCCAATTGGTAAATGAACATTTTTGTATTGCCTTTTGGGAGGCTGCTTTGTTCACTAGCTCAACTATTTGAGTTTCTATTTTCTTGTTCAAAGTTTCCTGGTTTATTTCCTTTCCTTGAAAGACCCTCCTATTTCTCTCTTTCCATATCTCCCACATGATTATTGATGGGATAATACACCAGATGCTTGAGAATAGTTCTTTTTCTTTCTTCTTTGGCCACACCTTTAGCCAAGTCAAGATATCTTGGGGGATAGGGCATTGAAATTCTAGCTTGCTCATAATCCATTTCCAACAATTTTGTGCCATCTCACATTACAGTAGCAGGTGGTCCACACTTTCCTCATTGTTTCTACAAAGCTCACATCTTCCAGGGCCTTGGATGCCAATTTTTTTCAGACATTCTACTGTACTTGTATCCTTTTTTGGGCTGCCAATCGGGCATATACTCTTTCTTTTGGGAGACATTTTTTATCCTAGAAGAGATGGATTGGCCAATCTTCTTTTGAAAATGAGTTCTCCCTGATATGATATCCTAATTTCACACTGTAGTATCTTGATATGGAACTACACCACCTGATAACATTTGTTTCTTCTCTGGGAGTGAATTTTCTTTCTGTCAATAGTCTCCATAGTTCCCTTTTCTGATCCTTGGGTGCTTCCAATTCCTCAAAGGATTTCCATTCCCATATCATACTTGCCCCCTTCTTGATCTTTATTCCATATTTTTATACCTTTGATCCCCATTTCTTTTATGATTCCTCCTTAATTTCTTGTAGATTTTGATTGATTGCTAGTACCGAGAGACCTTCCCACAAATCTTCCCAAACGGATGCCTTGTTGCCATCTCTGATTTCCCAAGTCACATGTTTGGTTATAATGTCCCTACATTCCAGCATGAAGTTCCAAACAACTAATCCTCTTGGGGGGTCATTTACTGTGATTATTCTAGTTGGGTCTAAGGAGTCTAAATATTTTCTTTGTGGGATCCTAGCCCATTTTTTTTCTTTAATATACATTCCCCAAACTAACTTGGCCCCCATGGCCAAATTCAAAGTTATTAATTGTCTAATACCAGTTCCTCCAACTTCTTTAGGATTTTCTATTTGATCCCATGCAACTAGCAGAAGCTTGTTCCGATCTGGTGCCCCACACCAAAATAATTTAGAGAATATTCTTGTTAGGTCTTCCTCAACTACCACCAGGAGTTTCATACATGCCATAGAGTATATTGGCAATGAAGAGAGGACAACCTTGAGCATAACAATTCTTCTCGCCGATGAAAGCCATTTCCCTTTCCATTTTTCCAATTTCTTCTTGCATGATCTGAAGAGGTCTTCCCAGTATGATATTTTATTTAATCCTCTGAAGAGAGGTATCCCCAAGAATCTACCTAGGAAGTTTTCTATTCTTAGGCCTAGGATTCTTGCTATGTCATTTTGGAGGGTGATGATAATGTTTATAAAATACACCCCAAATTTTTCCCAAGTAATTCTTTTCCTTGATGCTTTGTTGTATTCTTCCAATGTGTCTTTTATGACTCTCACCTCTTTCCTTGTGGCTTCTCCAAACAAAATTGTATCATCAAAAAACTGTTGATGTGTCACATTTTCTATTCCTGTTGCAACCTTTATCCCTGACCATTTTTTGATCTCCCTTTTTGGGATGATGCTTCTTCCTAGTGCTTCTGCCATTATAATAAATAGAAAAGGGGAGGGGATCCCCCTATTGAATACCTCTGCTAGTTGCAAATAAACCTTTTTCTTCTTTGTTGACAAGAACTGAGAATTTGACATTTTCAATGCAGGCCTTAATCCATTCTATCCACTCATTGCAGAAGCAAAATTTCCTTGGAACTTCTAATAGAAAAGACCTATCCACCAAGTCATAGGCTTTCATTACATCAATCTTAATTATCATGTTGGATTGTTTATTCATTCTTGATGTATGTATGGCTTCATGCACAATAATAATCCCTTCCACTATGGATCGACTAGGAGCAAAACAACTTTTCTCTTTCAAGATAATGTCTTCAAGTAAGGGCTTGATCCTGTTGGCTATTGCCTTTGTGATTACTTTATGCATTGTGTTGCAAAGGGATATTGGTCTATATTCCTTCATAGTTGTTGCATTCTTCTTTTTGGGAATTAATGCCAAAAAGGTATGGTTGGCTACTCCTAGTCTGGAAGTTTTCTTCCTTGATTCTTCTACAGCTTTATGTAAGTCCTCACCAATTATGTCCCAAAAAGTCTAAAAAAAGAAAGTTGGGAATCCATCTGGGCCAGGAGCCTTGTCTAGATGAATTGAAATGTCACTATTTTGACTTCTTCCATTGAAATTGGTTTGTTTAACTGAATTCATTTCTTGACTCACCACTTCGGGTATGGTATTTAAAAATATTCTTATGTTTTCCTCATTACTTTCACTTGGTCTATTCATGAGTTCTTGAAAGTATCCAACCGCTTGATTTGCCACTTCTTCTTGATTTTGGGTGGTGGACCCATCTTTTCTAGTTAATTTGTTTATCCTATTCCTGATTCTATTAGCAATGGTTGATCTATGGAAGAATTTGGTATCCCTATATCCTTCTTGGAGCCACATTTCCCTGGATAGCTGCTTCTAATGGCACTCTTCTTTGTCTAGTACTTCTGCTAGGGATGCTTTGAGATCTTTCTCTTTATTGAATTCAACTTGGTTCATTCCCCCTCTGATGACTTGCTCATTTAATTCCTCGAGCTCATTCTTTATTCTTCCTCTTTCCTCATTTATGTTCTTAAAATGATCTACATTCCATAGTTTGATCTTATTCTTTACATTTCTCAAATTTTGACTTAAAAGAAATAGTTTGGTTTTCCCCCTAGAGGGAACCTCATTCCACCATTGTTGGATTTTACCTTGTAGTGATTCATCTCTTAGCCACATATTTCCAAATTTGAAGGGGGTTTTCCTAGTTCTTAAATATGATATGAAATCTAGTGCAATTGGGAAGTGGTCAGATCTGCTGAAGGGTAAGATGGATGCATCATAGCTCTCTTCCCAAGTGCTCCATTCATTATTGAATAGAAAATTGTCTAGTCATTCTACAATATTAGTGAATCCATCTCTTCTATTGGTCCAAGTGTAAACACCATTCTTGGTGGGGATATCTTTCAAGCTGCTATAATCAATCAAGTTTTGGAAGTCCTACGTTTCAGTGAGGGCTTGAATTCCCCCACGTTTCTCTTTGTTATCCACTATTGCATTGAATTCTCCTCCCAATATGAGCTTTTTATTCTTCCTACTTTACATCCAGTCTATTAGATTTCTCCATAGGTTTCTCTTACCTATTGTGTCTGTTAGAGCACCAAATATGCACCCTGTTTGCTAAGCCCTTTTTAATTGCACTTAGTAGATTTGGACTAACATGGGACTGCTTTCGGGTTGTGGGTGACCTGTTTGAAAGTAGACCTCTAGTGATAAGGGGTTGGCTTCCCCTTTTGATGCCACCTAACTACTTGATCTTCTGAGATTAGGGTAAGAAATTGCATAAAATAAAACTAATATAGAAAGAAACTGAGGTGGTACACCAAAAACTTAGACCTGCTAATAACCTTGCACATTCAAATCAATATTTCAAAGCCAACTCACACAACTTCCTTTCCAATATAGTTCACATCATTAATTTATAAAGAGGTTTGTAACAATTTTTTCAAAAGGAAAATAGACTTCACAATCAATAACACCATTAAGCAACATAGTTTATAACCTGTAAACATGCATTTTCTATAAAATGGAGACATGAAAAATGGGAAAAGTTTGTAAGGAAAATGACTTTTCATAAATCACACTCATCAACCATTGATGACACACCATAAAACATGAAGAAAGAAGGTAAAATACTCCAATATATTAATTCAAAGTGCTGACTGTATAATAGGCATGTTTGAGTTACAATGCAGCTTCATGAAAATAAACTCTAAGAGAGTAAGCTATCCTCCTGTTGAAAAAGAAAGAACTCCTCCAAAATGACTTAAACAACATATTTAAGCCAAAACATCCAAAACCCCCACACAAGTCCTTCTAGAAACCCTAAGTCAGATGAAACACAAAAACCAAAATAGAAGCTTCTAAAAACACCCCAAAAGGTCCTCCAAATGGTCCAAAGTCAAGCCCAATCCAAGATCACACTAAAGGTGTGATAAAACAACCCCCAAAAATGGCACATGTCTCTCCAAAATAGCCAAAACAAGCCTTCCACACTTTCTGCATGTTTGACAAGTCATCACCAAATCTGGACCCACACATAAGTCATGCAATATATGTGTGTTTTGAGTCACAAGACTCAAAAAAAGCATTACAGATAATGAATTTAATTAAGTGATTTATAAAACATCACTTAGTCAAGCCATTTTACATTCAAAGTATAAAATAAGGGCCCCACCATCTTCTTGTGTTACATTTGCATTAAAAGGCATAATAAAAGTGATTTTCAAGTCACTTTACATGATATCTTCAAAAATGGAATAAAATGTAACATGTAATGTCATAGTTAAAAGCTTTCAAAAGATTCCAAGGCATTGACCATCTCAACCTACCTTATTTTTCATTCTTGACAATACACACATGGGCAATACACATGTTTGCAAAGGCATCACTAAGCTCCAAACAACTTGGCCAATATGGCTGACCTCCAAACTCCTTGGAAAGGATATTCCAAGTCACAAGCTACTAAGGCATTATAATCAAAAGGTCAAAGGCATGACCTAATTCGACACACTCCATAGGTTGCTTGAAACACTTAGCAACATTTTGAAAAGGCACAATGTTTTTTTTTAAAGGGGAAAAGAACTTAAGGCAAGAATGCCTATGTTAATAAACATGAATTTTCGGCCCCCATGCATTAACACACGTTTTTTAGTTTTAAAAACATGGGAATAAAATCCCATCGCACCAAAATAGGGTCAAACCCTAATCATTAACCACCAAAACAATGAAGCAACCCATCATTTTGTCAAACCATCATGAAGAGTTTGCTCTGCCACCAACATAGGGTTTCTCCATGGCTTCTCATGCACTTTCATGGTGGACTCTAGAGGCAAACAGAGGCATGATCAGAAGATTTTCTGACAATGAAATAGAGAATGAATCAAGGTTAGTTTTTGAAAGCATTATTTTTGTCTTTTTACTTCATTTATTGAAGAAAATAAATGTTTGAGCTCTATTTTATGCTGTATATAATACTCCATTCGAGCTCTTTCTTTTTATTAACACAACAAATATTTAAAATTTTTATTGTTGCTGTATGTGTATTTCCTTTACCATTTTTCTTAACTCCTCTATATCTTTCATGAAATTTCTGAAAACGGCCATGGCACAGCCCTATGCAAGATTATAATATGAATGAGATTTCATGAGAGGTATACGTTGAAATAAAATCTATCCCTGTTAATTGTTCCATAATAAAAATGTCACCTTCTGAAGAAAAATGGTTTGCTAAATGATTTGATGTCATGCTCAGTACGGGTAGGAATCAAAACCTCCATACACCATTCTCCATTCTTTTGTGAACATTTATCTTTATGCTCAGCCCATGGGTTTCATTCTTTGTAGGAAATATGGTTTCATTTTGATTTGCTTTCTGGGTTTACCCTAAACCTGTGGCACTTCTTACTCTCTGAAAATTTGATCAAGGCTCAACTTCTCCCTTTCAAAACCCCTGTTTGTATCATGAAATTTTTGTATTTTTCTTTGATTCTTCATGGTCGTGGCTTGGCTTTGAGCTCTGTATGCAAAAAATGTTGAATACATCTAGCTTTTTTTCTGTGTATTGCATGTTGTGTGCTTCAAAATGTACATTCTATGCATTTTTTTGTGATTTAAATGTACCTATACATTTATATGTCATGACTGTATGTTTCCTATAGAAGACCTTTTTTTTAAGCAAACCCTCCTTTGAAGATACTGTCCTTTCATCACTCTATGATAACCTTTGGGCCTATTGTCACTAATTTGGAGACTCCATATAGGCTGTCCCTATGACTTGACAATGAAATGCGCTGCCCCATGCTTCAATTCATGAAATGAAGGGTATATTGGGCCTACCCTTTACATTTTCTGCATTTTTCCATTTTCTTCTTGAACAACCTTTCATAAAATGCACCAACAACATGCTTTATTTATATCATTCGTTGCCCCAATGCACTATGTTGCCCTCAAGGTTGCCATAATAGCTGACTGTCCTCTTGGAATTTTGTCCATGTTGCTTCATTGCATGCCTTCATGTCTGCTATCCACTCATGGTAACCCCTACTCACTAAGAGCCTAACCTTTCAAACAATGAAACCCTATGTCTTGACATGACTTACAACCTACTTCATGGTGAGTGAGGACTATGACTATGCTTCCCCATGAATACCATGCTTAATGCTATGATATTGAAACATCACTATATTTTATGCTTACTACCTTTGAAAGTCATTTCTTATGATTCCTTCATCTTGACAATGCTAAGCTAACAAGGGTTTGATAGCTCATTATTCACGGGAAATGAAAAATGACCCAAGCTATCTCAAAACAAAAGATTACATTACTTTAGCATAATAGTTCAGAGGTCAGTGTTGACAAGGCTTCAGTGGGGTTATAATATTGATGAACCCAAACAATCATACTCATAAGTACCTTCTTTGTTCATTATATGAAAATGACTATTCTTGAGAGCTTAACCCAAGAGGGTTCCTAAACTGCCTCTGTTTGCTTGCATTTCCCCTCCTTAAATGATCATCATGCTCGAGATGAAATAACTCTTTGACAATATGCATGGATATCCTTTTCAAGTACCAAAAGATATCAATTTTATCCATTCCCATAAAAGCAACTCTAGCTGCAAATCCAATGATAAGCATTGAACCTCCAGTTCCAGCATAGTAAGCAATTAATTGCCAAAGCTCTGAATTAATTGAAAATTCCACCTTATCATAGATTCCCATTATAGCTGCGACCAATGGCACATTATCTATCACTGCCGATGTGACACCTATGCAACTAGCGATTAACATAGTAGTAGTCACATCTCCAATGGGTGTCCCTACCCCACCAGCATTAGCTACAATAACAACAAGTCTATAGATGTTGTGGTCAATCCCTTGATAGCTATATCAGGTGATGGAGCCCCAGCATTCCATTCATTTGTACAACTCACCAAACCTTGTATATGCCCTCCAGTTGCTCGTAACTCTTTAAACATGTCAATAGGGAATGTGGAAAGAAGATTTGAAGTAGTCAATATCCTTAGGAGGATGTAGGAGAACTTCAAGGGCTGAAAGATGACACCTGTTCTATGCCCTAAGCTTCCTAATGTTGCTCTTGCTAACTGTCACCCACTCACTACCTCTGCTCTATCATGCTTCACTGTTCAATCATCAAGGGACTATCCTATCCCTACCTTTATAACAAGGATTCTTGGAGATAAAAGACATTACTTCCATGTTGTTATCCATAACAAACTTCTAGCATTTGTGACTGTCACTTCCATTGACTTCCTTTTACTCCCTTTGATAGTGATTATCTTTCCACCCTAGAGACTGTGCATTCTTCTTTGATCATGGCACTTTGTTGACTAAAATTACTTACTCAATGTTTCACTGTCCTCCTTGGAATCTCCTCTTGATTGCTAGTGTCTCTTCTTACTATAGTACTTGATATGTGCATTAAGAAACAACTTCTTCCTTTATCACCATTATGTAGTGATTGCTTGTTGTGTCATGGTGGCTTTTATTTTAATTGAATTCCTTCTTGTCAACTTGACTGTCCCCTTGCTGCCCTGTAGCATACTTTACTTGTTGTTGTCCTATAGCATGAGATCATTGCATTGTTGCTGTCCTATTCATTCCCTAAGGACTTCCCCCTTGTAGACTCATAAGAGGTTGATGTAATATTCACTTTCACATGGTCTTGGCTTCAAAGGAGTGTCACCCTAAATCATGACTGCTTAATTTTCATTTGTAACTTATCTTCACTACCATTTCATGCATGTAATCATGATCCATGTTATATCATTCATGATGACCAAAACCCCTGCATGAAAGGTTATGAGCATATTCACTAATGTTGTCCTTCCATGAGACTACTGTAATTCTTGTTGTCCTACATTGATCTGCTATCTGATTCCATCACATTTGTTTCCCTTTTTCTCCTGTGTGATACATAACTGTCTCCTCATTCTAACTTTATTGGACAAGCCCACTATGTGATGTGTGACTGCCCCATAGGGTTACAGTGAGAGGGGCTTGACAACAACTTGAAATGCTTCCTCATTATTTAATAGATGCATAATTGAAATTGATGCATCTTTTGAATCTGATAATGAAATTTGATCAACTGGTGTGATTCCATATTGATTTAATGCATCAACAAGAGATAAATCTTTGATCAAGTTGCTCAATTTACCTTTTATTTCAAAGCATGTTGAGCTCTACCCTCGTGGGAGGCACATTTATCCCACATGCTGTATTTAACTGAATTAGAATAGTAACCAACCCACCCTAAATCTGCACATGAAGAAAACAGTTAGAAAATAAATGCATGTGCTGGATGTATTTGCTGACTTCACTATTTTATAGGACATCCAAGGTTTGCATGCTTATTTTATGCACTTATGGATCAGTTTATACATGCATAGGTAGGTGTGTACATAAGTATTGAATCTTAGATTGCTTAGAGCTTTGTTCTAACATCATGTTTCCTTCAGATGTAGGGTGAGGAGCACTACAGAGCCGGGAGGGACACAAGCAGCTTGGGGCAGCAGCTGAGAGTAGTTGGGCAACCCACAACTAGTCATTCTCAGGCAATGATTGGTTCCATTCTTATATGCACATTTTCCTTTTTCTACTTATTCATGTATGGATCGCTTCATAGGTTCATTGAATAAGAGAGTTAGTCCCTTGGCTTGTGAGGGACATGTACATTTTAGGATTATCAATAAAAGACTACATTTGTATATCTATGATTTTCTTTCTCGTTTGTCGTAATGCAACATTGAAATGACAAAATATAATCTACTTTATTTGACAATCACTCTTTCATGCATATTAAAACTAGCAGTTTAATGGTTTGTTTTTTAAAATTTTAAAGAACCTAGAAAGAAAAAAACACTAAGTTACTTGATTTCAATTGAAAGCTAAAAATCAAGTAACAATGTCAATTAGACCATACACATTGATCAGGATGAAAACCTCTCTTTTTTCTATCCACTTTATTTTGATAGCTTGCCAGTTATTTTGGTTGTGTATTATTTCTCCATCTATGTTTATTGGATTCCATAAAACCCCCAACCCTCTAGAAGCTCATGTAGCTTCCACAACTCCCCCTTTCCATTATCTCCAATTATTGATTCTTCTCATACCTTCTTCTTTTTTCCATTTAGCCTAGATTGCAAGATAACAATATTATAATTACTTTGTTCAATTTGGTGCTTAATTAGGCACCACTTTTCAAGGGAATTATAGCCTTTGGAGTGGGAAATTTTTCCCCGCTCCTGAGTTCCTTATCCTTTGTTACTTTAGTTGCCCTTTAGCCATGGCAACAACTTCCAATCTTTGTTTAATTGTTCTAGGTCCTCTCTTTCCCTTCTTTCCATAATTTGGTTTGCTGATTTCTGAGTTGGATTGTTTTATGGTTCTTTCTTCCATTAGTTGTAATTCCTCAAACTCAAACTCTGACTCCCCTTCTGAGTCCACATTTTCCATTTACTTTCCTTCCTTTTGTTCTGATTCTTGATCATTTCCCATTTTTCTCTCAGGGAGCCCTAATTCTTTTGGCTTTTCATGATCTCTGTAGTGTAGGTCCATTTGTATTTCTGTGAAAGGAATTATGGCTAGCGCATTAACTTGCTCCCTTGTTTCCACAATTTCTGGTGTTTCTTTCTTGTCTTGCACAATGCTTGTGTTAGTTTCCTTGGGAGAGTGATTAATTGATTTATCCATTTCCTTTTCCTGATTTCCCTTTGGTTCTTCTTCTAATTTTTCTTGCTTCCACTCCTTTGATAGGGCTGGGGAATCACCAGGACAATTTCTGATTATCTCTATTATGTTTTTGGTCCTTTTTGGATGATCTTCCCCCCTTACTTGTCTGTTATAGATTCCCTCATCCTCGACCCCCTCTTTTTCTAGGTGTTGGAAGAGAATTGTCATGGTGTTCTTTTTATTCCATTCTTCATATTTTGATCTTAGATGTCCCTTGGATTTGCAATCTAGACAAAGTTTTAGGTCTTTTTCCAATTCCACCATCTATTTCCATTCTCCCAAGTTAGTTTTTAGTTTTATTACTATTGGTATTTCCATTCCCTTTCTCTTGTATATTTGCATTCTAAAGTAAATTCCATGCTCCCTGTCCGTCTACCCTCTTTCTATGGTGGTGACTACCCCTAGTTGAAACCCTATTTCCTCCAGAGTTTGGTTTTCCCAAAATTCTGAGGGTAAACCATACATGCCGATCCAACAGGGTTTGCTTTCCATGTTTTGTTCCATCGGTTGAAAAAAGGGTTTCCATTCCTCACATTTCAAAAGCTCCCCCCTATCCTGTAAGGGCCACCACTGAGGATTTTTTCCTTGGAACGGGTTGAGGGGCATAAAATTAGAGAGTGCCCACTGGCGATTGGGATGATCTCAACTTTGATTGCCTATTTTTCTTCACACCATGATCCTAGTTTTGTGCAATCCATCCAGCCCCCTCCCATTTTGCATATATCCCTAATTTTTTGAGATTTTTGATTTGAATTCTATGTGCCTATCATTTAAAGGATATAGGAGGGGAATGTCTTTAGACAACATACCTTTTTGCATTGCTGATTTCTCCTTTAAACTCCATTCCATTTTGGTGCATATTGTAGGTAAATTCCATTTCTGCCAATTCTTGGAGAGATCTACTTTGTTTTTCCTAAAACTCCCATACCTGTGATTTTCATGTTCCTATTTCCTACCATATCCTCTTCTTCTATTAACGCTGGCTGACCCTTGCCAATTTTTTTGGTTCCAGTTCATATTTCGGTTGGTTCCATCGCCCTTCCTTGTCCAAGGAGGCTCATATGCGGCTATTTTATCATTCCTTGATTTATTTTGCTCCACATGCCCATATTTGCTGACTTTCCATGGTATTGACCACTCTTTGTCTACATCATTTCCCCATGAACCAATTTCTTTGCTCAATTCTAGAAATTTGATCCTCAACATCAGTGCTTTAGGTCAATTTACATCTATCCAAGCATTGTTCTAGTAAATTAGTTGTGGGATCCATGAATATCTTCCCTTTGTTATGATCCCTCTTTGGTTTTTTCTTTTGTGATCTCTACCTCCATCCTCCCAATTCTTCATTTGGGTTCTTCCTACCATTGAATTTACCTTCGAATTTTTGCTGCTATTCACCATTTTTATAAATATAATATAATTAAATAATATAAATATATATAATATAATAATAGTATAAATAAATAATATAAATATAAATAAAATAATATAAATACAACCAACTATATTTACTATTATTTATTTTATAATATAATAATATTAATATATATTAATTATTAAAAATTATTATTAATAATTAATACATTCAAATTGTATTTAATATTATATAATATATTTAATAATTATTTCATATTATTTAAATATTATTAACATATTAAAATTAATAATAATTATAATATACTATTTTTATTATAATATATTACTCATTATTTTATAATATATGTATATAATAATTCATACAATATTAATTATAAATAATAATTAATAATAATTTTTTATTATATAATTATTATCATTATTTTTCATATAATATATCATCTAAAAAATTACAAAAGATATAAAAAATTAAACAAGATATAGAAATGATAATGTAAAAGTAGAAATGTTTTTGATAAGATAAGCAACATTTATAGGGTGTTGTAACCTTCATATTGAAAGCCCATATGATTAAAAAGAAGCAGTTCAAACTAGAACATGAACTAGGATAAAAATAAATAGGAGCCACAGGGCTCGACAAAACAAGCCAAACATTCCATATACAAAAACAACTGACCAATAGTTGTAGGAAAACAAACAAGGACTAGAAAACCCCAAAACCTAAGGGGACTAATCCGATTCCCAAATCCCTAAGCTATAGAGAAGCGATGGATTTGGAGAGTCCCTTCTTCTTCCTTAGCACAATAGATCATGAAGACTCATAATCAAAATCCACCGAGCAAGGCGAGAGGAGTAGATCCTCAAAATCCACCCCGGGCAAGGAGCCACCACGTAGTGAGGGAGCCATCTGCATAGAAGAGGAGACATGAACAATCAAAGGATCAATAGAGTTGATCAATGAGGGATGGGTAGGTTTTTCTGAGACAGTGACAACATATCGAGGCAACAAAGGTTCTATGGAAGGGATAACTAGAAGAGGAGCCTAGAAGGGCTCAGACACCAAGGGAGGAACAGGAGGGTCACCCTCCTTAGAGTAATCATATGAAGAGGGAGAACCAACTGTGAGGTGGTCTGAAAGAGAATTCTTCCACCAAGTAGCAACGTCCTTGTAGCGAGCAAGAGGGCAACTAGAGACTAAATGACCAGTGGAGAAATACCTCCTACACCGAAAGGGGAGGCCCTCATAGTCCAGTAGCTATGTCCAAGGTCTGTCCGCTGCCATTAAAACCACATCACCATGGAGAGGTTTGGAGATGTCCAAATCAACTAAAATATGAGTCACCGTAGAATGCCCTAGATCTCGAGACATAGATTCCACCTTCAAAAAGTGTCCAATGAAGTTTCCAATAGCTTCAAAACAAGAATTCTCTCAAAACTAGAGAGGGAGATTTGATAGATGGACCCAAACTAGTCTAATATTTAGCGGCTCAGTTAGAGGATTGAAAGAGTGAGACCAAGGCCTAATGGAAAATGAATGAATTCCCCACATCAACCCCTATCCAACACAGTCCCTAGCCACAAAGGAGGAAAAGGTGGCAAATAAAAACCCCCTAGTGTTGGGATAGAGCTTAATCTACCCAGAGACAATAGGCTTCCAGGAGATGGAAATACACTCATGGAGATCTGGAAGGGAGGGCCACAAGCCATTAAAAATGTAGACTACACCCTACTTCAAATAAAAATCCTCACTTCTAGCAACTTTAGGTCCACAAACTACAATAGGGGAAGCACGAGCACAGGGCAGAGGCCGAACTTGAGCTAGAGTAGGCATAGATCAAACACCATCCTTAGAAACTACCTCAGAGAAGGACTTTCGATGGCCACCCAAAGTATCCCTAAAGCTAGGGACACCAACAGGAAAACCACTAGAAGCAGGAGTAGGAGGCACCACAGGGATAATAGACATAGACAAGACAATTGTACCAACACCAGGTAGCATAGGGTGATCCCACAATATTGGTTTACAATTTTTGGCGAAACTGGACACTAAATTTATTTTTTCTAACTAAATATTCACTTTTAGGCACCTATAGCAGCTAAACCATGAGGAATTTGAAGATGATTCAAATTAGTGATTTATGATATTTTTTCTGTAGATTCTAAATATATTTTTTTCAAAAATTTTGGAATCAAATTGCACTTCTTTTTCCATCTCCTTTGAAAACTAGTTTTTTTCAGTAAACACCATTTTTAAGGAGTGACGGTCACTGTATAACACAACTTTTTTTCCATGAAGGATAAAATTCTAATTTTTTCAAATTTAGATTTGTAACTATGGTATCATGAATACATGGGGTTTTGTATAGAAACAATCAGAAACATTTGCAATGCAAACAATCAGAAACATTAGTAATGCAAACTATCAGAAACATTTGTAATGCATGAGACATATACGAATACATGTATGCACGTGTGGACAATGCACAAAAGTGTGAGATGCATAGTTGGCATGTGAAGGAGTCTTAAAGCAAGAGGAGACGCAGTTCACATCTATAGTATTAAATGAAAGAGAGTAGGAGAAATAAACTATTTATGACTAGTGCAATATATTTTTTTTAGAGAACCTGTTGATTGAGAAATTCATTAGTCATTTTAAATGGAACAAAGTTTTGATGTAGAGATATTTGTAATTGAGTTATTTTAGTTTATCATATTACAATATGCAAGTGCTAATAGGAACAATAGTATTAGGTAGAAGATTGATAGGGGTAGCTAATTTGAGTATAAACTTTTGTAACATACACTTTCTAACGAGATCTATTACCACCTTCATGCATGCTGTAAGTAGATCTATTGAAGGTCCCACAATGGTGGTGTGGCCCATATTTCACTACTTTCTCATCTCTCGATGATCATGATTATAAATTTAAAATTTTAAATATAACCACTAGAATCATAGGCTAGAATCACAGGATGCTTTATCTGGTAAAATGATATATCCCAAAATCACAGGCTAGAATCACAAGATGCTTTATCTGGTAAAATGATATATCCCAAATCCAATCACACATATAAGGCAGAAGAGGAAGAATAAAAATAGACAAATTTTGCATTCAAAATGTTCCACTATCAAAACTCATTACAATATAATCAGATTCTGATCATCCAGATCGCACTAAGCGCAGGAGAGAGCATAAGTCTAATATCCTAGACTCTTCTAAGACTCTTTCAAATCTCAAACTTGGTGTCTCCTATACTCTTCTAAGACTCTTTCAAATCTCAAACTCGGTGTGTCGAAGTAGGCATCTTCGAGGTCCTTTTATAGCAAAAGACAGATTCCATCAGAGCGGAACTTTTACCTCTTCTTTACAATATTTTGAAATCCACCAATAGAAGAGTGACAAACAAAGCATCTTATCCGTAGCACCACCTAAAGGGTAAATGCATGAACATGGATAAGAACCAACAGACAGAAATTCCTGTAGCCATTATAAAAGGCGTGAACGAGGAATCTCAACAACCGTGATTAGGACTCGTGTCACGTACACGATGACTTTACACCCAAAAGTCATTATGGGGTTCTTGCTTTTGGTGAAATAGGGTAGCATCCTATTTGTCACGTCTTAACGTGGGTGACGTCACGGCATAGACAAGCCCATATGCTAGCTTCCAAAGGGAATAGGATCCATGAGTTCATCCGGTAGCTCTGTACAAGCTTTTTCCCAATCTTCTTGTGTGGCATTGAATGCGTAATCTATCTGCACCATGTAGTCATTCGAATATGCAATATCCTTTTCAACTCTGACTGCGAGCAATACTGGTCTGAGAGTGATTTCCATCACAAAGTATCCATGATAAACCAGGATATAAAAGATTAAGGAATTCTTCCATATCAGGGTTAAATCTGCCACCAACTAAGTCTGCATAATCTTCAAAGGTGTCTTGATCTATGCTGATCCTGGTCACAAAACCAAACTTAATTAGTTTCAACAAATTCATTTTACTTTTCTTGGACCAACTCATACCAAAAAGTCCTTTGAATCTGATGTGTATCATCTGTCTTCCACACCAGTATTTGATTGGAGCAAATTCCATTCCAATTTCCTTTGTGAAGTCATCCTCTTCATCTGGATCTAATATGACATGGTGAAATTGATATTCAATTTTTCTTCTCATATCTAAAATCCACTTATTCAAGAAATAAGTTTCTAATAAAGATATAATAATATCTTTTGGAAGAGAGGGTAAAATAAGAGTATTCCCCTGGCCGAAATCTGCTATATACATGGCAGCTCCATCTGGTCTGTAAAACTCACAACCTAAAAATTCAAGGTCAGTATAAATGGAACACGCCATTTCTCTGGTGAGGGAGTCTGCAAGAGGATTAAGATCACCTTTGATCCATTCAATATCAAAGTCATATCCTTGAAATTCAAAATACCATCTTGCGACTCTACCTTGTGCAATATCTTGATCTGGCCTTTTATGAAGCAAATTTCTCATTGCTTGGCTATCTGTGCGGACAGTAAAATGGACTGGTTTTAAGAAGATTTTGAACTTTTTGATTCCATTTTTTACTGCCAATATTTCTTTCTCATATATGTGGTACCTTGTCTGAGTATCAGTGAATGTTCCTGATCTGTAGCCACATATGTGTTGTATCTTCTTGTCTTCTTCCTGTATAAGTACAGCATACCATGTTTTATCAGAAGCATCAGTATATAGAAATAATGGAAAATTTTCAACAGGATTTTGTAAAGCAGGAAGAATTTGGCATTTTGCTTTTATCCGTTGAACTGCTTCTGTAGCTTCTTCAGACCATTCTTCAGTATTATCCTTGAGATGATTCTGGATAATTCTCTTATCTTCTGCTAATCCTTTATAAATGGAGATAAGTAATTGAGACAACCTAGAAATCTTTGAATTTGTTTCTTGTCTGTTAGTATATCTGGGAATTCCTGGATCCTGACAAGAATGTGAGGTTGTAACATTACCTTTCCATCCTGTAGATGCAATCCTAAGAAATCAATTTGTGTTTGGCCGATAACCATTTTTCTGGCTGTTAAACAAATTCCATGATTTCTGATAGATTTGTATAATGCATCTAAATGCTGCAAGTGGTCAGGGATGGAATCTGAAAATATAAGAATATCATCTATATAAACAACACAAAATTCTTTTAAATGCCTTAATGCCTGATCCATTCTTCTCTGGAAATATGATGGTGTAGTGCTAAGACCAAAAGGCATGACATTCCATTCATATAATCCTTGAGGGACTGAGAATGATGTTTTATACCTGTCAGATTCTTTTACCTTTACCTGCCAAAAGCGTGATTTACAATCAAAATTTGAAAATATCTTTTTATTTGCAGCTCTTCAGATTAGATCTGAACTGAAGGGAAATGGATAATTAAATGGAAGAATTATCTCATTTAATGGCCTGTAATTAATACACAATCTTTTCTTTCCCCTTATTTGCTCTGCTCTCTTATTTACTAAGAAGGCTGGACAAGAAAACAGACTTTTGCTTTCTCTGATAAAATTGCCTTCTAATAGTTCTTGCAATTGTTCATCTATTTCTTTGGTTTCTGTTGGGCTCATCAGATATGCTGGTTCATATGGGATTATAGATTTACATTCTGGTTTTATCTGTATTTCACATTCTTCGTGTTCTTGAGACCAGAATTGTAGAGGATTAGGACTGCAACAATCTTGCTCAAATAATCTTGTGATCTTATCAAAAGGATTTGTTGCTCCTTCTTTATTTTCTTTACTAGATTCTTGCCTCTTTCTCTTTTTCTGTTGGTCAAATCTATGGTTTACAATTTTTAATGTAGGAATCTCAATTTGACCATCTTCATGTTTCAAAGAAATTTTATGTTTCCAAAACTAGAGAGGCTCATACTTTGTAAAGAATAAGAATCCTAATAATACATCATCCTCTAGGTCATTGTATTCAATGAAATCTGTAATAAATGTTTTTCCCATAATTTCAATGTGAACATCTTGTGCATACCTTCCCATCTGTATTCTCTGCCCATTGATTGCATAGCTTTGTGGAAGATCTGCTTTTTCTTTCCAAAAGCATGATGGAATAGCATTTGTCTTTGCTAGTGATCTTGACGATCCTGTATCCACAAAAGTGTCCAATGGTATTTTCTTGTAACCAGAGAAACAAAGATTTATTCTAATATAATTACCATTATTTGCAAGTAATAAAGAGCAATTTCTTTCTTTTCCTATAAGAGGATTACTGCTGCTGCTTTTGCTGCTACTTCTCCTACTGCTGCTGCTATGTTCTGCTTCATCAGCTTTGAATAGTAGATCTTTGATTTCTCCCACCTCCACAGAAAGATTTATAATCTCTTTTTGTTGTGTTTTGAGTAATCTTTTAAGATCACTAACATCATTCAACAAAAGATCAAATTTTTTGAATATGCCTATTATATCATATTCTTGGAGGGAGTGTTTTGGGGTCTTGGAAGAAGATGATTCTTTTCGTTGCCATGGTGGAATTTTATATCCATGGTCAATGTCTTTAGCTTCTGTGAAAGAAGGATGTCTCTGTTTTTTCAACTGTTTTTCAACATCTTTTTTTTCTTTGTCAAGTCTTTTCATCGTTACAAGATGTTGATGTACTGCTTTCTTGCTTTCTTCCTTTGTTCCAGCTAATTTATATGGATCCTTAGATTTCTCTATTTGGATCTTTGTGTTAAGATCTGCAATAGTGGTTTTTAACAATGTAACCAAAAAATATTCATCTTCATCTGAAGTTGTCTCCGGGGAAGAAGATGATATGGATAGATTCTTCATTTTTCTTCTATCTCTGGATCTCATCATGAAAGTGGATTCTGGAACAATTTCAACTAGCTCATATAAATCTGTTAATTCATCAGTGTATGGTACAACATCCCATCCTGGATTATTTTTCTCAAAACTAGCATAAATCTTTGTACCAGGATTAAGCTTCTTGGGACAGTTAGTAGCATAATGAGGACCATTGCAAATAAAGCATTTGACCCTTTTATTTGACTGATTATCTCTCCTTTTTAATAACCAGGGAGGAGTATAAGATTTTCATTTTTGATAAGGAATTGCCTTATATGTTCTCCTTTTCCTACCATGCTTACTTCTTCTGAATGTAAATTCTCTATCATGGTAGTGTCTAGATTTTCTAGAACAATTTTTACATCTGCAGTTTTTGCCACAACCCTTTTTCTTGAATTCTCTTAACTGCTGGAAGTCTTTCAGCTGGTTGATTGGAGGAAGATTATAGAATTCCTTCAAATTAAAAGTATAATTATACTCGTCTTTATTTAACTGTAATGCCCCTAAAAGACATTGTTTTTCCAGCTTGTATCTAATCAATCTTCTAAGTGTAGGAAAACTAACATCATCGAAGTCCTGATGTTCTTTTCTGATGATATAATCCTGTGCCCAAGCTCCTAAACCACAAGGTAATGAATTTAAATAATACTGCTTTGTAGTCAGGTCATGCATCTTATTTGCAGCTACCATGTATGATTTAAACATACAGTTATAAGCATCAAATTTTTCCAAATTCTTTAACTTCATAGACTGCAATATCTTATTTGCTTCCACGGCTTGGTTAGAGATATCATCACAAAATAGCTCTGTCAATAGCCATTTGACTTCATCAAATCCAGCTTGGAAAATATCATCTTTTCCTAAATTCTTCAGATCAACCAAAATAGGATCTGGAGGTTGTGTAGGGATAGCCTTTGGTGTGGGTCCCAAATCTGGGAGATTATTCCACCAATTTCTTAATTTCCCTGTCATTAATCTAACTGCATACAAAACCTTTCCAGGTTTTGTCCATGTTCCTCGTCTTTCAAAAAGATTTTGAAGAGTATCTGTCCATGTGCATAGAGCTTCATAAGGATTAACCAGTTTGTCTATATTTAAGATATAACCACTAGATGCAGAAGGGCGCATTTGTTCTGGCTTAAGATTTTCACTTACTGGTTCCTGCATTTCTATGTCCATGGATAATTTCTTAAGATTTTCCCATGGTTCTTGTTGTTCTATTTGCTCTATTTGCTTAAAATTGGACAGTTCTAAAGAATGTAAAGAATTTTCCTCATCATCAGTATTTACTGAGGAAATGTTAGAAATAGTGTTATCACTATCAGAAAAAGAATATTCTGAATCTTTATTAGCAAAACTAGGTTCATCCATATAAACCGGTTCTTCTAGTTCTGGCTCTACTCCAACTTCTTCTAACCAATCTTTTAATGGTTCTTCTTTAGGTATTTCAATACCTTTTTCTTTACCAACTGAAGTGTGTTCTTTGGCAGATGGCAACACTATATGTAATGATTTCTTTTTAGAAGAAGAAGAAGAATGTTCTTCTTTGGATGATTTCTTTCTCTGTATGAGAACTTTCTTTTGTAATGGTACTTCTGGTTTTTTCCCTGTATTCTTCTAGGGTTCTAGTTCTTCGCTAGAACTGCTATTCTTACCAGTCTGTGTTACTCTAATCTTTTTTGTATATTTTCTGACTTTTTCTAATTTCTTAGAAATGTTTGTTAGCATAATGGTTTTTTCATAATGTTTGTTAGCATAATGGTTTTTTCATAATATCGTGAATCAACACAGTATCAAAGGATCTCAATGAAGAAAAGTTGGTTGTTCATTGTACTAAATTATGACAATGTGCAAGTATGCACTATAAACTCTAATCTCTCTCAATCAATGAAGCTAGATGATTCAAGAATTTTCTTGTTAGAACTCAACAATAGTAAAATAGAAATAAATAGAAGTATATAGCTAAAGGTGTTCAATAACATTGTAAATTTTTTGCCTCTAGATTAGGCTTTTCCTATGTAAGCATCCCTTGAGAAACGCAAATGCCAATATACTCATATCAATCAATCTAGAAGCCTAATGATTGGGCTTTCTCATATCTAAAATCTTCTATGGGTTTTCAAATTATAGATTACTCAACCTTCAATGTACTTGTGTATATCTAGGACACCACTTAACAATCAGATTTTTCTGTATCTAAAATTTATTTTTTTATAAAATTTTAGATTACATTGAATTCAATATATTCCTTGCATATATCCAAGGCACCATCTAACAAACAGGCCTTCTTATATCACAAATTTCAGATTGCTCAGCCTTTGATATACTTCTTGTGTGTATTCAGGATACCATCTAATGGTTAGGCCTTCTTGTATCTAAAAATTTCTGCATGTTTTCAAATTTCAGATTACCCAACCTTCAATATATTCCTTGTGTACACCTAACACATCATCGGACGATCAGGTCCTTGCATTTCTGATTTTTTTGGTTTGTTTCCAAAATTTCATATTTCTACTTAATAGTCTATGTTGTCTGACTAAAGCCAACATACACATCAATATGGCTATTTATAAAATATCAGATTATTGACAGAGGCCAAGCAATTTATTGTTTTAAAAAAATTGACTGTCAAAATCTGCAATCAATTGTCTTCTGATATTCTTTTGGCTTTCAATTTTCCACCATAAAAATTGACTCTCATTTCTCATTGTTGTTCTATACTACTTATAGACTATTGATCATAATAGTGGTAGATTTTATTTGTATCAATTTCTTTGATGAATAGTTCAACTCATTCCTCACACTCCACACAAAAGCCTGATTTGGCTCGGTTGCTCACCTAAGATCTACACAACAAAGACTGAAGGAAAACTGCATTTTAATCCCTGCTTGTGCAGCAAAGATGAGCATGTTCCAACAATTCATGGGACAACAGTTCACCACTAGTTGGACTCCAAGATATTCAGTCCCTATTTTGATTGTATAGTCAATGGGGGCAAGCTCAATGCTTAGATTCACAATTTGGAGAAATATTTTGAGATGCAATTGAATCCCACTTAACCACAACAAAGCACAATAGTGAAGGTTCATTTGAACAATCAAGTTGTCCCCTGGTGGCAATCTCATGTCCAACTTCTAGAGGTGAAAAACAAACTATACTTGGATAGATTTCAAGGCAACTATTTGGGCACATTTTTAGCCCCACAACTATAGAGAAGAGCTATTGGCACAATGGCTTCATCTTCACCAAACAATTAGCCAACTAGTTCAACAATAGATAGAGTAGTTAAATTGCTTGTCCATCAACTTGGATGTATAGGACATTGATGAGATACCTTCCTCATGCACTGCAATGCAACCTTGCATGCTAACCTTGGTCACTTGCACAACACTATAAAACCTAGAGGAGACCCTCGTGATTTTTGGTGACTGGGACACCATTCTTGATTGTTGCATAGTTGCTGCAACAAAAGTCGTGTTAAGAGTGTGTTGCACATATAAATATTTAATAAATTGTGTGGAATCTTGTTGAGATCTTGTTGAAGCATTATTGGCTTGTTTAAACATCTTAAATTAATTTAATAGGAAGTTAATTGCTCCATGGAGTGAATTTTCACCCGAGTTGCATTTTCTTCAAATCAAATTATTGTGTGAATAGTTTTGCATGTTTATGTTATTATTTTCCCCACATTAGGAGTGTAAAGTGTTGGCCCCATAGTTGTCGTTGCACCAAAAGATCGACTTGTTAATGCCCGAGACAACTGCCAGAGTTAACGGATCCACGGGAGGTGGTTAGTCCATGTCACGAATCCCAAGGGGAGCACTGACCATTTGCCAACAAAATCACCCTCAACATTACCCAAGGGAATTCGTACCCAGCACCTTTCGCTCTGATACCAATTGTTGGCCCCACGGTTGTCGTTGCACCAAAAGATCAACCTGTTAATGCCCGATACAACCCCCAGAGTTAACAGATCCACAGGAGGTGGTTAGTCCATATCACGAATCCCAAGGGTAGCGCTGACCATTTTCCAACATAAGGTTCTCTGAATTTTTCATTGTTTACACGTGCCATAGTAGACTGACAACCATGCTTTTATAAAAAATGTTGTTTGTGGAATTGCGAGAGTTCTTCTCATTGGAATTTGTTTGCCAATGATTAGGTGTGTAAAATATCTGCCCTGGTTTACAAATCAAGTGGCATCAGAGCAAGGCTTTCCTTGTGCTTGGTAAATTGCTAACAACCAGCCCTCTTTCAAAAACAAAGAACATGGACAACTTTGACTATGGCAATCTTACAAGTTTTTTATGGATGGCTTTTGATTTAGGCAATGGAACTTCACAACAACATGTTAATTATCTTGTACTGGAGGTTTCCCCAAACAGGCATCTTCTTTCATTCTCACTTTGAGTGGCAACTTACTTTATAGCTACGACAGAGTTGCAATTTGCCTTTCTTTACAAACCGGTGATCATCTTAGCCCCAAATCATCCATCGATAACATTGTGAAGGGTTTAGGGCACTTAATTTTTTGTTCTCCCAATTGGAAATGCACTGAGGTTGTCATCTTTAAAAGTATAACAATAAATATATATAAAACAAAGGCTTGAAACCCGTCTCGAAATTTGGCCTAAAGTCTCTAGGAGTCTAGCGATCCATCCAAGATCCTTCCGAGTATACTAATAATATATTTTATCTTTATTTATGGTAGATTTTTTACTGCTTCCTCTTAATCAAATGATTTATCTTGATTATTTAATCTTGTATTGTTAAATGGTCATAACTGTTTTTTGGACATTCTCTAAATCCCATCTCCAAACACTTGCATATTGAAAATATCTCTTGTTTCTCAAACTGCCTAGCTTCCAAATGAGATCAAGGCGTAATTAGATGTAGTTATTTTTTTTAAGTTAGGTTTGTTGTGAATTGTTATGTGGCTATGCAACCCTTTTTAGGGTCCTTTTTCCAAACAGTTCCTCTACAACTACTACCCACAAATAGAAGCATTTAGAAACAAAAATAATTGATCTTCATGACCATTACTTGCTTCCTAATTTCATATAATGTATAGTTCTGTTGAAAAATAATTAAAGTGTTACCCTTGAACCCATGTGGTGATGATCCTATCAAATTTGGATTCCCTTTTAAGAAAATAAATAAATTTTATGAATTTCATGATAGTTTTCTAAGTTCGTTTTAGCATATTTTGGTCTGTTTGAATTTATCTTTTTAATTTGTGATCCATTACTAGGCTCTTGGATTTTAAATAACATAGTGTCCCTTATTTCTTTCCAATGATTAATAAGAACGATGCTATAGAGGTTGTTGTATTTGTTTGGCTATAAATGCAATAGTTCAAAGTGTGATGACATTACTTGCAAACATGAACTAGAGACATTGTTGGTACGAACATTGTTGATTTTTTTCATATCTTGTTTAAGGTTTACTATTCTATGAAAGAAAATTTGATACTAACTATTTTGCAAAATAAATTAAACTATCACTAGTTACCTAATTACTTGAAAACAAATATTATTTACTTTTATAATACAAATATGACTCATACTAATTATTTTTCTAAAAAATAATTTTAACTTTAGAAACTAATAAATTTAGAACTCAAAAACTAACACTATTTATTTTGACAATAAATTAACTATAAAACCATGAAGATTAGTTAAATCTTCTGATGAACAAAATGGTGGTGATGCACTCATGTCTGTCCGTCCGAATTTCACCATCAATCTAAATGATAAATATGTACAGTCTGCCTTTTGCTTGTTATTAGGATTAGAGTTAAAATATTGCAATGAGAGTATAACCGCTAAACTCATTAAGACTATGATATCATACAACTAGACTCAGCTGTCCAAAATTTGAACTTATATCCGAGACTCAGCAAGACATCGGCTTAATACATAGTTAGGCAAAAATTAAAAAAAATAATAATAATATATTTTGATAACTCGAGGGTCCAATCTGATCATCAATTTGTCATGTACCCCTCAAACCAATAAATTATGACTTCATTTTAGGACTTTGGAGAGGTTTTTACAAGACTCTGCAAGTTTTTTATAGGTTTTTACAGACTCGGTCAAGCCTTAACGAGTAATCCGCAAAGACTCAACTCAACACGCAAATCGTGTCAACTCACACGGTTTTGCTTTGGATTCAAAGGTCACACTAAATTTGGGCGATTCCACACGAATTTTCTAACACAGCTAAATATTACTACAGCTTGCCCCAAATTAAACTTCAGCATATGGTGTTATTTTGGGGACCCATACCCCCCCTCTTTACCCATGCAGGTTTTGTTTTCTCAATTGAAAGCACGTTGCCAAATTACCTGGCGCCGAACCCCAGGCAAATTGAAAGCATTTACGTACCAACAACAAAAAAATACCCACCTCACGTCCGTTAAATTCTTTGTTTACCTAAAGAATTTTTTCCTTGATTTAACAGTTTCACCTCTTTGACAAAACATTTATGTAATTTAATAATTCCACTCCCTGGAACCATTTTTTATGAATGATAAGCCCAAAGGAACATTTACTTTAATTCTTTTTTACATTCATCATGTTTTTCTTGATGATACAGTTCCACCCCTTCGACAGGTTCACAACCATACGAACCAAATGCCTAATTTTTGCAGGTAGTAGTCAATATTTCATATCTCAAGAATTAACTGCATTGCAAATGTTCATGAAAGAAAAATGATGTCCACTGTGTTTTTGTGATTTGTTTTATTTTAAAATTTTATACCTCTGATATATGCTTCTATTTTAATGTCTGAAGACAAATAGCTGGGTATTTATTTTTTGGGTAAACAGAGCTGATAAAAGACATGAAAGAAGAGTTTTTACTGCTGTGCGGTTAAAACTTAAATCGAAGTCAATTTTGAAAGCTTATCATGAAAGGAAGAACCTGGAGTAGTATCCTCTGATGGTTCAGATGTGAAAACTAGGCCTGACTGACTAAGATTTACATAGCCAAGGAATCAACTTACAGACAAAATGTGATTTATTTGAATCTTCACTCTCAATAATAGTTCATGGATATGCCTCGATTACCTTTATTTGGTTATGGCAGTGGTGCTGTATGCTCACGAAGTTGATTGTTAAATTTGCATGTGTTCATATTGTCTAAAATTGCATCAAGTATTGTTTCTTGTGATCAAGAAATACTTGAATTTTACAACACAATGTCAAATAATGATTAACTGGAAAGAAATATTTCAATTTTTAGTTTATAACTCCAAAGAAGAATAGATGTTATTTATTCTTCCAATAAACACCACACAGTGCAACTATACATAATTATACATAATATTAGAATTTGTGTGTAAAGATAAGTGGATTATACATAATTTGTTTTATATTTTTTTGATAGGTTAATTGAAGGTTCTATAGGGGCCCTTGGTCAAAAGATATATGCAAAGTACAATAAGGGCTGGATAAACTGGAAAAAGGCATGAAAACATCACCATACCTAGAATATTAATATGGTCAAGACAATAACCCTGGTGAAAAGACAAAACCCAACAACAACAAAATTGACAAAAAAAATTCTACAAAATGCAGCCCCGATAAAGAGAGATTATCAACTTGCAGTATTGACTCCTTAGACTCCACCTTATGACAGGATCCAAGAAAGAGCGTGGGTAGCATGGGAGACACCACTCTTCAAAATAGTTGGTAGATGGAAATAAGAAGTAGGTGTCTATCTTATATCAGATAGACACCTACTTCTTATTTTATTTAGATCCTCTAGGGGTAATCCAGGCGCTTTAGGAGCAGGCTGTTGTATCAGAGATGACAAAGGGGGGATTGTGACAGAGAGGTCTCTTTCTCTGCCAAATGGGACCAATACAGTGGCCGAACTCAGGGCTCTAATCGATGGATTAAAACTTTGCAGGGAGTTGCATTTGAAGAATGTAAAAATCAAAGGTGATTCGATGGTGGTGGTGCAGGCTTTGAGGTCGGGTAGGATGGTGGATTGGAGGCTGCAAGCTCTGCTGAACGAGGTGTGCTCTCTCACAAGTGTTTTCAATGCTTTCTTGGTAAAACATGTCTACAGGGAAGCAAATGGGGAGGCAGTTAGGCTAGCGAATTTGGGATTGGATGGTGTTTTTGCGTCTCACATTTTCACTTAAGGAGAGAAATCTTCCTCGCAAAATTTTGGCGAAGGTTGGGATTTGTGCTGCTACGATGGATGGGGTCATAGAGCATCGACTGGATGGTGCGTTATGGGGAGACAAGAGATGGACAATTGCATTAAACACTTATTCATTCCCAGGTGATGTGTGGCTGACGATGGGTGTCCTGGGAGTAGGAAAGGGTGATGGAGTTTTAATTCAAACTACAAAGTGCCACGTTTGAAGGGAAATAAGTAGAGGATGGTGGCAGGAGATTATCATTCATTTTTTTTCCATTGCTTGTGTTGTCGATGGTTTTGGGATGGTGGCTAAGTTTGAGAGCATGATGGAGACCCCAATTTGCCTCATCTTGACACGTAAATTGTGGGATTTTTTTAGGAAAAATCATGGATAATCGCTTGCATTCTATTTTTAAGGAATGAGACCCTTTGGTGCTCGGGGCAGTTAAATTAATATTGGGCAAGGAGTTCATGGTCTCAAATGAATGGTATCGGACCAATGTTGACATTGTGTCGTGTTTTGTTGCCGCATTACTCTATCTCGAGTTGCCAAAAATAATGGTGCTCCTTACGGCGAGAAAATTGGTGATGGTGGACTTGCTAGGTGGGGTCGAGGAAGTGATCATTGTGGTGGAGCTGTGTGTATGTATATTTATGTATACGTATATACATGTATGTATATGTATATGTGTATGTATACATGTATATATATGTATATATGGATACACACACATTTTGGTTTTGTTTTGTAAGCATCCTCTTTTGAGGACAACCCTTTGTTGATGATGTTGAGTATTAGTTTGTTGTAAGTGTGTTTATTATTTTAATATCATTTTAAAACAATATTTTATTTATTTATAAATTTTGGTATAATCACTAATTTTATAATATGTTTGTGTGTGTAGGTTGAGTTGCATAATTGTTAGGGGCACACACAATCAACACAATGCAAGATAATAACTAATTCAAGGGATCGAAGTTCAGTTTCTAGTCAAGCAAAGAGAGGCAGAATGTTTCATTAATAGCATTTGCTACACATACATAAACACTTTTATATCTTTATGACACATTCATAACTATTTTCATGAATATATATTGGTGATATTTTGTAGTCTAAGAGACAATGTTGGCCTCATGTCACTGTATATGAGATTTTCATGATGTATTATGTATGTCTTCATGACCTTATCAAGATCAATATATAAATATTTTGTGCATATTCATAGCAAATGGTTTGTGCTTATTCTATCTATCTATATTACCCTTTATCTCTATCTCTCTTTATCACTATCTCTCTCACATATATATGATGTGCATGAATGTTGAATGGCATACATGTAATGAACCCATACTAGTTCTAACTCTATTTATCCTATCAACAAATAAAGATTCAACATTGGTCTTCTAGATTTACATACATCTTAAGAATTTACTACCATAATCCATAAGACAAAGCAACAATAACCCATATGGGTGTTTAGGTTCTTTAGATTTCTACTTAGTCAATCAACACCACTAAGAGGCTAGTGGAGTAGCATAGTTCTTTACTATTTTTGGAATGGCCTCATCTAATGCACCGATAGTTGATAATTCTCTAGCAAGGCAGGGAGGTTTAAGTTTAAAGTGGAGAGTGTAAACATTATGCCAGAAGGCACCTCATCTTCAAATCATCATCATGGTTAATACAATCTAAGAAAAATGATCTTGGTTTGGTGAATGTTGTTGAAGGCCTACAAAAGGGAATGATGGAGGGAAAACCATGAAGATTAGTTAAATTTTCAAGTCTTAATTTTCTATATTATTTGAAATAAAGGTTCTTGAAAATTGAACATCATTTTGACCATGAAGATTAGTTTGAATGACATAAGTTGAGCTTTCAAAATGATGATGTTCAATTTTCAAGAACCTAGAGGATGATGTATTATTAGGATTCTTATTCTTTACAAAGTATGAGCCTCTCCAGTTTTGGAAACATAAAATCTCTTTGAAACAAGAAGATGGTCAAATTGAGATTCCTACATTAAAAATTGTAAACCATAGATTTGACCAACAGAAAAAGAGAAAGAGGCAAGAATCTAGTAAAGAAAATAAAGAAGGAGCAACAAATCCTTTTGATAAGATCACAAGATTATTTGAGCAAGATTGTTGCAGTCCTAATCCTCTACAATTCTGGTCTCAAGAACACGAAGAATGTGAAATACAGATAAAACCAGAATGTAAATCTATAATCCCATATGAACTAGCATATCTGATGAGCCCAACATAAACCAAAGAAATATATGAACAATTGCAAGAACTATTAGAAGGCAATTTTATCAGAGAAAGCAAAAGTCTGTTTTCTTGTCCAGCCTTCTTAGTAAATAAGAGAGTAGAGCAAATAAGGGGAAAGAAAAGATTGTGTATTAATTACAGGCCATTAAATGAGATAATTCTTCCATTTAATTATCCATTTCCCTTCAGTTCAGATCTAATCCGAAGAGCTGCAAATAAAAAGATATTTTCAAAATTTGATTGTAAATCAGGCTTTTGGCAGGTAAAGGTAAAAGAATCTGATAGGTATTAAACAACATTCTCAGTCCCTCAAGGATTACATGAATGGATTGTCATGCCTTTTGGTCTTAGCACTGCACCAGCATATTTCCAGAGAAGAATGGATCAGGCATTAATGCATTTAAAAGAATTTTGTGCTGTTTATATAGATGATATTCTTATATTTTCAGATTCCATCCCTGACCACTTGCAGCATTTAGATGCATTATACAAATCTATCAGAAATCATGGAATTTGTTTAACAGCCAGAAAAATGGTTATCGGCCAAACACAAATTGATTTCTTAGGATTGCATCTACAGGATGGAAAGGTAATGTTACAACCTCACATTCTTGTCAGGATCCAGGAATTCCCAGATATACTAACAGACAAGAAACAAATTCAGAGATTTCTAGGTTGTCTTAATTACTTATCTCCATTTTATAAAGGATTAGCAGAAGATAGGAGAATTATCCAGAATCATCTCAAGGATAATACTGAAGAATGGTCTGAAGAAGCTACAGAAGCAGTTCAACGGATAAAAGCAAAATGTCAAATTCTTCCTACTTTACAAAATCCTGTTGAAAATTTTCCATTATTTCTATATACTGATGCTTCTGATAAAACATGGTCTGTTGTACTGATGCTTCGTGTGCGGAAAGCTGAAGTCAGATTGCAGAACATGGAAATCACTCTCTGACCAGCATTGCTCGCAGTCAGATTTGAAAAGGATATTGCATATTCGAATGACTACATGGTGCAGATAGATTACACATTCAATGCCACACAAGAAGATTGGGAAAAAGCTTGTACAGAGCTACCGGATGAACTCATGGATCCTATTCCCTTTGGAAGCTAGCATATGGGCTTGTCTATGCCGTGACGTCACCCACGTTAAGACGTGAAAAATAGGATGCTACCCTATTTCACAAAAAGAAAGAACCCCATAATGACTTTTGGGTGTAAAGTCATCGTGTACGTGACACGAGTCCTAATCACGGTTGTTGAGATTCCTCGTTCACGCCTTTTATAATGGCTACAGGAATTTCTGTTTGTTGGTTCTTATCCATGTTCATGCATTTACCCTTTAGGCGGTGCTACGGATAAGATGCTTTGTTTGTCACTCTTCTATTGGCGGATTTAAAATATTGTAAAGAAGAGGTAAAAGTTCTGCTCCGATGGAATCAGTCTTTTTCTATAAAAGGACCTCGGAGACGCCTACTTCGACACACCGAGTTTGAGATTTGAAAGAGTCTTAGAAGAGTATAGGAGACACCAAGTTTGAGATTTGAAAGAGTCTTAGAAGAGTCTAGGATATCAGACTTATGCTCTCTCCTGCGCTTAGTGCGATCTGGATGATCAGAATCTGATTATATTGTAATGAGTTTTGATAGTGGAAGAAGTTTTGAATGCAAAATTTGTCTATTTTTATTCTTCCTCTTCTGCCTTATATGTGTGATTGGATTTGGGATATATCATTTTACCAGATAAAGCATCCTGTGATTCTAGCCTGTGATTCTAGTGGTTTTAATTCTAGCGTGTGATTCTAGTGGTTATATTTAAAATTGGTATCAGAGCCTAGTTAATATGCTAGAAAATTTTGAACTTGAGCAACAAGTTATAGATACATTCAGAGAACCTTATTGTAATTCTGGATTTAGTTTATTTGTTAAGATTGCAGTCATCGTGGTTATTTTTATTTTGGTTGTCATTTGGGTCTTAGAAAAGGCATTGCCTCATTGAGTTGAGTAAAATCCTCTGTAAACCACTGGAGCTAGTACAACTGAACGAGGAGCTATCACCAGTAGCTGTGGACCCGCAGTAAGGCCGTAAATCCTGCTTTAGCTGAAGGACAAGCGTCAGGGTGTGCTGTAAGTCAGAAATTGTAGCAGTGAACGGATTCAAAGCTTCCAAGTAAGTTTATTCCTCCATTATGGTGAGTCAGCACTCAATGAATGCAAGTAGTTCTCTTTCTAGTGTTATCCATAATTACTTCCAAGATAAAGATGAGTTGATAGATGACAAGGGTAATTTTAAGTTTCCAGAAGTGAAGATCTCTAATATATATTCTGAAAAGGGCATAAAGGCTAACATGATGCATTCTGTCAGACAATCAGAAATTAATCTTAGAGTCTCTGGAGTTGGTATATGTCCAGTCTATTTGCCATTTTTATTATCTGAAGATGTCAAAAGATGGAAGGAAAAAGGATATTTTCATGTCCACTTCTCATTAGTAGATATAATCCTTCATCCACATTTTAACTTTGATATTGGAGCTGAATATTTTGCTACTCTTATAGACACTCGGTGTACTATTTGGGATCAAGCGGTAATAGCACAGTTTAAAGGAATATTAGTTAAATCTTCTGATGAACAAAATGGTGGTGATGCACTCATGTCCGTCCGTCCGAATTTCACCATCAATCTAAATGATAAATATGTATAGTCTGCCTTTTGCTTGTTATTACAAGTTAAGGGTATAGTTTTGCAACCTGATTCTGTTTATGCGACTGTAGGTGGTCGTTGTGTATATAGGTTACTTAACACTGTTTTCCCTCCTTCTAGATTTCCAGCAGGTGTAAGTTATACAGAAGCCAATGCTAATGTATACTCTCATGGAAGACATATTGATTCAACAAGTTTTTATATAGGATTCCCTGTAATAGAACAACAGATCCAAAAATCTCAACCTTCATTCCAAAATCTTCCAATATCTTCTACTGGCCGTTTCACAGGAAAGCCTAAAATGCAAAGTAGACGATTAGCCAGCATTGATCTTCAAAGTCTCCCTGAGCAACAACCTCTGTTTGTTCAACCTGAGACTTCAACCTCTTATTCTGCACCTCGCTTATCAAAATCCTACTCTATGTCAAGAAATTTCCCTACAACATCCAACAAGCCATTTGTTGATCATAATCCTGAAGAGTCCATAGAATCATCTCAGTATCCCAGATACAGACATATTCCATCTGCACATTCCTTAGATAATCCTGAGTTAATAGATAAATTAGCCAGACAAGTCAGTCAAAGATTGGCATTAACTTCAAAAGATGAATCTCAGGCAGATAAAAAAGGAAAAGGAATTAAGCTAACAACGATGGGAGAAAAAGGATGTATGCTTAGAGAAAAACCTTCTAAAGCTCATCTTCCTCGAGCAGGATCTGAGAAAAAACATAAATACAAAATGGAACTCAATAAGCAGGAACAGGAGATAATTAGTATAGAACCAGGTCAGTGGCCTCCATCAGATCAATACACAATTATCACTCCTGATAAAAATCAATGGGGCAAATATGAATCCAGAGTTCATACAGATTTGGGGAAAAAATAGAAGAGTTCAGAAGCACAAAGAAATTGGGTTTCTCAATGGTTAGCTTCTGCCCAAGAAAATATTGATGACATAGCTGTAGATGTCAAACATGCTGTAGATATTACTGTAAATACTATAGATAAGATTGATATTATTTCTGAAGATCAACAAAACAATTTCTCTGTAATGAAAAATGTAGAGCAATTTTGTGGTACATTGTCAAATGAGCTCGCCAGCGTAAGTTATGATGTTACTCAAACACATTCAAGTATGAAAAAGATTATCTCAGTACAAGAACATCAAGATAACTATCTGACGCATATATATGGTAATCAACAAAATAATGAGACAGCAAGAAAAGATGATGCTGATGAAAAAACCATTATGCTAACAAACATTTCTAAGAAATTAGAAAAAGTCAGAAAATATACAAAAAAGATTAGAGTAACACAGACTGGTAAGAATAGCAGTTCTAGCGAAGAACTAGAACCCCAGAAGAATACAGAAAAAAAACCAGAAGTACCATTACAAAAGAAAGTTCTCATACAGAGAAAGAAATCATCCAAAGAAGAACATTCTTCTTCTTCTTCTAAAAAGAAATCATTACATATAGTGTTGCCAGCTGCCAAAGAACACACTTCAGTTGGTAAAGAAAAAGGTATTGAAATACCTAAAGAAGAACCATTAAAAGATTGGTTAGAAGAAGTTGGAGTAGACCCAGAACTAGAAGAACCAGTTTATATGGATGAACCTGGTTTTGCTAATAAAGATTCAGAATATTCTTTTTCTGATAGTGATAACACTATTTCTAACATTTCCTCAGTAAATACTGATGATGAGGAAAATTCTTTACATTCTTTAGAACTGTCCAATTTTAAGCAAATAGAGCAAATAGAACAACAAGAACCATGGGAAAATCTTAAGAAATTATCCATGGACATAGAAATGCAGGAACTAGTAAGTGAAAATCTTAAGCTAGAACAAATGCGCCCTTATGCATCTAGTGGTTATATCTTAAATATAGACAAACTGGTTAATCCTTATGAAGCTCTATGCACATGGACAGATACTCTTCAAAATCTTTTTGAAAGAGGAGGAATATGGACAGAACCTGGAAAGGTTTTGTATGTAGTTAGATTAATGACAGGGAAATTAAGAAATTGGTGGAATAATCTCCCAGATTTGGGACCCACACCAAAGGCTATCCCTACACAACCTACAGATCCTATTTTGGTTGATCTGAAGAATTTAGGAAAAGATGATATTTTCCAAGCTGGATTTGATGAATTCAAATGGCTATTGACAGAGCTATTTTGTGATGATATCTCTAACCAAGCCATGGAAGCAAATAAGATATTGCAGTCTATGAAGTTAAAGAATTTGGCAAAATTTGATGCTTATAACTGTATGTTTGAATCATACATTGTAGCTGCAAATAAGATGCATGACCTGACTACAAAGCAGTATTATTTAAATTCATTACCTTGTGGTTTAGGAGCTTGGGCATAGGATTATATCATCAGAAAAGAACATCAGGACTTGGATGATGTTAGTTTTCCTACACTTAGAAGATTGATCAGATACAAGCTGGAAAAACAATGTCTTTTAGGGGCATCATAGTTGAATAAAGATGAGTATAATTATACTTGTAATTTGAAGGAATTTTGTAATCTTCCTCCAATCAACCAGCTGAAAGACTTCCAGCAGTTAAGATAATTCAAGAAAAAGGGTTGTGGCAAAAATTGGAGATGTAAAAATTGTTCTAGAAAATCTATACACTACCATGATGGAGAATTTACATTCAGAAGAAGTAAGCATGGTAGGCAAAGGAGAACATATAAGGAAATTCCTTATCAAAAAAGAAAATCTTATACTCCTCCCTGGTTATTAAAAAGGAGAGATAATCAGTCAAATAAAAGGGTCAAATGCTTTATTTGCAATGGTCCTCATTATGCTACTAACTGTCCCAAGAAGCTTAATCCTGGTACAAAGATTTATGCTAGTTTTGAGAAAGATAATCCAGGATGGGATGTTGTACCATACACTGATGAATTAACAGATTTATATGAGCTAGTTGAAATTGTTCCAGAATCCACTTTCATGATGAGATCCAGAGATAGAAGAAAAATGAAGAATCTATCCATATCATCTTCTTCCCCGGAGACAACTTCAGATGAAGATGAAGATTTTTTGGTTACATTGTTAAAAACCACTCTTGCAGATCTTAACACAAAGATCCAAATAGAGAAATCTAAGGATCCATATAAATTAGCAGGAACAAAGGAAGAAAGAAAGAAAGCAGTACATCAACATCTTGCAACGATGAAAAGACTTGACAAAGAAAAAAAAGATGTTGAAAAATAGTTGAAAAAATAGAGACATCCTTCTTTCACAGAAGCTAAAGACATTGACCATGGATAGAAAATTCCACCATGGCAATGAAAAGAATCATCTTCTTCCAAGACCCCAAAACACTCCCTCCAAGAATATGATATAATAGGCATATTCAAAAAATTTGATCTTTTGTTGAATGATGTTAGTGATCTTAAAAGATTACTCAAAACTCACCAAAAAGAGATTAGAAATCTTTCTGCGGAGGTGGGAGAAATCAAAGATCTACTGTTCAAAGCTGATGAAGCAGAACATAGCAGCAGCAGTAGGAGAAGCAGCAGCAAAAGTAGCAGCAGTAATCCTCTTATAGGAAAAGAAAGAAATTGCTCTTTATTACTTGCAAATAATGGAAATTATATCAGAATAAATCTTTGTTTCTCTGGTTACAAGAAAATACCATTGGATGCTTTTGTGGATACAGGATCGTCAAGATCACTAGCAAAGACAAATGCTATTCCATCATGCTTTTGGAAAGAAAAAGCAGATCTTCCACAAAGCTATGCAATCAATGGGCAGAGAATACAGATGGGCAGGTATGCACAAGATGTTCACATTGAAATTATGGGAAAAACATTTATTACAGATTTCATTGAATACAATGACCTAGAGGATGATGTATTATTAGGATTCTTATTCCCTTTTGTAGGCCTTCAACAATATTCACCAAACCAAGATCATTTTTCTTAGATTGTATTAACCATGATGATGATTTGAAGATGAGGTGCCTTCTGGCATAATGTTTACACTCTCCACTTTAAACTTAAACTTCCCTGCCTTGCTAGAGAATTATCAACTATCGGTGCATTAGATGAGGCCATTCCAAAAATAGTAAAGAACTATGCTACTCCACTAGCCTCTTAGTGGTGTTGATTGACTAAGTAGAAATCTAAAGAATCCAAAATAAGTTGAGCTTTCAAAATGATGTTCAATTTTCAAGAACCTTTATTTCAAATAATATAGAAAATAACCATTGACCATTGATTTGCCTCTAATTTAGAGAGACTCGGTCCCCACTTGAAAAGTGATTTGTAAACAAACATAGCAGCTGATATATTTGCCTTTACCTCAACATTTGTTCTTGATCCCAGGAAATTAAGTTGATCAAATAAGAGATTCTAATTGATCCTAGATAAACACAAACTACCCTTAGTTTAATGAGATTATCTTTTAAGGCCTTATCATTCAATTTGAAAAAATCCATAAGGGATGATTCATCTGATATTATTCCTAACCAAATTCTCATATTGAAAACCCATAGCCCCTTAAATGGGAATAATAATAGACTCTTTGTGAGTGTCAATTTCTTATACTACTAACCTTCCACAAATGCTATATAGAAACATTTTAGTTAATGTTATAATTATCTAGAATAACATGAATCAATCAAAACTATTTATTTATTTAAACACAAATTTATAAAGATTTAATAATGTTTTGAAACAATTATTGTAAACTTCAATACAAATAAAAAACTTGAGTTTTAAAATCATGCATTCCCTTAATTCTTGTGATATTCAATCATATATGTTTTTAAATGTGTTAAATACATTTTATAATTCATTTCTAGATCAAAACATTACATTTTTTTATGTTGTGGACTGCCCAAACTTGTCAAGCACCTTCAAACAAAATGTATTTCTTCAAATGAAGGTGCCTTCATTCAAAGATAGTGTAGTGAACACCTTTGAATAAAGGGTCACCTTTGTTTGAAGGTGGTTTTTTATTGTTTTAAAAAAAATGCCTTCGTTTGAAGGATACCTTTGAACGAAGGTCTTATTTTAATGTAAAAAAATAATCAAAAGAGAAATGACAACTCGCAATTTCACTTTCACAATATAGATTACACCACAACATATAATGGAGCTCTCTTCGCTTTCATCTCATTGACTTTAACATTACTTTCATGAGTCTTCAAGCACTCATTTGCACTATAAATATGCCACAAGCAAAATTGATTTTATTTGAAAGTTTCACTTTTGGAAGAATATTAGAATTATTCAATTTTAGAAAATAGAGGAATATTATTAAATAAAGCAAACAAATAGAATTTTTTTATTTAATAAAGGAGATGTGATAATCAAATAAAACTATATGATATAGTTTATTTAATTAAGAGGAAATAAATGAATAATTAAATAAATCAAACTATTGAAGTTGTTTATATAATTAGAAGAATATGATTAGAATAGAATAATGAACTAATTAAATAAATAATTTTATTTATTTAATAGTAGATGAGTTAAAGGTTAATTAATCAAATAAATATATTTTTTTTAATTGGATTTATCTAGACCATTTTTAGGTGTATACATCCCTAAACAAGATGCTCAAACTCCCGAAAGAGATTTGGATTTTGTTGATAATAGAATTCATACAAATTGGGATTATTTCTTGATGCACGTCTATAGAAGTTGAAAATAAATCTTTGTCTAAATTCATATAGCGTTGAGAGACGCTTTTGATGATCTTTTGGACTAATCTTCTTGATCTTTGGTTTTCAGATCTTGATCTTTTGTGAAATCATTGGGAACTCATGTGTGGGATTCAATTGTTATCTTTGCTTAATGACTTCGTTTTACCACAAACACACTCTTGATTAGGTTTCAAGCTAAATGTCCAATTTCCTAACTTATTTTCATCCCAAAAAGTATTATGTGGAATTTCAAGGAATTCAAGACAATGATTGCCTAATGTTGACCTTGGAGGAGCAAATTAAGATAAAAACCCAATCACGTAGAAACCTCTAAGGACAATCCCTAGGGTAAGCACTAGCTTTTGGATTTTTTCAAAGGTATTTTCCCTTCCTAAGGGGTTTGAAATCTAATTTTCATGTTGAATGTTTGTTTTCCAATGTTTTTGAGCAAGAAAGCGTTTTGATTCAAGAACATGTACAACCCTATGGATGCGAAAGACTGTACTTGTTGAGTTCCCACTTGGATGAATTTAGCTACGCTTACTCTTAGCAAATGATTAGATGCTTGACCCCACTGGCTCCCCTCCATAGCACTCACTTATATGGGGTATCCAAGCATCAACACCCATGAAACTCCCATGGCATGCTTCTCATTTCTACTAAGAGTCGTACAAACATGGGATGACTTCATAATGACCATTCTTGCACCAACAAGTAGATTAAGGATTTTGGATTTTTCTATGATATCCTGTCTCCTATACTGGTAATATGATATATCCCTCCAAGAATATGATATAATAGGCATATTCAAAAAATTTGATCTTTTGTTGAATGATGTTAGTGATCTTAAAAGATTACTCAAAACACAACACAAAGAGATTAGAAATCTTTCTGCGGAGGTGGGAGAAATCAAAGATCTACTGTTCAAAGCTGATGAAGCAGAACATAGCAGCAGCAGTAGGAAAAGCAGCAGCAAAAGCAACAGCAGTAATCCTCTTATAGGAAAAGAAAGAAATTGCTCTTTATTACTTGCAAATAATGGTAATTATATCAGAATAAATCTTTGTTTCTCTGGTTACAAGAAAATACCATTGGACGCTTTTGTGGATACAGGATCGTCAAGATCACTAGCAAAGACAAATGCTATTCCATCATGCTTTTGGAAAGAAAAAACAGATCTTCCACAAAGCTATGCAATCAATGGGCAGAGAATACAGATGGGCAGGTATGCACAAGATGTTCACATTGAAATTATGGGAAAAACATTTATTACAGATTTCATTGAATACAATGACCTAGAGGATGATGTATTATTAGGATTCTTATTCTTTACAAAGTATGAGCCTCTCCAGTTTTGGAAACATAAAATCTCTTTGAAACATGAAGATGGTCAAATTAAGATTCCTACATTAAAAATTGTAAACCATAGATTTGACCAACAGAAAAAGAGAAAGAGGCAAGAATCTAGTAAAGAAAATAAAGAAGGAGCAACAAATCCTTTTGATAAGATCACAAGATTATTTGAGCAAGATTGTTGCAGTCCTAATCCTCTACAATTCTGGTCTCAAGAACACGAAGAATGTGAAATACAGATAAAACCAGAATGTAAATCTATAATCCCATATGAACCAGCATATCTGATGAGCCCAACATAAACCAAAGAAATAGATTAACAATTGCAAGAACTATTAGAAGGCAATTTTATCAGAGAAAGCAAAAGTCTATTTTCTTGCCCAGCCTTCTTAGTAAATAAGAGAGCAGAGCAAATAAGGGGAAAGAAAGATTGTGTATTAATTACAGGCCATTAAATGAGATAATTCTTCCATTTAATTATCCATTTCCCTTCAGTTCAGATCTAATCCGAAGAGCTGCAAATAAAAAGATATTTTCAAAATTTGATTGTAAATCAGGCTTTTGGCAGGTAAAGGAAAAAGAATCTGACAGGTATAAAACAGTATTCTCAGTCCCTCAAGGATTATATGAATGGAATGTCATGCCTTTTGGTCTTAGCACTGCACCAGCATATTTCCTGAGAAGAATGGATCAGGAATTAAGGCATTTAAAAGAATTTTGTGCTGTTTATATAGATGATATTCTTATATTTTCAGATTCCATCCCTGACCACTTGCAGCATTTAGATGCATTATACAAATCTATCAGAAATCATGGAATTTGTTTAACAGCCAGAAAAATGGTTATCGGCCAAACACAAATTGATTTCTTAAGATTGCATCTACAGGATGGAAAGGTAATGTTACAACCTCACATTCTTGTCAGGATCCAGGAATTCCCAGATATACTAACAGACAAGAAACAAATTCAGAGATTTCTAGGTTGTCTCAATTACTTATCTCCATTTTATAAAGGATTAGCAGAAGATAGGAGAATTATCCAGAATCATCTCAAGGATAATACTGAAGAATGGTCTGAAGAAGCTACAGAAGCAGTTCAACGGATAAAAGCAAAATGCCAAATTCTTCCTGCTTTACAAAATCCTGTTGAAAATTTTCCATTATTTCTATATACTGATGCTTCTGATAAAACATGGTTTGTTGTACTTATACAGGAAGAAGACAAGAAGATACAACACATATGTGGCTACAGATCAGGAACATTCACTGATACTCAGACAAGGTACCACATATATGAGAAAGAAATATTGGCAGTAAAAAATGGAATCAAAAAGTTCAAAATCTTCTTAAAACCAGTCCATTTTACTGTCCGCACGGACAGCCAAGCAATGAGAAATTTGCTTCATAAAAGGCCAGATCAAGATATTGCACAAGGTAGAGTCGCAAGATGGTATTTTGAATTTGAAGGATATGACTTTGATATTGAATGGATCAAAGGTGATCTTAATCCTCTTGCAGACTCCCTCACCAGAGAAATGGTGTGTTCCATTTATACTGACCTTGAATTTTTAGGTTGTGAGTTTTACAGACCAGATGGAGCTGCCATGTATATAGCAGATTTCGGCCAGGGGAATCCTCTTATTTTACCCTCTCTTCCAAAAGATATTATTATATCTTTATTAGAAACTTATTTCTTGAATAAGTGGCTTTTAGATATGAGAAGAAAATTTGAATATCAATTTCACCATGTCATATTAGATCCAGATGAAGAGGATGACTTCACAAAGGAAATTGGAATGGAATTTGCTCCAATCAAATACTGGTGTGGAAGACAGATGATACACATCAGATTCAAAGGACTTTTTGGTATGAGTTGGTCCAAGAAAAGTAAAATGAATTTGTTGAAACTAATTAAGTTTGGTTTTGTGACCAGGATCAGCATAGATCAAGACACCTTTGAAGATTATGCAGACTTAGTTGGTGGCAGATTTAACCTTGATATAGAAGAATTCCTTAATCTTTTATATCCTGGTTTATCATGGATACTTTGTGATGGTCTTATAGATTATCTTCAAACTTATGCTCATAATGGATACTGGTACCCAAGGATTGAATATTATCCTTTGGAGCATAATTGGAAAGCTGAAGTCAGATTGCAGAACATGGAAATCACTCTCAGACCAGCATTGCTCGCAGTCAGAGTTGAAAAGAATATTGCATATTCGAATGACTACATGGTGCAGATAGATTACGCATTCAATGCCACACAAGAAGATTGGGAAAAAGCTTGTACAGAGCTACCGGATGAACTCATGGATCCTATTCCCTTTGGAAGCTAGCATATGGGCTTGTCTATGCCGTGACGTCACCCACGTTAAGACGTGACAAATAGGATGCTACCCTATTTCACAAAAAGCAAGAACCCCATAATGACTTTTGGGTGTAAAGTCATCGTGTATGTGACACGAGTCCTAATCACGGTTGTTGAGATTCCTCGTTCACGCCTTTTATAATGGCTATAGGAATTTCTGTCTGTTGGTTCTTATCCATGTTCATGCATTTACCCTTTACGCGGTGCTACGGATAAGATGCTTTGTTTGTCACTCTTCTATTGGCGGATTTCAAAATTTTGTAAAGAAGAGGTAAAAGTTCCGCTCCGATGGAATCAGTCTTTTGCTATAAAAGGACCTCGGAGACGCCTACTTCGATATACCGAGTTTGAGATTTGAAAGACTCTTAGAAGAGTCTAGGATATCAGACTTATGCTCTCTCCTGCGCTTAGTGTGATCTGGATGATCAGAATCTGATTATATTGTAATAAGTTTTGATAGTGGAACAAGTTTTGAATGCAAAATTTGTCTATTTTTATTCTTCCTCTTCTGCCTTATATGTGTGATTGGATTTGGGATATATCATTTTACCAGATAGAGCATCTTGTGATTCTAGTGTGATTCTAGTGGTTATATTTAAAATTGGTATCAGAGCCTAGTTAATATGCCAGAAAATTTTGAACTTGAGCAACAAGTTATAGATACATTCAGAGAACCTTATTGTAATTCTGGATTTAGCTTATTTGTTAAGATTGCAGTCATCATGGTTATTTTTATTTTGGTTGTCATTTGGGTCTTAGAAAAGGCATTGCCTCATTGAGTTGAGTAAAATCCTCTGTAAACCTCTGGAGCTAGTACAACTGAACGAGGAGCTATCACCAGTAGCTGTGGACCCGCAGTAAGGTCGTAAATCCCGCTTTAGCTGAAGGACAGGCATCAAGGTGTGCTGTAAGTCAGAACTTGTAGCAGTGAACGGATTCAAAGCTTCCAAGTAAGTTTATTCCTCCATTATGGTGAGTCAGCGCTCAATGAATGCAAGTAGTTCTCTTTCTAGTGTTATCCATAATTACTTCCAAGATAAAGATGAGTTGATAGATGACAAGGGTAATTTTAAGTTTCCAGAAGTGAAGATCTCTGATTTATATCCTGAAAAGGGCATAAAGGCTAAAATGATGCATTCTGTCAGACAATCAGAAATTAATCTTAAAGTCTCTGGAGTTGGTATATGTCCAGTCTATTTGCCATTTTTATTATCTGAAGATGTCAAAAGATGGAAGGAAAAAGGATATTTTCATGTCCACTTCTCATTAGTAGATATAATTCTTCATCCACATTTTAACTTTGATATTGAGCTGAATATTTTGCTACTCTTATAGACACTCGGTGTACTATTTGGGATCAAGCGGTAATAGCACAGTTTAAAGGAAGATTAGTTAAATCTTCTGATGAACAAAATGGTGGTGATGCACTCATGTCTGTCCGTCCGAATTTCACCATCAATCTAAATGATAAATATGTACAGTCTGCCTTTTGCTTGTTATTACAAGTTAAGGGTATAGTTTTACAACCTGATTCTGTTTATGCGACTGTAGGTGGTTGTTGTGTATATAGGTTACTTAACACTATTTTCCCTCCTTCTAGATTTCCAGCAGGTGTAAGTTATACAGAAGCCAATGCTAATGTAGACTCTCATGGAAGACATATTGATTCAACAGGTTTTGATATAGGATTCCATGTAATAGAACAACAGATCCAAAAATCTCAACCTTCATTCCAAAATCTTCCAATATCTTCTACTGGCCGTTTCACAGGAAAGCCTAAAATGCAAAGTAGACGATTAGCCAGCATTGATCTTCAAAGTCTCCCTGAGCAACAACCTCTATTTGTTCAACCTGAGACTTCAACCTCTTATTCTGCACCTCACTTATCAAAATCCTACTCTATGTCAAGAAATTTCCCTACAACATTCAACAAGCCATTTGTTGATTATAATCCTGAAGAGTCCATAGAATCATCTCAGTATCCCAGATACAGACATATTCCATCTGCACATTCCTTAGATAATCCTGAGTTAATAGATAAATTAGCCAGACAAGTCAGTCAAAGATTGGCATTAACTTCAAAAGATGAATCTCAAGCAGATAAAAAAGGAAAAGGAATTAAGCTAACAAAGATGGGAGAAAAAGGATGTATGCTTAGAGAAAAACCTTCTAAAGCTCATCTTCCTCGAGCAGGATCTGAGAAAAAACATAAATACAAAATGGAACTCAATAAGCAGGAACAGGAGATAATTAGTATAGAACCAGGTCGGTGGCCTCCATCAGATCAATACACAATTATCACTCCTGATAAAAATCAATGGGGAAAATATGAATCAAGAGTTCATACAGATTTGGGGAAAAAACAGAAGAGTTCAGAAGCACAAAGAAATTGGGTTTCTTAATGGTTAGCTTCTGCCCAAGAAAATATTGATGACATAGCTGTAGATGTCAAACATGCTGTAGATATTACTGTAAATACTATAGATAAGATTGATATTATTTCTGAAGATCAACAACAAAATTTCTCTGTAATGAAAAATGTAGAGCAATTTTGTGGTACATTGTCAAATGAACTTGCCAGCGTAAGTTATGATGTTACTCAAACACATTCAAGTGTGAAAAAGGTTATCTTAGTACAAGAACATCAAGATAACTATCTGACGCATATATATGGTAATCAGCAAAATAATGAGATAGCAAGAAAAGATGATGCTGATGAAAAAACCATTATGCTAACAAACATTTCTAAGAAATTAGAAAAAGTCAGAAAATATACAAAAAATATTAGAGTAACATAGACTGGTAAGAATAGCAGTTCTAGCGAAGAACTAGAACCCCAAAAGAATACAGGGAAAAAACCAGAAGTACCATTACAAAAGAAAGTTCTCATACAGAGAAAGAAATCATCCAAAGAAGAACATTCTTCTTCTTCTTCTAAAAAGAAATCATTACATATAGTGTTGCCAGCTGCCAAAGAACACACTTCAGTTGGTAAAGAAAAAGGTATTGAAATACCTAAAGAAGAACCATTAAAAGATTGGTTAGAAGAAGTTGGAGTAGAGCCAGAACTAGAAGAACCAGTTTATATGGATGAACCTGGTTTTGCTAATAAAGATTCAGAATATTCTTTTTCTGATAGTGATAACACTATTTCTAACATTTCCTTAGTAAATACTGATGATGAGGAAAATTCTTTACATTCTTTAGAACTGTCCAATTTTAAGCAAATAGAGCAAATAGAACAACAAGAACCATGGGAAAATCTTAAGAAATTATCCATGGACATAGAAATGCAGGAACCAGTAAGTGAAAATCTTAAGCCAGAACAAATGCGCCCTTATGCATCTAGTGGTTATATCTTAAATATAGACAAACTGGTTAATCCTTATGAAGCTCTATGCACATGGACAGATACTCTTCAAAATCTTTTTGAAAGAGGAGGAATATGGACAGAACCTGGAAAGGTTTTGTATGCAGTTAGATTAATGATAGGGAAATTAAGAAATTGGTGGAATAATCTCCCAGATTTGGGACCCACACCAAAGGCTATCCCTACACAACCTACAGATCCTATTTTGGTTGATCTGAAGAATTTAGGAAAAGATGATATTTTCCAAGCTGGATTTGATGAATTCGAATGGCTATTGACAGAGCTATTTTGTGATGATATCTCTAACCAAGCCATGGAAGCAAATAAGATATTGCAGTCTATGAAGTTAAAGAATTTGGCAAAATTTGATGCTTATAACTATATGTTTGAATCATACATGGTAGCTGCAAATAAGATGCATGACCTGACTACAAAGCAGTATTATTTAAATTCATTACCTTGTGGTTTAGGAGCTTGGGCACAGGATTATATCATCAGAAAAGAACATCAGGACTTGGATGATGTTAGTTTTCCTACACTTAGAAGATTGATCAGATACAAGCTAGAAAAACAATGTCTTTTAGGGGCATTACAGTTGAATCAAGATTTTTTGAATATGCTTTATATCATATTTTTTGAATATGCCTTTACAATTTTAAATATAACCGCTAGAATCACAGGCTAGAATGACAGGATACTTTATCTGGTAAAATGATATATCCCAAATCCAATCACACATATAAGGCAGAAGAGGAAGAATAAAAATAGACAAATTTTGCATTCAAAACTTGTTCCACTATCAAAACTCATTACAATATAATCAGATTCTGATCATCCAGATCGCACTAAGCGCAGGAGAGAGCATAAGTTTGATATCCTAGACTCTTCTAAGAATCTTTGAAATCTCAAACTTGGTGTCTCCTATACTCTTCTAAGACTCTTTCAAATCTCAAACTCGGTGTGTCGAAGTAGGCGTCTCCGAGGTCCTTTTATAGCAAAAGACTGATTCCATCGGAGCGGAACTTTTACCTCTTCTTTACAATATTTTGAAATCCGCCAATAGAAGAGTGACAAACAAAGCATCTTATCCGTAGCACCGCCTAAAGGGTAAATGCATGAACATGGATAAGAACCAACAGACAGAAATTCCTGTAGCCATTATAAAAGGTGTGAACGAGGAATCTCAACAACCGTGATTAGGACTCGTGTCACGTACACGATGACTTTACACCCAAAATTCATTATGGGGTTCTTTCTTTTTGTGAAATAGGGTAGCATCCTATTTGTCACGTCTTAACGTGGGTGACGTCACGGCATAGACAAGCCCATATGCTAGCTTCCAAAGGGAATAGGATCCATGAGTTCATCCGGTAGCTCTGTACAAGCTTTTTCCCAATCTTCTTATGTGGTATTGAATGCGTAATCTATCTGCACCATGTAGTCATTCGAATATGCAATATCCTTTTCAACTCTGACTGCGAGCAATGCTGGTCTGAGAGTGATTTCCATGTTCTACAATCTGACTTCAGCTTTCCAATTATGCTCCAAAGGATAATATTCGATCCTTGGGTACCAGTATCCATTATTAGGATAAGTTTGAAGATAATCTGTAAGACCATCACAAAGTATCCATGATAAACCAGGATATAAAAGATTAAAGAATTCTTCCATATCAGGGTTAAATCTGCCACCAACTAAGTCTGCATAATCTTCAAAGGTGTCTTGATCTATGCTGATTCTGGTCACAAAACCAAACTTAATTAGTTTCAACAAATTCATTTTACTTTTCTTGGACCAACTCATACCAAAAAGTCCTTTGAATCTGATGTGTATCATCTGTCTTCCACACCAGTATTTGATTGGAGCAAATTCCATTCCAATTTCCTTTGTGAAGTCATCCTCTTCATCTGGATCTAATATGACATGGTGAAATTGATATTCAATTTTTCTTCTCATATCTAAAAGCCACTTATTCAAGAAATAAGTTTCTAATAAAGATATAATAATATCTTTTGGAAGAGAGGGTAAAATAAGAGTATTCCCCTGGCCGAAATTTGCTATATACATGGCAGCTCCATCTGGTCTGTAAAACTCACAACCTAAAAATTCAAGGTCAGTATAAATGGAACACGCCATTTCTCTGGTGAGGGAGTCTGCAAGAGGATTAAGATCACCTTTGATCCATTCAATATCAAAGTCATATCCTTGAAATTCAAAATACCATCTTGCGACTCTACCTTGTGCAATATCTTGATCTGGCCTTTTATGAAGCAAATTTCTCATTGCTTGGCTATCTGTGCGGACAGTAAAATGGACTGGTTTTAAGAAGATTTTGAACTTTTTGATTCCATTTTTTACTGCCAATATTTCTTTCTCATATATGTGGTACCTTGTCTGAGTATCAGTGAATGTTCCTGATCTGTAGCCACATATGTGTTGTATCTTCTTGTCTTCTTCCTGTATAAGTACAGCAGACCATGTTTTATCAGAAGCATCAGTATATAGAAATAATGGAAAATTTTCAACAGGATTTTGTAAAGCAGGAAGAATTTGGCATTTTTCTTTTATCCGTTGAACTGCTTCTGTAGCTTCTTCAGACCATTCTTCAGTATTATCCTTGAGATGATTCTGGATAATTCTCCTATCTTCTGCTAATCCTTTATAAAATGGAGATAAGTAATTGAGACAACCTAGAAATCTCTGAATTTGTTTCTTGTCTGTTAGTATATCTGGGAATTCCTGGATCCTGACAAGAATGTGAGGTTGTAACATTACCTTTCCATCCTGTAGATGCAATCTTAAGAAATCAATTTGTGTTTGGCCGATAACCATTTTTCTGGCTGTTAAACAAATTCCATGATTTCTGATAGATTTGTATAATGCATCTAAATGCTGCAAGTGGTCAGGGATGGAATCTGAAAATATAAGAATATCATCTATATAAACAGCACAAAATTCTTTTAAATGCCTTAATTCCTGATCCATTCTTCTCAGGAAATATGCTGGTGCAGTGCTAAGACCAAAAGGCATGACATTCCATTCATATAATCCTTGAGGGACTGAGAATACTGTTTTATACCTGTCAGATTCTTTTTCCTTTACCTGCCAAAAGCCTGATTTACAATCAAATTTTGAAAATATCTTTTTATTTGCAGCTCTTCGGATTAGATCTGAACTGAAGGGAAATGGATAATTAAATGGAAGAATTATCTCATTTAATGTAATTGAAGACCTTTCTTTCCCCTATTTCTGTTCTTATTTACTACATTGGGTCACAAGAAAATTATAAAATTCATTGCCTTCATTAGCGTTCTGCAATTGTTCATCTATTCTATTCTGCTGGGCCCACTGACATGTCGTTCATATGGGATTGTAGATTTTACATCTCCGGTTTTATCCAGATCACATCTTTGTGTTCTTGAGACCAATTGTAGAGGATTAGGATCTAAATAATCTTGCTAAATAATCTTGCAGATCATCAAAAAGGATTTGTTGCTCCTTCTTTATTTTCTTTACTAGATTCTTGCCTCTTTCTCTTTTTCTGTTGGTCAAATCTATGGTTTACAATTTTTAATGTAGGAATCTCAATTTGACCATCTTCATGTTTCAAAGAGATTTTATGTTTCCAAAACTGGAGAGGCTCATACTTTGTAAAGAATAAGAATCCTAATAATACATCATCCTCTAGGTCATTGTATTCAATGAAATCTGTAATAAATGTTTTTCCCATAATTTCAATGTGAACATCTTGTGCATACCTGCCCATCTGTATTCTCTGCCCATTGATTGCATAGCTTTGTGGAAGATCTGCTTTTTCTTTCCGAAAGCATGATGGAATAGCATTTGTCTTTGCTAGTGATCTTGACGATCCTGTATCCACAAAAGCGGCCAATGGTATTTTCTTGTAACCAGAGAAACAAAGATTTATTCTGATACAATTACCATTATTTGCAAGTAATAGAGAGCAATTTCTTTCTTTTCCTATAAGAAAGAAATTGCTCTTTATTACTTGCAAATAATGGTAATTCTTTTAGGGGCATTACAGTTGAATAAAGACGAGTATAATTATACTTGTAATTTGAAGGAATTTTGTAATCTTCCTCCAATCAACCAGCTGAAAGACTTCCAGCAGTTAAGAGAATTCAAGAAAAAGGGTTGTGGCAAAAAATGCAGATGTAAAAATTGTTCTAGAAAATCTAGACACTACCATGATGGAGAATTTACATTCAGAAGAAGTAAGCATGGTAGGCAAAGGAGAACATATAAGGCAATTCCTTATCAAAAAAGAAAATCTTATACTCCTCCCTGGTTATTAAAAAGGAGAGATAATCAGTCAAATAAAAGGGTCAAATGCTTTATTTGCAATGGTCCTCATTATGCTACTAACTGTCCCAAGAAGCTTAATCCTGGCACAAAGATTTATGCTAGGTTTGAGAAAGATAATCCAGGATGGGATGTTGTACCATACACTGATGAATTAACAGATTTATATGAGCTAGTTGAAATTGTTCCAGAATCCACTTTCATGATGAGATCCAGAGATAGAAGAAAAATGAAGAATCTATCCATATCATCTTCTTCCCCGAAGACAACTTCAGATGAAGATGAAGATTTTTTGGTTACATTGTTAAAAACCACTCTTGCAGATCTTAACACAAAGATCTAAATAGAGAAATCTAAGGATCCATATAAATTAGCTGGAACAAAGGAAGAAAGAAAGAAAGCAGTACATCAACATCTTGCAACGATGAAAAGACTTGACAAAGAAAAAAAAGATGTTGAAAAACAGTTGAAAAAACAAAGACATCCTTCTTTCACAGAAGCTAACGACATTGACCATGGATATAAAATTCCACCATGGCAACGAAAAGAATCATCTTCTTCCAAGACCCCAAAACACTCCCTAAGAATATGATATCATATATCATAGTCTTGTGGCTTGTAGGATAGTATTGCCCCCAAGAATATGATATCATATATCATAGTCTTAATTATATCAGAATAAATCTTTGTTTCTCTGGTGAAATGACACTATTCTAGTACCCATGAATGGCATCATGGTTCCATTTCATGTAGCCACCATCAAGAGTGTTACAAGCCAACAAGATGGAGGGAATTCTTATATAAGTATAATTTTCAATATTACAAGTACCGACTTTAATGCCAACTACATGCCATAATTGAAATTCCCTAGTAGTATTTATGTTAAGGAAATTTCCTTTAGCTCCAGGGATTCAAAGAACATCAACCATGTGGTACAAATGATTAAATCCCATAGATGATTTGTACAAATGAAATAGTATGAAACGGAAGAGAGAGCTACAGTTGTGACTTAGGAGAAACTTTAGCTTTCAAAAACAAAGGAAATTAGGCTGCAAGACTTGTGGATCATGCCAACATTTGGTGGAAGAGGAAGTAAGGTGACTAGAACTCTGGATATAAAATTAATATTACTATGTCTAATATGACTATTGTTTTAACACAACTAAACTACCCTTAGTTTTTATGGATACAATATTTTTATGTAAATATTTTTTAATTGAAATTTCTAGATTTGTCATCATCTCATCTACTGTTGCTTCACAGATTCCAAGGTTGTTCCAGTTTGTGATTTTTCCAGTGTTCCGTAGCATCGGGTCTACTGTCACATTATGATTCTATTTTTGGTTTCTTGTAGACAAAATTATCTTTCCTTGCTTGTCAGATTGTGGTTCCAATGTTACTCCACAGTGTTCTTCTAGTGCTTCTTTGCAGCAGTCATCTCATTGTAGGGGGGTTTATCCCATTGGGTTTTCCTTCTCTACCTCATCATTGCATTTGTAAATGAGTACCTAATCAGGCCTTGTTGCCGGGACTCATCTTTGCATAATATTTTTTTTCTCCCTAAGTTGCACTTATGGGGGGGTGTTGGTGTAATTAATTATTTAATTAAACTTTAGCATAAGTTTACTTAGGCATATTCCATTTCCTAGGTTAATTATTATCCTTATCTAGTTGAGCTATCTTTTTGCTCAAAATAGGATTAGGGTTGTGCATGTCTTGCTTTTTTGCATGATTGCCTTTTTGAAGGCTTTTGCATTATTTGTAAGACAATTTCTTTCAATACCATAATGCTGATTTTTGCTTGCACAAACTTGCTCTAAGAATTTATAGAACATCCTTCATTTTTTGTTTTGAATATCTATTACATGTGATAGGTGATTGCTTGCAGGTGATTTTTGGGACTATGAAGCTGGTTTTTCAACTTCTACATAGTTGTCCAAGGTTGACTTCTTTAGATGATCCTCTTACATGGTCTTCTAATGGATTCCTTCCTAAATCAGACAACTTTGAATAATGGTTGCATGGCACTATTAGTACGCTTAATTGCACAAATATAATTACTTAAAAGAATATTCATCAATCACATGCAAAATCAATATGAATAATCCACATAACAAGTTGATATCATTAAAGTCTTGCAAAGGTGGAAATTAACCCAATATAAAAGGTTTGAGGGAAACATTATTAAATTTTAGCATTGTAACCATCAAGTCTATGAAATTGTAAGAAAATAAACTTATAAAATCTATGGGTCTAAGACTAGACCATAAATTAGAGATGAATTTGAATTCTCTAGAGAATTTAACAGTCAAGATTGCTCCAACAAGGCCAAGATGAAGGGATATGGTGGGTTGAGAACCCACAAGCCCTCACATATTGACATGTGGAGGGTGAAATGGACAAGAGGATATGAGGTGGATGGGTACTTGTATGTCCTTGTGGTCCCTAAGTTTAGGGCAACCAGAGACTAAATGACCAGTGGAGAAATACCTCCTACACCGAAAGGGGAGGCCCTCATAGTCCAGTAGCTATGTCCAAGGTCTGTCCGCTGCCATTAAAACCACATCACCATGGAGAGGTTTGGAGATGTCCAAATCAACTAAAATATGAGTCACCGTAGAATGCCCTAGATCTCGAGACATAGATTCCACCTTCAAAAAGTGTCGAATGAAGTTTCCAATAGCTTCAAAACAAGAATTCTCTCAAAACTAGAGAGGGAGATTTGATAGATGGACCCAAACTAGTCTAATATTTAGCGGCTCAGTTAGAGGATTGAAAGAGTGAGACCAAGGCCTAATGGAAAATGAATGAATTCCCCACATCAACCCCCTATCCAACACAGTCCCTAGCCACAAAGGAGGAAAAGGTGGCAAATAAAAACCCCCTAGTGTTGGGATAGAGCTTAATCTACCCAGAGACAATAGGCTTCCAGGAGATGGAAATACACTCATGGAGATCTGGAAGGGAGGGCCACAAGCCATTAAAAATGAAGACTACACCCTACTTCAAATAAAAATCCTCACTTCTAGCAACTTTAGGTCCACAAACTACAATAGGGGAAGCACGAGCACAGGGCAGAGGCCAAACTTGAGCTAGAGCAGGCATAGATCAAACACCATCCTTAGAAACTACCTCAGAGAAGGACTTTCGATGGCCACCCGAAGTATCCCTAAAGCTAGGGACACCAACAGGAAAACCACTAGAAGCAGGAGTAGGAGGCACCACAGGGATAATAGACATAGAAAGGACAATTGTACCAACACTAGGTAGCATAGGGTGATCCCACAATATTGGTTTACAATTTTTGGCGAAACTGGACACTAAATTTATTTTTTCTAACTAAATATTCACTTTTAGGCACCTATAGCAGCTAAACCATGAGGAATTTGAAGATGATTCAAATTAGTGATTTATGATATTTTTTCTGTAGATTCTAAATATATTTTTTTCAAAAATTTTGGAATCAAATTGCACTTCTTTTTCCATCTCCTTTGAAAACTAGTTTTTTTCAGTAAACACCAGTTTTAAGGAG